>OX031070.1:3015000-3482500 GCA_943736015.1 Tridacna crocea | reverse complement strand
TTTAGCTACACTGGCCACGCGAGCCATTTCATTGTGCCTATCTTTATGACCTGTCTGTCTGTCTGTCTGTCTGTCTGTCTGTCTCGCTCTCTCTCTTTCTCTCTCTCTCTCTCTCTCTCTCTCTCTCTCTCTGTACATGCGTGCGTATGCACGCGTGCCTGCTTGTCTGTTTACCTGCCTTTCCGTCCATCCATCTTTCTTAAAGATGGAATCAAATAAAGTGGCCTCATTTCCGACGGTCGTTTGCCTTAACACAGGGTAGATAAATCTTGGGAAAAAAACATGTAGTAAATCTCTCCCTTTGTCATTTATCTTGATTGGCACAGACAGGCCTTCGTAGATAGATTCTCTCATAATTCCCAAAATGCTGGAAATAACACTGAATTCTAAACAAAATATTTTTTGTTATTAACTGATTTAAAGTTGAACATTTACGGTCCTGAAAAAAGAAGACTTCTGAAAACATTGTGGGAAAAGGAGAAAATGCTGGTGACCAGCATTTTCTCCTTTTTCCGCAATATTTTCCACCCTATCAAGGCAAGAATGTATCATTTGAACCACACAGAAATTGTAGTTTGCAAATGCTTTCAATTTGGACGAGGCTTACATTTGAACTGAGAAATATTTGGAATTTTCCAATCTGCAGAAGACAATTTTAGAATTGCTACTAATTAACTTTAGGTCTTCGATAGGGTAGAAAACATTTCGGGAAAAGAAGAAAATGCTGTTCAACAGCATTTTCTCCTTTTCCCACAACGTTTTCGAAAACCTTCTTTCCCAGGGCCGTGAAAACCAGGGATTGTTTAGTAAGGGGTGAAAAGAGGCAGAAATACCCTACAAGTATCAACATATTTGGCTTGTTCAGCCTTGCCTAGCCCTTTCTCAAAAAATCCCTGGTTTTTACGATCCTAATATTGAAAACTTTTGAAAACATTGTGGGAAAAGGAGAAAGTGCTGGTAACCAGCATTTTCTCCTTTTCCCACAATGTTTTCTACCCTGCTGGAAACAAATTTCAGTTTCTGAGTTGCATTTATTTTGTCGTCTGCAAGTGCTTTCAATTTGGACTAGTCTAAAATTTTATCGTTTGGTAAAGGGTTAACTCATATTCTACCGATTAACTTAGCAAGTGAATTTTTTAAGTCGATAGCGAGCATCTGAAAGGTTGCCATGTCAAACTTTTTTTGAAGAAGAAGAAGAATAAGAAAAATATCTCCTATTCGAATGGTGTAGATCGAAGATCTGACCCCAAGCTCTGTGCAGTCTGATCTTAGTCTTTTAACACATTTTTTACATCGATTAAAAACAAGTTCTTACAAGTTATACTAGTCTCTCTCGATTCTGCTTCCTTGGACATACACTAAGGCCCGTATTCACCAACCATTCTTAAGAACATTCTTAGTCTTATTCTTCAGAATTTTGTCAATGTGAAAGTAACAGAACTTCTGATTGGCTAAAATGGCTAAACCAAATGGTTTAGCCAGTCAGAAGATCTGTTACTTTCACATCATTCGGGAAATCTTGAAGAATAAGACCAAGAACGTTCTTAACCCATTACCACACAATCCTTACTTTTGACGCCCCTGAGAAAGAACCCTTTTGAAAACAGTATTATAACCAGCATTTTTTTCCTTTTCCCACAGTGTTTTCTACCCTTCCCACAACAAATTTCAATTTTTCAGTCACCTTTATTTTGTTGTCTGCAAATGTTTTCAATTTGAACCAGTCTAAAATTTTGTCGTGTGATAAACAGTTTAGAACGGTTGGTGAATACGAGCCCCGCAGTACTCCCGCCGACTGTGTGGGCTGCTAAACGCGACTGACCGACCTTTTGCGACCAGTGTAGGTCAAGATCAGACTTCACAGATCTTGCATATGCACAGGTCATATAGAAGACAGAAGAGAAAGATCAGACGGGATGGACGTGCCTATATGATCTTCGTCTGTATGCGAAGAACATCAGATGTTCTCACTTTTAAAACAAAAAACTTGCTAATTCAATAAACGCCTGGTTGGCAGGCAGCTCCTTGCGATGTATCCATCAGAAAAAATACGTTTCTAGGCAAAAAATTATCCCATATACATGTACCTTACACATATGGCTTGCAACACATGAAAAGGGGCATTCGGATATCTGCGTAAAGTGTCGTCTCGGATCAGCCTGCGCAGTCCGCGCAGGCTGATCCAAGACGACACTTTCCGTTTTTATGTCATTTTCTGCTTTGTGCATGTCTACTGTAGGAAAAAATCTAACGTAGTCGTAAAGTGCCGTCTCGGATCAGCCTGCGCGGACTGCGCAGGCTGATCCGAGACGACACTTTACGCAAATGTCCGAATGCCCCTTTTTGCGTGTTGCAAGTCATATAAAAATCGATTTTCAAAGCCGATATCAACTTGTTTTCTAGTCGTTTTACCCCAAAATCCCGTCTTTTACGTCCTGTCTCATTAATTATCAAGCATTCTAAAATCTGGATTTAGAAAGAAATAGAAGTTCTGCATGACTGCCGAAACCGCTGGGCTAAATGGGTAGCCAATCAAATATAGACTGTAACACGTGAAAAGGGGCCTTCGGACATTTGCGTAAAGTGTCATCTCGGATCAGCTTGTATATATCCTTTTCCCACAACGTTTTTTAAGAGTTGTTTTCTTTAGAGTCGTGAACACTCGGGGTTGTGAGATAAAATGCTAACTCTTTCTTTAACGACAAAATTTATGTATTTATTTTTAGAATTTTAGACCTTTGTATTGCTATGGCAAGTAGGTGTTGATTACGAACCCATGGTTGCCATGGAATTCCTGTAAACAGTTAATTAGCTGTTTGTGGGAGACAGAAGACTTCTTTTTCGAATTTCAACGTTTTCTTTGGAAGATTGTCTAATTCGCCCTGACAAAGATGGAGTTGATGACAGATTTAAAGTAAGAAAATGTTATTTTTTTCTCTTTTTTTTTGCACACATAGTAGACTTGTTCCACTCTTATTTCCAGCGTAACACAGCCATTTTGAATTTTCTTTTCCGTTTTGCTTTCGGTATTTAATAGACAATAAATACTGAATTATATTCTTATATTTTATAAATGTAAATGTTATTATAATATAGATCTACTAGTTCTATAATTTATTTTTGACAATTCCACTTTCTTATCTACACACGTTTTAGATAAGAAAATAGTTCCGTCATTGGTCAAAACTCAGAAATTATTCTCCACATTTCTAAGACAATTCTCACCTAGATTTCCTTGTTAAAACTGTCATAATTAACAACTATGACAAGAATATGAATTGTTTTATCTTTAGATTTTGAAATCAAGTCATTATATGCAAGTTTCTTTGGAACTAGTTTCCGTTCATTCCAGATCATGTCATGCATGAAATTTTGACATTCATTATGAAACACCATGTATATTTTTCTAGTGTAGAAAATCTAAAGAGAGGTGCAGAGCCGGTAAACAATGCTGCCATTATCGATATGATTCAAACGAACATTTTCGAGGACATCGGGTGTGGTGAGTTGACCATCTCTGTATGACTCTGATAATTAAAGCTACATCCTTACTATTCGATTTAAAACCGGAAACATCTCTGCGGTGATTTCTTTGTGGGCCAAAGAAAAAGAAACATTATACTGCAAAGAAATTTCTATGATATACCCCGAACATATATATCATGTACTCTGGCAAAACCAACGTAAAAACAGTTTCCCTTTCGGGAGCCCCGTATACATGACTACACTATCAAAACATCAAAAACGGTGGCGTCAATCAAGATTAACATCAAGATTATGGGCTGCACGTTTTAGCACGTATGACCAAGGTTTCAGCGACGTCAGTTACCAGTCACGTCACTTTTCATTGAATCGGGGCACTCAGAAGGGAAATTATACTTCATCAGCGTGCTCATTTTTTTCAAACTCCCCAAAAACAGGTAAAACTCGCTTAACAATTGTTGGATTGGTAAAATTTTGTAGTATAATAAATACGCCTGTGGCTCGGCGAGACTTGATTCACCGCAGCCGTGAACAAGTTTCCATGTCCCCTGCCACCTGACCGTACCTGACAGTACATTATGTGCTGCTTTCGACAATGCTTTACTAAAAATGATACGGATCTATGCCCTTATCGAAAATGTTTTTCTTTTGGACATCTTTTAAGAATTAAGTTAGCCTGAAAACTAATCCGTTATTATTATACTCTATATTCAGGTCCCCTGTGTCGAGTGAACCCGTTGACAAACAGAGGAAAGAGATTCCAGTTAGTAAAGATTCTATGTCTGACCGTCATACCCATATTGGGTGTGTGGGGCTTCACAATGTACTCCCTGTCTGACAGTGTTCAGAGTAAAGCCGATATTGAACAGGTAAGGGCTAGGCTTCCCTTTTCTTCTTCGCCTCACCCCCTCCCAGCAGCCCGAATAGCTCTGGAGCGCAGGACAGATAAACGCCATGTCTTGGGCCACTTGAGAGAATTAGTTCAAACGTACGGCTGGCCATTTAAATTTACTTAAAGCCTTTCGGATAAGATGTTAAACTGAGTTCCTGTGCGATGGTACTATATACAATAAGCAATCTAAAGAACCAGGCGTAACTTAGGATGGACCCACGTAACAATCGTAACAATTTTCAGGGGAGCGTCGCCAGTAGGAGCAACCGGTGAAAACGTTTAAGAAACAAAATATTAAATAACCAACCAAAGACAGGCTAAATGAATAGAGTGTTACGCCCATTTCAAGGTTATTGCTAGCTATATCACGACAAGACTTCACTTAATCACTACTTTTTTAAATTTTCATCAAAATATCTTACGTCGTTTTCACGACGTTTCGTGCATTACTCTGTATAACCTATTCGAAAAACGTACATAGTAAAGCAAATGTGAAATAGATAAGGGCTAAGGGTGTCCCATTTCCCGGATTGTGGGGGACAAATATCAGGCAAGGATTTATCCAGGTTCCACCAGCAATGGACAGGGACCCTCCCTTGTCTTAGTTAACCCATTACCAAACGACAGTATTTAAGACTGGTCCAAATTGAAAGCATTTGCAGACGACAAAATAAAAGTGACTGAAAATTTGAAATTTGTTTTGTGAAGGGTAGAAAACTTTGTGGGAAAAGGAGAAAATGCTGGTTACCAGCATTTTCTCTTTTTCCCACAATGTTTTCTAAAGGCTTATTTCTCAGGGGTGTCAAAAGTAGAGATTGTGTGGTGATGGGTTAAGGGACCCCTCGAATTATCGGCGAGGACCCCCCAACTACGATTGTCTTGATAACATTTCTAAGATCTTTTCCACTGGGTTGGGGAGAGCCCATATATGAACGAGGCCGTGTTCTACCCATTAACTCTTTTGGCCCCAAGGGCGAGAGAAAGAGCTTTTAAGGAAGGTATAGATCTTTGGACCTACAGAAATTTGATCAATAGCGAAAAGTTTTGGCCAAGTTCAGCCTGAGCGGACTAGGCAGGCTGACCTGAGTCGATATTTATCGCACAGCAAGGTTTATGTAAAACTATTAAGGTTCATTTATTTAGCGCCAATAGATCTTGCTCTATACTATCAATGTTTGTTTCAGGCTAAAAGGTCGATGTCCATAGTTGTGATGCTGGGTAGGCTCATACATAGGTTGCAGAGAGAACGGGACATGAGTGTGCTATACCTCAGCGAGCTTGGACCGGGAACCAAGACTTTCCTCTTACAAGAGTACATCGCGACGGATGATGCCCTGCAGAGGCTATCTGTGTGGCCAGGTAAAGTATTTGAGCCAAACCCATTGAAAATGGGTTTGAATATAGCTACAAACAGTATCGATCTGTGGAATGCGCAAGCTGACATGGGCCGAAACGCTTTGCTCAATATAAATTTTCTTCCTCATGGTTTAACCCTTTATTACATAGATACTCATTTCTACGCATTACTTGTAGGAGCGTCCAAGCCTTTGGAAAACATTGTGGCAAAAGTGAAATTGCTCGTGACGAGCAATTTCACCTTTTGTCACAATGTTTTCTAAGCTATCAAAAGGTGTCATATACTCATAAGAAACGGTTTCATCCTTGCTGTTATTAAGGGTCAATTAGAGATACCATAGAAATGCCTTATGGGGTAAAGGGTTAATAGGATGTCGGACACATGTGAGTTTTATGTATCTAAGATGACTCGCTGGGTCTAATGCTTCACATAGATGTGTAATCCAACCCCAACCCCTTTTTACCATAGCAGTGCTCTTGTATCTAAATTAATAGTCCAACAGTTTATTTGAATTTTTATTTAAATGGTACTTACGCCGCTTTAAACATTGGATCGGTTATATCACGGTTAAAACTCACTTATTTATGTGTGAAAGTATCCTGTTTTCACTGTTTTTAGGCCAGCACTCAACGGCATCTTTCCAAGGGAAACCAGAGGCACACCCATGTTATCAATGCCTCAACAATCGATCTCTGGGTTTCCTGTTTATGAATCCTGAGGCCGTATGGGAACATTTGAGTGACTTCTTCCGTCCCACTCACTCTCTCTATGATTGTTCTATTGGTTTATTTCATCCCCAATCATTCTGTAAATACTCTGTTGGAAAAACTTAAGAAATGTAGCAGGTTATGGCACAGGACGTTCTATAACTATGACAACAATTAAATCGCATATTAACAGGTGAACTCACCCAGAATCCAAGAGAGGAATTTCGCAGTAAGGCAAATTTGATGACGTACATATCACAGCATCGCAATTCCCTAAATCCGGCCACCGTGGACTTATACGTAGAGATCAACTTTTACAGTTCAATTACGAGGTATGTTAATAGTTGGCATAGCTACTTCAGATCATATCTTTGAGTCTATTTCCATATTAATGACGCCATTTCCGCCGGTGCAGGTGATTTTCGATTCCACTTTTAGCATTTTTCTCCAACATCCTCCATGTATCAGTGATGGCTAAAAATAGATTCGACAATAGCATGCACCAACCGGAATGACGTAAACAACTATATGATACCTTTAGCTAATTCTAGATCTCCTTTAACCTAAACAGGCTAATCAATACGTGAAATGAAGCGTTCGAGCCGATAGTAAAAGTCATAGTTATTTATTTATTTATTTATTTATTTTTCTGGTTGGAGGGCGGAGAGATGTCTCCTTATGTCCTATATAGTGTAAATCATTATTTGCTAATGTCAACAATTTAACATTCGATGAGATTTTGTGGGTAAAGGCTCTGGCAAAAATACCGTATTTTCACGATCCTGAATAAGAGTTTTCTACCATTTCAAATTATATTTAACGATTGGAGGATTATTTCTTTAGATTAGTTACCTCCCCTGATAGTACGAATATATCTGTATAGGTACAAAAAAGACAAGTTCTTTTCTCTTCAATTACCACGGCGGGGAATCACGTGACACAACAGCAACAACAATGACCGATATTTGAAGAAATTCCCCCACTTCAGGTAAGAAAATCTTCAATAATTCCGTTAATATATGACCGATTGAAATTTGGTTTGAAGCAGAGAAGGCGGAAGGACTCCAGGGATTTGCTTGATGTGTTATATTTTTTAAACAACACCTGATAAAAACGTTATTGACAAGCAAACAATTTTTTTACCCTGGATAATTTGTTTGCTCGTCAATAACTTTTTTTATCAGGTATTATTTATATAATCTAACACATCGAGCAAATCCCCAGAGTCCTTCCGCCTTCTCTGCTTCAAACCAAATTTCAATCGGTCACGTATTAACGGAATTATTGAAGATTTTCTTACCTGAAGTGGGGGAATTTCTTCAAATGTCGGTCATTGTTGTTGTCGTTGTGTCACGTGATTCCCCGCCGTGATTACAATGATGTCTCTTTTTGCTGATTGCGGTGCTCTATAATAGCTCTAAACTGTTGTTTTTTTCTTTTTCTTTTTTTGTTAACACTTGCCCAAACAAGCCTTGGTTTTTACGACCCTAAGATGAAAGCCCTTCCCAGACCAAATTTGAACAGTTCAGTCACATTTCTTGTCGTCTGCAAATGATTTCGAATTGGACCGGTCTAGAAAATTTTTGTGTGGTAAAGAGTTAACAGCTAATCAATTTATCATACAGAGAATTTTTGGAATGGCTGGTGGAGAATATTAAAGGCTCCGGGTTTGGATCAACATGGAAAACTCTGGTTGCTTATCAGAAAATAACGCGATGTAAGGAAAATATTGGGGTTGAGAGAGCCTACGGTGCAATGTTTTATGCGTATGGCGGTAAGACAATTTACATGTATATTTTCCAAATTAATTGGTAATTATGGCATTTTTATGCTGGTTGAGAGAGACACACACACATAGAGAATGAAAGTGTACAAGACAAATAAAGAGAGACAGAGATAGGCAAGGTGTGATGAAACAATTTCTCTTCCTAAACATGGATTCCCAAGTAGAGCGGGTCGGATATTTACCAAGCCTTTCCTCTTTGCTGAAAAGGGCGGTCATAGACAGATATATTTCTGTATATAATGTATGACACCATAAAAGCACTATACACAAGACGAAAAGTAAACGATAATGAAATTATGTCAACAACATTTAAATACAAAGGAGGACCCAAAAAAGCATTATAAATCCTGTTTCCATTGTGTCACTAGAGCTAAAGTTAGGCATTACACTCGATGGCATTAGTACATATCTATCTAATTTGGCATTCTAGGTAGAGATACGGACTAAATTTTCAACACAACAACCATTGCTTTGGATTTACAAATGAAATTAACGATTACTCAATAAAACGCTACTTCATGGCTCATTCAGCTATGATCAGCTAGCAGGTAGCATATGCATTGGCCTTTTATCAACGCAGTGGACCCGTTATAGAAAACAGATATTTCCATTATAATATTATCCTAGAAAATTTGCTAAGATTAAAAATGGGCATCATTGCACTACTTTCACCGAGCTACCTTTTTCCTTGTTGTCCTTCTTACAATTATTATTTATAAATCTAAAACAACTATATTTTTATTACAAATGGATATGACAATTGCCTCTTTTTTCTTGAAACTAACAAAAGTATCTACAAATAATTTCAAGATAGACACCAAAGGAATTTCTGGTCGGTTAAAAACTTGCTAAAGTGGTATATCTGTACAAACCTGTCTTTATCAACTGTCAAGAAATTTTATGCCATGCTGCACTAGGCCTGTTACGGGTCCACTACCTTAAACAGACCTTTCATGCTTGGGTGCACCGTATTACTCAATACTCGTACCCTGCTATCTCGTACACTGAAAAAAGTAGTATACACTACTTATATTACCTAAAATTTACAATGAACATTTTCGACCAGGTGAGCGCTATAAAGCCATCTTGGCCCTCTTGTGCATGATCTATTCCAGCATTTCCAAGTTGGAGTGATTTCGAGTTCTACAACGAGAAGATTCACGACTTTAAATACAACTACAAAACGGCCGTGTTCTATTCAGATATCGTGGTACCACTACATCGTGAGGAAGTGAAGGACATCAAGTTTTCTGGGCTCAACATTACGGCCATCATAGCATCATACAGGTAATGTCTTCTTATTCCTTATCCTTCTAAATAACTGAATTAATTTTTTTTAGTTGGAAATTAACACCTAAATACTGTTATTTAAAAGTTATGGTTTGGAGAAAAATATCTCCTAATCGGACAGTGTAGATTAAAGATCAGACTGCACGTTTTGTGCAGTCTGATCTTAATCTACACTGTCCACAAAAGATCAGTGAGTCGCTATCTACAGCCTAAGGGTTAACTCTCTATCGGACGACAAGATTTTAGACTAGTTCCAAATTAAAACAACTTGCAGACGACACAATAATTGTATCAATCAGTGACAGGACAGAAATAACTGGACCAAATTAATCGATTAATTGATAGATTCCGTGGTGTTTTTAAGGCCGTTTTCAACATTAAATCATTTATAATCGTGACCATTCCATATTTTCCAACAGTTTTATTACCGGTACTCCATACGAAATTGGCTGCTTTCTGACACCACCGTCTGTCTCAGCGGTCAGACAGGAATGAAATCTGTCTCTTTGACTATCGTCAATACTCAGAAAGACGTTGGCCGAACCAGAGATCGAACCAGCAACCCCGTGTTCGCAAGTCATATTTGCTACCGACTAATCTAACAGGGATCGGCTAGACCAAATAGAAAGCGTCAGCTTTCGACAAAACAGATGTGCATAGCTAAAATAGTGATTTTTGTCTTTGATAGTTTAAAAAAAAATGTTCGAAAAAGAATATACTGTTTACCAGCATTTTCACCATTTCCAACAATGTTTTCAACCTTTGCAAAGACAATAACTTCATGTAACCTATATTTAACTTCTTACCTGTTAATTCTTTCTATAAAGACAATGCTATTTTTTCTTGCCTGGTCAAGAGTGTAAGCGAGATGCTGATTCCAAATTCAAATAATTAGATCTAAAAGGATGTACTTTTTTTTCCGAAGGAACGAGATCCAGTACCACGACCCCCATAAGAATTACACGTCCATAGAAAAAGCTAAATGGTTCTTTGACAACATGACAGAGTATTTGGACTCTCTACTAGGTATACAGGAGAAAGTTGCTCATCGTATCTCAGAGGAGGTAGATGAGGTTCTTTCACAAGTCGTGTTTAAGGTGAGGATTAATATGGAAAATTATTATAAGCAATTGACGGTCGTCGTTGTCCTCCTCCTATTCCTTCACAGCTTTCTCTCTCTCTCTCTCTCTCTCTCTCTCTCTCTCTCTCTCTCTCTTCTCCTACTCCACAACCTCTTCTTCCTTGTCTTCTCAACCTCCATCTCCTGCTCCAGTTCTTGCTCCTTCTCCACCACCACCTCCACTCCTCGTCCTCAACCTAATCCTTCTCCATCTCCGCCATCACCTCCTCCTCCACCACCACCTACTGTTGCTACTCCTTCTTGACCACCACCACCTCCTCTTCTTCTACGACAAACTCCTGTTCCTATTCCTCATCCTCCACCACCTCCGGTTCCTACTCATCCTACGCCACAAACTCCTGTTCCTACTCCTCCTCTGCCACAAACACCTGTTCCTACCCCTCTTCTGCCACAACCTCCAGTTCCTACCCCTCCTCCCCCACCTCCTTGTGTCCCTACTCCTCCTCTGCCACCAACTCCTGTCCCTACTCCTCCTCTGCCACCAACTCCTGTTTCTACCTCTTCTCCTCAACCTCCTCCTTTTCCTATTCCTCCTCCGTCACCAACTCCTGTTCCTAACCCTCCTCCGCCACCAACTCCTGTCCCTACTCCTCCTCCGCCACCTCGTCCTGTTCCTACCCCTCCTCCACCACTAAGTCCGGTTCCTACCCCACCTCCATCACCAACTCCTGCTCCTACTCCTCCTCCGTAACCAACTCCTGTTTCTACCCCTTCTCCGCCACGTCCTCCTGTTCCTTCTCCTCCTCCATTAACTCCTGTTCCTACCCTCCTCTGCCACCAACACCTCTACCTACCTCTCCTCCGCCAACACGTACTTTTCCTTCTCCTCCTCCGCCACCAACTCCTGTTCCTTCTCCTCCTCCGCCACCAACTCCTGTTTCTACCCCTCCTCTGCCACCACCTCCATTGTCTTCTCCTCTTTCATCACCATCTCCTGTTCCTACTCCTCCTCCGCTTCCTCCCACTCTTGCAACCCCTCCCCTGCCACCAACTCCTGTTCCAAATCCTCCCCCGCCACCAACTCCTGTTTCTATCCTTTCCGCCACCACCTCCTGTTCCTTCTCCTTTTCTGCCACCAACCCTTATTTCTACTCATCCTCCGCCATCACCTCTTATTTCTCCTCCTCCTTCGCAACCACCTCCTGTTCCTACTCCTCCGCCATAACCTCCTCTTACTACCACTCCTACGCCATCTCCTGTTCCTACTCCTCGTCTGCCACTAACTGCTCTTCCTACTTCTCCTCTGCTATCCCTTCCTCCTATTCCTATTCCTCCGCCATCACCTCCTGTTCCTACTCCTCCGCCATCACCTTCTGTTCCTATTCCTCCTCCGCAATCAACACCTGTTCCTATTTTCCTCCGCCATCACCTCCTTTTCCTATTCCTCCGCCGCCATAACCTCCTGTTCCTATTCCTCCTGTGCCATCACCTCCTGTTCCTATTCCTCCTCCATCACATCCTGTTCCTATTCCTTCTCCGTCATCACCTCCTGTTCCTATTCTTTCTCGATCACCACCGGTTCCTATTCCTTCTCCTCCATCACCTCCTGTTCCTATTCCTCCGCCATCACCTTCTGTTCCTATTCCTCCTCCGCCATCAACTCCTGTTCCTATTCTCCTCCGCCATCACCTCCTTTTCCTATTCCTCTGCCGCCATAACCTCCTGTTCCTATTCCTCGTCCATCAACTACTGTTCCTATTCCTCCTGTGCCAACACCTCCTGTTCCTATTCCTCCTCCATCACTTTCTGTTCCTATTCCTTCTCCGCCATCACCTCCTGTTCCTATTCCTCCTCCATCACCTTCTGTTCCTATTCCTTCTCCGCCATCACCTCCTGTTCCTATTCTTCTCCTCCATTACCTCCTGTTCCTATTCGTCCTCCATCACCTTCTGTTCCTTTTCCTCCTCCATCACTTTCTGTTTCTATTCCTCCTCCATCACCTCCTGTTCCTATTCCTTCTGCGCCACCACCACCTGTTCCTATTCCTCCTCCACCACCTTCTGTTCCCATTCCTTCTCCGCCATCATCTCCTTTTCATATTCCTCCCCCACCACTTCCTTTTCCTATTCCTTCTCCGCCATCGCCTCCTGTTCATATTTCTCCTGCACCACTTCCTGTTCCTATTCCTTCTCCGCCATCACCTCCTGTTCCTATTCCTCCTCCATCACTTTCTGTTCCTATTCCTTCTCCGCCATCACCTCCTGTTCCTCCTGTGCCAACACCTTCTGTTCCTTTTCCTCCTCCATCACTTTCTGTTCCTATTCCTTCTCCGCCACCACCACCTGTTCCTATTCCTCCTCCATCACCTCCTGTTCCTATTCCTTCTCCGCCACCATCACCTGTTAATATTCCTCTTCCATCATCTCCTGTTCCTATTCCTTCTCCGCCTTCACCTCCTGTTCCTATTCCTCCTCCATCACCTTCTGTTCCTATTCCTCCTCCTCCACCTCCTGTTCCTGTTCCTTCTCCACCATCACCTCCTCCACCACCACCACTACCTCTTATTCCTATTTCTTCTCCTCCACCATCTCCTGTTCCTATTCCTTCTCCGCCATCACCTCCTGTTCATATTCCTCCTTCACCACCTTCTGCTGCTATTCTTTCTCCACCATCACCTCCTGTTCATATTCCTCCACCACCACCTTCTGTTCCCAATTCTTCTCCGCCATCACCTCCTGTTCCTATTCCTCCTCCATCACCTTCTGTTCCTATTCCTCCTCCACCACCTCCTGTTCCTATTCCTTCTCCACCATCACCTCCTCCTCCACTACCACAACAACTTGTTCCTATTTCTTCTCCACCATCATCTCCTGTTCCTCTTCCTTCTCCGCCATCACCTCCTGTTCCTATTTCTCCTCAAAAAATGTCGTTCATTGTTTAATAGTTTAACTCTCAATCTAAGACATACTCTGGGAAAAGTAGCTTCAATGCATCTGCGTAATGCATAAAAACCAAGCTAGTCTTCACATAATTGTACTTCCATAAAATCCATTTTGTCTACAAACTGGCTAAATTTTGTGCTAGAAGCGGTCTTGGACATATAGAAAATTTACAAAAAAAACACCTTTTGCAGATGCAGGAAACCTCTTTTCACAGGTAAAAATTTCCGATCTGGGTCAATACTTTTTAACATGCATAAACATACCCCCTCCCCTCCCTCTTTTACATACCATGCCTGCACAGACTGTACAAGCTGCCGTGGATTGATTATTCTACATATGCATCAAACTCACTTTTCACAGAGCATAACTCATTTCTAGGTTGTGGTGTACGCCGTCCTGGTTGTCGTGGTGATCGGTATGTGTCCCATAATCATGTTCTCCTCGGAGGCTCTGGCTAGCGACATACAGCGGTATACGCAGACCCTTGTCCAGAAAACAACAGAGCTGAACATAGAGAAGCACAAGGCCGACACACTGTTGTTTCAGGTATTGGTTTACTTTTTCGTGTTTTTTTTTTTTTTATTCAGGATTTAACTCTCACCCTGTTCGTTGAACCTCGAATGGCGATAGCGCACTTGGTAATGCACAGGACTTTAGAACAAGGGGTCGATCAGTCGGTCAGTCATTTGCTTTCTTTGAATGAATATACTAAAATAATAAGACTTTTACCAGCGAGGCTACTTTATAAATTTTTCAGATGGTACCCAAATCTATTGCCAAGAAGCTCCGTGGAACCTCCTCCTACATGGAATGTGATTTCTACAAGAGGGTCACCGTTATGTTTACCGACATATTTGGGTTCAACCGTATGTCGGTGAACATGTCACCTAGTCAGGTGGTCACGTTCTTGAACTGTTTGTACCACGCTCTAGACCAGAGGATTGACAACTATGACGTGTACAAGGTCGAGACTATCAACGACTGTTATATGATTGCTTCAGGTATATAGATTAGAAGCCTTTTGTTGTGGGAAAAGGAGAAAATGCTGGTAACCAGCATTTTCTCCTTTTCTCACAATGTTATCTACCCTTCCCAAATCAAATTTCGGTTCGTCACATTTATTTTGTTGTCTGCAAATGCTTTCAATTTAGACCAGTCAATGAATTTGTCGTTTGGTAAAAAGTTTACCAAAAGACATGTTTTGTTTGCTCCAATCGAAGAGTGATCTTGAAAACACTGCACAGTACTTTCTACCCTTTCAGACACAAATCATTATTTTTAATCTGCAAGTAATTTTGATCTAAACCAGCCTGAAATTGCGCGGACTGCGCAGGCTGATCCGAGACAACATTTTACGCAAATGTTGGAGTGTCCCTTTTCGCGTGTTGCAGGTCACATGTACCTCACGAATCATTCGGTTAATAGACAAAAATTGATTTTGAGGATCTATGATTATATTGATGATTTGCTAGGTATATTGAATCACGGAGATGCATTAGGCTCCTGTTGCTAGCGCACCACTCAAATCCATTGTATTTTATTTACCTGATCAAATAAAGGTGTGCCAAACCGTAACGGCGAGGCCCATACCTCCGAGATAGCCACGCTCGCACTTGACCTTCTTCACATGATGAAAGAGGCCACGTTTCCGGGACAGTCTAATAGAAGTTGGAATATCAGGATCGGAATACATACCGGTAAGAGTAGTCGTCCTTCTTTCTTTCTCTTAAAAGATACCTGTTTACTCGTTTTACGTCATTTTTTTCACCAGTTTCATCTTTATTTTATGTAACTATAATCATTCTTTTATCTTTGTGCCAAATGTTGCCCCTGACGATTGAAAGGTTGCACAGATTAAGAAGGATAGAAAATGCATTTCATTCTATCCAAGGCATCACTGCCGTTGTTTCCGGTTTAAAATTGCAGACAAATCCCTCGAGTTGCTCTATCCCAGACACCTAACATTGATTTTTATCTATGTTTACACAACTGGCTAGATTCTACGCAATATCAAGCTTTAGCAGCGATTTTCTCTCTGGTCCTAAAGACGTATCTAAAAGCCAAACCACAGAAGCGTACCGGAGGTTGCTGGTTTTACTTTCTTACCGAGGATTGACGAGTAATTGCCCCAGGATTCATTCCTCTCTTACCATTCTTTCGACGATGGTTATCTGGGAAAGCAGTGAATGTCTTGGAAAGAATATTGTTCGGGGTATTGGTTAACCCTTTACCCCATAAGGCATTTCTATGGTATCTCTAATTGACCCTAAATAACAGCAAGGATGAAGCTGCTTTTTATGTGTATATGAAACCCTTTTGATAGCATAGAAAACATCGTGGCAAAAGGTGAAATTCTTCGCGATGCGTAGAAATGAGTATCTATGGAGTAAAGGGTTAAAAGAAACCAATGGAAAGCATGGATATGAGCAATGGCCGCCTTGACATAACTGTAACATACACAACACACAATCAATCTGCATGGACTGTGCAGGCTGACTTCAGTCTATACGTTTTGCCAAATGTATTAGTACTGTTTTGCCAATACATTCGTACTATTCTGCCAATACATTAGTACTGTTTTGTTTCCCCAGAGTAAAGTTCAAATAGAATTTAAATCAGTATTGTTGGTAAAAGTTTTTTCTTTTTTTTTCAATTTCATTTTTTTTTTTTTTTCTTCTCGACAGGCCCAGTTTTGGCAGGAATCGTCGGCACGGTGATGCTAAAGTACTGTCTGTTTGGTGAAACCGTGTACGTAGCCAGTCGAATGCGATCCAAAGGTTTGCGTAAGTGACTTTACCTTTAATTATCGACATATTGTGACATAGAAATTGGTCATCCTTTGTAAAAAAAAGAACGTGCAGTCTGCCCTTGGATCTACACTGTTCGATAAGAAGACATCTTTTCGCAAACATTACTTTTTAAACAGCAATATAAGGGTTATAATTATCAGCTTGAAAAATTTCATTTCTTTTATTTAACAGGGGTTGACAACACCAAACCTCAAATATTTATGATTTTTGTTTATATATATTACAGTATATTATTATACTGCAAAGAAATTTCTGGTGATCTGATTGGTTAAATGCCAGGAACATATATCATGTTCCCTGGCAAAAAGCAGGTAAAGCCAGTTTCCGTTTTGAGTGCCCCGTAAACATCACAGCACGTGCAACACAACATCCAAGGCGGCGTCGGTCGATCACCAGACTGCACATTTGTACACCAAAGTGCACGTTTGAGTGACGTCAGTTTCCAGTGACGTCAGTTTTCGTTGAAATGGGGTACTCAGAAGGGAATTTTTGTTTCGTCAGCATACTCGATTCGTGAGATTATAATACAGAAACATTTCGCTTAACGCGCTTTTAAATGGTAAAACTTCGCAGTATAATAAATTCGTGGTACGGTCAGGTGGCAGGGGACTTTGAAACTTGTTCACGGCTGTGTCAAATCATGTCGCCACCTCGCCTTCGGCTCGGGGCGACATGATTCACCACAGCCGTGAACAAGTTTCTTTCCAAGTCCCCTGCCACCTGACCGTACAACTAATATTAGATGTACGGTCAGGTGGCAAGGAACTAAGGAACTTGTTCACGGCTGTGGTGAATTATATCGCCCTGAGCGGAAGGCTAGGTGGCGACATGATCCTAAAAAGCCGTGAACAAGTTTCCAAGTCCGCTGCCACCTGACCGTACAACGAATACATTATACTGCAAAGTTTAAGTGGAACCTTACTGCACTGGGACCTGACGTCACTAAAACGTGCAGTTTGGCGCAAAAACATGCAGTCTGGTGATCGATGAACGCCGCCATCTTGACGTTGTATTGCAAGTGTAGTAATATATGCGGGGCACTCAAAAGGGAAACTGGTTTTACGTAGTTTTGCCCGTTTACATGATATGTATGTTCAGGGCACATTATCCAATCAGATGAAGAGAAATTTCTTTGCAGTAACATAATGTCCTGTAATATTATTACACCTTTTTTTTTACAGCAAACAAGATTCATGCCAGCGACAAGACTGTAAACAGCCTTAACAAAATTGGAAAGTTCAAGATGAAGTGTCGTGGCTCCGTGGATATTCCGGTAATAAATAATCCCTTTTTCCTTTTACTTCCTTGGTCATTAAGACTCGGAACGGTGTGGTCCAGAGTTAAAGGATAACAAGGAAAAAAGCTTTTGAGAACACCGTGGGAAAGGGCAAAGTCCATGGTAACAAGTCATTTCTCTTTTACTACAATGTTTTCAAATACAATGTGCATCCAATCTTTTAACCAAGTTTGCAATAGTTACAAGATCCAGGCAAAATTATCGTTTTTTTTTTTTATATTACGGTAAAACAATAAATTCTTTTTTATACTATTCAGTTGATTATACAGAAATAACGGTGATATACGGATTATTCGATATGTCAAGGTTTCGACCAGTGGAAAATACCGATTTTCTTTTCTAGCTCTCCTATTGAAGACGAAAAGAGTAGTTCCGGTGTAATGCAGAAAAATGACCCTCCCTACAAAATGAACCATGGGTCATTCCACTACGTAAAGAAATGACCCATGGGTTGTTTCACTACGTAGAGAAATGACGCGGGTTATTATTCTACGTAGAGAAATAACCCTCTGGGATCATTTCTCTACGTAGAAAAATGACCTAGGCCATTCCTCTACGTAGTGAAATGACCCATGGGTCATTTTGTCGGGGGGCGTTTCACTACATTACACCGGAAACAGTAGTTCCTGCGCACTAGTTAAGTAGGTAAACAGCGCCGTTGTCTGCGCATGTCATGTTCGTCGAAGATTCGACTGTCTTATATGACGCATCACTACTAGCCCCGAAAGCAGGCTGCCTGTAATATTACGCTCTATAAAGTAGCAATGTTGAAAATAGCTTTTACGTTTCAATACGTTTGAGGAGACCTGCTTTAGCAACAGATTTCTCTAAACTGGTGATCATAGTTGAGTGAAGAGCACGCGGTAGCGTTTTATTGGGTAAACCTTTTTTTGTTTTAAATTCAAAGTAACGGTTGTCGCGTAGGAAAGTGGTTCGGTTCTGTACCCAGGATGCCCATATCAGATAGATGAGTATTTATAGAATACCATCTAGCGGGAGATAATGTAAACAGCGCGTGTCATTCAACCGGATAGAAATTATGACGTAATTTACCCTACATTTCTGGCGCTTTAGTAATGCATTGTTATGAGAGGCTGCGCCATGGGTACTGAAAATAACTGCAATGGATTTTGAAAAAAGTCCCCCCCCCCCAAAAAAAAAAAAAAATGATAAGCATGAATCAATTTTTTTTTCCATTTTCTTTTTTCAACAAACTATATGTTATGCTCGTATAATCACAGACCTGGGGGAAAATGACGTCATACTGGATTCTGGACAAAAATGAGTTTGACAGTGGGAACCCCGAGACCCAGTCTAATGACGAGCACCCGACCAATGATCCCAGCGAGTATCATGACCCGATGAAACGAGGCTCCATGCAAAGCAACCTCTCAGGTAACATTCAAAGACTTCTTCTTTTTTTGCATAACCATTTGGCTGATAAGCGCGACTCACTGACCTTTAGCGGACCGTGCAGATCAAGATCAGACTGCACAAAACGTGCAGTCTGATCTCGGATCTACTCTGTCCGATAAGAAGATTTTTCCCCCTACACAACTTGGAATTAGCAACATTGTGACATTGAGCTTCCACTTGATCGGTTGACTAAATGGTGACTAAGGCCACTTTCACAATCAGAGAATATTCTTAGTCTTATTCTTCAAGGTTTTCTAAATGTGTAAGTAACACAACATCTGATTGGCTAAACCGAATGGTTTAGCCAATCAGAAGTTGTGTTACTTACAAATGTAGAAATTTCTGGAGAATAAGACAAAGAATGTTCTTAAGAATGGTTGGTGAATACAGGCCCTGGGCTCGTATTCACAAACCATTCTTAAGAATATTCCTAGTCTTGTTCTCCAAAATTTTTTGAATTTGAACCTAACACAACTTCTGATTGGCTAAACCTTCTGGTTTAGCCAATCAGAATTTTTGTTACTTTCATATTTCAAAAATTCTGGAGACTGAGACCAAGAACGCTCTTAAGAATGGTTGGTGAATACGGGCCCTGGCTATTTCAGTCATATCTTGGCAACAGCTCACATATTCATGTACTTCCTGGGGTTCACCTGTACTATAGACTAGGCTTCGAAATTGTCCGATGCATGGGTACAAAGC
This sequence comes from Tridacna crocea, assembly GCA_943736015.1. Taxonomy (NCBI): domain Eukaryota; kingdom Metazoa; phylum Mollusca; class Bivalvia; order Cardiida; family Cardiidae; genus Tridacna; species Tridacna crocea. The sequence goes on along the minus strand of OX031070.1, from coordinate 3,462,737 downwards.
CACGCCACACGGGGGCCCCAGACGATCAGGTGGGTCTGAACCCAGGGCCTGTAGGGTACGAGTTCTACCCTTTACCCCTGAGCCACGCAGGACCCTGCCTTCGACTTGAAAGTTTTCAACTTAGTTAGAAAATAACAAGGTTAAAGTTACAGTAAAGTCCACAAATAAATAAAGCAGTTGTTTAAATGCATTTGATTTTATACCCTATCATTTAAAAGTATGAAAATTATTGTCAAGACAGCAATTTTTCAAAGTAGGGTCGGTCCAAGCGTAAGTTGCTGACACAGAAAAGAATGTCAAAACTATGTTAAATTCTGCCAGGTAGCTGTATGATTTGTTTACTTTTTGCAAGATTTATTTTTTTGCCAGTGACTAACATATGGCCCGACCACACGATTACAGACTCTCATTACACAGTGGTTTTTCACAATTTTTAAATGGTATAAAAGTGCCCAACCACACGATTAGACTGTCATTACACAGTATTTTTTTTAACAATTTTTAAGTGGTATAAAATTGCTCGACCACACGATTACAGACCGTCATTAGAGTGTAGATCTATTTGTTCACAATTTTTAAGTGGTATAAAAGTGCCCGAGGACACGATTACAGACCGTCATTACAGAGTAGATCTATTTGTTCACATTTTTTACGTGGTATAAAAGTGCCCGACCACACGATTACAGACTATCATTACACAGTATTTGTTCACAATTTTTAAGTGGTATAAAAGTGCCCGACCATACGATTACAGACCGTCATTACAAAGTAGATCTATTTGTTCACAATTTTTAAGTGGTATAAAAGTGTCCGACCACATGATTAGACTGTCATTACACAGTATTTGTTCACAATTTTTAAGTGGTATAAAATTCCCCGACCACACGATTACAGACCGTCATTACAGAGTAGATCTATTTGTTCACAATTTTTAAGTGGTATAAAAGTGCCCGACCATACGATTAGACTGTCATTACACAGTATTTGTTCACAATTTTTAAGTGGTATAAAAAGTGTCCGACCACACGATTAGACTGTCATTACACAGTATTTGTTCACAATTTTTAAGTGGTATAAAAGTGCCCGACCGTGGACACGATTAGACTGTCATTACACGGTATTTTTTCACAATTTTTAAGTGGTATAAAAGTGCCCGACCACATGATTACACTGTCATTACACGGTATTTTTTCACAATTTTTTAATGGTATAAAAGTGCCCGACCACACGATTAGACTGCCATTACACAACTTTTAAGTGGTATAAAAGTATCATAACATCTGATTTGATATTTTGGCCTTTACCGGGCCTTTAACCCTTTCCCAAAGAATCCCTGGTTTTTACGGGTCTGGAATAGTAGCCTTTTGAAAACATTGTGGAAAAAGAGAAAATGCTGGTAACCAGCATTTTCTCCTTTTCCACAATGTTTTCTACCCTATCATAGACAGAAATCATCTTTTTAGCATGAGTTGAACTGTCGTCTGCAAATGCTTTGTCTAGTCCAAAAATTTGTCATTTGGGAAAGGGTTATGAACTATATATTTATCACATAACCTCTCTTGTTTTCAGTGTAATATACCCATTACGAATTTTCTTATCCTATATACGTTTGATATCATATTTGTGTGACGTCATTTTTGACGTAATTTATGGATATTACCCCAGGTGTATTTATGAAAGTTTTTGCAGCATCTGCTCTTTACTTTGTTAAATGTTATGTGATAAAAATAATCTGACATTCGTGGGCGTTTGAGATAAGATTTCATTAAAGTCGTCCAGGAAAAATGTTACTAAAATCACAAAAGGCTCGCTTAATAATATTTCCCTTGACTAGTTTAAAAAATCTTATCTCAAAAGCCCACACATATCAGATCCTGTATGACTATAGATGGGAGTTATTTGTTACCGTACTTTTCGTATTCATTACAGCTTCCTCCATAGAACGCAAAAACATGCCACTCTGTCTCTTGCAGATGCCGGAGAATGAATGGAGGGAAGAAGAAGTCTTCAACAAATACTGACTTTTATTTTCGTTTTCAAAAAGATTGACATTGGATTATTTCATAGTGCACTCGGCAGATAACTGTTTTTGTAGCCTACCCACAAACTTCCATTTCAATCTACTGTTGCACTAGCCGTTCCATTTCCATCTACTGTTGCAGCCTACCCACAAACTTCCGTTTCCATCTACTGTTGTAGCCTACCCACAACTTCCTTTTTCATCTACTGTTGTAGCCTACCCACAACTTCCGTTTCCATGTAGTATTGTAGCCTACCCACAAACTTCCGTTTCCATGTAGTGTTGTAGCCTACCCACAAACTTCCGTTTCCATCTACTGTTGTAGCCTACCTACAAACTTCCCCTTCCATCTACTGTTGTAGCCTTCCCACAAACTTCCGTTTTCATCTACTATTGTAGCCTACCCACAAACTTCCGTTTCGATCTACTGTTGTAGCCTACCCACAAACTTCCCCTTCCATCTACTGTTGTAGCCTACCCACAAACTTTCGTTTCCATCTACTGTTGTAGCCTACCCACAAACTTCCGTTTCGATCTACTGTATTGTAGCCTACCCACAAACTTCCTTTTCGATCTACTGTATTGTAGCCTACCCACAAACTTCCCCTTCCATCTACTGTTGTAGCCTACCCACAAACTTCCCCTTCCATCTACTGTTGTAGCCTACCCACAAACTTCCCCTTCCATCTACTGTTGTAGCCTACCCACAAACTTCCTTTTTTATCTACTGTTGTAGCCTACCCACAAACTTCCTTTTTTATCTACTGTTGTAGCCTACCTACAAACGTCCATTTCCGTCCACTGTTGTAGCCTCAACGCAAACATCCGTTTTCATCTACTATTGAAGCCTACCTACAAACTTCCGTTTCAATCTAATGATGCACTAGCCTACCAACAAACTCCCGCTTCCATCTACTATTCTAGCCTACCCACAAATTTCTGTTTCCATCTACTGTTTGTAGCCTACCAACAAACTTCCGCTTCCATCTACTGTTCTAGCATACCCACAAATTTCTGTTTCCATCTACTGTTTGTAGCCTACCCACAAACTTCCGTTTCCATCGACTGTTCTGGCCTACCCACAAATTTCTGCTTCCATCTACTGTTTGTCGCCTACCCACAAACTTCCGTTTCCATCGACTGTTCTGGCCTACCCACAAATTTCTGTTTCCATCTACTGTTTGTAGCCTACCCACAAACTTCCGTTTCCATCTACTGCTGTAGCCTACCCACAAATTTCCATTTCGATTAACTGTATTTTAGCCTAATCAATACCTTCCGTTTCGATATACTGTTGTTGCCTATCCATAAAGTTTCTTTTCGATCTACTGTTGTAGCCTACCCACAAACTTCCATGTCAATCTACTATATTGTAGCCTACCCAAAATACTTCCGTTTCGATGTACTGTATTGTAGCCTACCCACAAACTTCAGTTTTGATCTGCTTTATTGTAGCCTACCAACAAACTTTCGTGTCAATCTACTGTATTGTAGCCTACCAAAACACTTCAGTTTCAGTCTACTGTATTGTAACCTACCCATAAACTTCCGTTTCGATCTACTGTATTGTAGCCCAAACTTCAGTTTTATCTGCAGTATTGTAGCCTACCAAAAAACTTCCGTTTCGATCTACTGTATTGTAGCCCAAACTTCAGTTTCGATATGTTGTATTGTAGCATAACCACAAACTTCAGTTTTGATCTGCTGTATTGTAGCCCAAACTTCAGTTTTGATCTGCTGTATTGTAGCATACCCACAAACTTCAGTTTTGATCTGCTTTATTGTAGCCTACCAACAAACTTTCGTGTCAATCTACTGTATTGTAGCCTACCAAAAAACTTCAGTTTCAGTCTACTGTATTGTAGCCTACCCATAAACTTCCGTTTCGATCTACTGTATTGTAGCCCAAACTTCAGTTTTATCTGCAGTATTGTAGCCTACCAAAAAACTTCAGTTTCGATCTACTGTATTGTAGCCCACCAAAAAACTTCAGTTTCGATCTACTGTATTGTAGCCCAAACTTCAGTTTTGATATGTTGTTTTGTAGCATACCCACAAACTTCCCTTTCGATCTGCTGTATTGTAGCATACCCACAAACTTCAGTTTTGATCTGCTGTATTGTAGCCCAAACTTCAGTTTTGATCTGCTGTATTGTAGCATACCCACAAACTTACTAGTAATTTTTTATCCACTGTATTGAAGCCTACCAAAAACTTCCGTGTTAATATACTGTATTGAAGATTACCCGTAAACTTCTGTGTCCGTCTACAGTATTGTTACGTTATCAATCTATTGTATTGTCGCCTACCCCCAAACTTACGTTTCAATCCACTATATTGTAATCTTCTCACGAACTTCTGTGTCAGTCTACAGTATTGTAGCCTACCCACAAAGTTATATTATCAATCTATTGTATTGTAGCGTACCCCCAAACTTACATTCCAATCCACTGAATTGTAACCTTCTCACAAACTTCTGTGTCAGTCTACAGTATTGTAGGCTACCGACAAAGTTCTGTTCTCAATGTAACTTCCGTTTCAATCTACTATACTGTTACCTACCCAAAACTTCCGTTTCAATCTACAGTATTGAAGCCTACCGACAAACTTCCGTGTCAATCTACTGTATTGTAGGCTACCCACAAACTTCCGTTTCAATCTACTGTATTTTAGGCTACCCAAAAAGTTATGTTATCAATCTACTGTATTGTAGCCTATCCAAAACTTCCGTGTCAATCTACTGTATTGTAGCCTACCCCAAAACTTCCGTGTCGATCTTCTGTATCGTAGCCACCCCATTAACTTCCGTTTGATCTACTTTATTGTAGCCTTCCCAAAACTTCAGTGTCCATCTACTATATTGTAGCCTACCAACAACTTTCCGTGTATATCTACTGTATTGTAGCCTACCCCAAAACTTCTGTATCAATCTACCGAATTGTAGCCTCCCCAGTAACTTCCATTTGGATCTACTGTATTGTAGCCTACCCACAAACTTCTGTGTCGATCAACTGTATTGTTGCCTACCCACAAACTTCCGTGTCAGTCTGCAGTATTGTAGCCTACCCACAAAGTAACATTTTAATGTACTGTACTGTAGCCTACCGATAAACTTCCGTGTCAGTCTACAGTATTCAAGCCTACCCGCAAAAGTATGTTTCAGTCAACTGTATTGTAGCCTACCCACAAACTTCCGTGTCAGTCTGCAGTATTGTAGCCTACCCGCAAAGTTACGTTTCAGTCTACTGTATTGTAGCCTATCCACAAGTTACGTTATCGATCTATTGTGTTGTAGCCTACCCATAAACTTCCCTGTCAGTCTACAGTATTTAAGCCTACCCGCAAAGTTACGTTTCAGTTTACAGTAGCCTACCCACAAACTTCCCTGTCAGTCTACAGTATTTAAGCCTACCCGCAAAGTTACGTTTCAGTCTACAGTATTGTAGCCTACCCGCAAGTTACGTTATTGATCTATTGTATTGTAGCCTAGCCACAAACTTCGGTGTCACTCTACAGTATTGTAGCCTACCTACAAAGTTACATTTCATGTACTGTATTGTAGCCTACCGACAAAATTCCGTGTCAGTCTACAGTAGCCTACCCACAAACTTCCCTGTCAGCCTACAGTATTTAAGCCTACCCACAAAGTTCCCTGTCAGTCTACAGTATTTAAGCCTATCCACAAAGTTCCCTGTCAGTCTACAGTATTTAAGCCTACCCCCAAAGTTACGTTTCAGTCTACTGTATCGTAGCCTACCCACAAACTTCAGATTCAATTTCTGTTGTGGCCTACCTATAGATACTTATCTCTTTCACAAACGCCAAAATTTTTTACTTGTCCAAATCTAAAGCATCTGTAGACGAAAAAATAAATGTTTATCAAAAATTGAAATTTGATTTTGAAAGTGTAGAATACATTGTGGGAAAAGGAGAAAATGATGGTTACCAGTATTTTCTCTTTTTCCCACAATGTTTTCTAAAGGGCTCTTTCTCAGGGGCGTCTCAGGAGTTAAACTTCCGTATGTAGCTCAAACCGGAAATGTATTCAGCCTAACACTTGCACCTTGATTTTAAATTGAATAAATTTTTTCTGGGTATTCATATCCTTTCAACTTTCCATTTTTAGCTGACATGAGCATGAAGTGCTCAGAGTGAGCTTTTGTGATCACTCACAGTCCGTCCGTTCGTCTGTCCGTTCACATTTCTTTGTTTACACTCTAGCATCTACAAATATCAACTAATCAGCACTTTGTGAAAATATATGTGACCATAAGATCTCGTACGTGTCTATTATTATTATTATTATTATTTGGCGGAAATTCCGTTTTTGGACAACAAATGGGATAAGTGGCCCAATGGCCAATCCTAGACGAGCTCCAATCTTACACGAGCCCCAATCTTACAAAGTCCATAAGAAAGTAACACAGGCATAGCAGAAACACAGGGACTGGGAAGGACTCGCATCTAGAACGCCCGGGCGAAAGGCTAACATCATAACTACCGAGCTAAAGAAATTTCTCCTTAACGCAGCTGTTAGGTATTGTATTTAAGCCAAGATGAAGGAGTGGTCTCTCGTAACCTGACCACATAACTATGTTGAATTAATGTGTAAACAAGGAAAGTAGATTTTCAACATTCAACATTTACAATTTATAATAATTATACTTGTGGCTCTCTTTTCCCAAAGTGTTTTCCTTGTCTTTTTTATTTAACTCATTACCAAACGACAATATTTTAGGTTTGTCCTAATTGAAAGCATTTGCAGATGACAAAATGAAAGTGACTGAAAATTTGAAATTTGTTTTGTGACGGGTAGAAAACATTGTGGGAAAAGGAGAAAATGCTGGTTACCAGGATTTTCTCCTATTCCCATAATGTTTTCTAAAGGCTTCTTTCTCAAAAGTAGGGATTGTGTGGTAATGGGTTAACGTAGATTTGCAGGGTTCGCGCTGCCGATCGCCATTGTCGCCATTTGCGACAAAAATTAAAATTTGGCGCAAGATTTTTTCATTTGGCGAAAATGCGTGGCGACAACTTTTTACAAGCTGGACCCAAAAAGAAATTCTTTTGAAATTCATTGTCGTAAGCGTTTGCGAGCTACGCGAGTTATAGCCTCGGTCGAGTGGGCGAAGAAGTCGCCGAATTTCAAAAAACTTCCGCTCATTTCGCCAAGAAAAGCGAAGTCCAAGTCGACTGAAAAAAATCGGGAAGTCGCCTCGCGTATATTGACAAAGCGTCCTGTGTGTAATCTACCATATCAGCGTGTGCCGTACCCGATTTACAGTTAGTGCCCAATCAGCGAGTTTAATTAGTTTACAACATACCGAGAGTCTGATTGACAAGTCATTGTTAATTAACTTTACAACACCATGGGATAATCCCCTATTATTGACAAATATCAGCGCCGCCTATCGGTGTTTGTCGGACCTCTATTTTTGAAACACGGTTTGCTAAATTTAGTAACTACCTATATGAAAGTGAAAGTACTACCCCGGATATCGGTCAATCTTCGTCAACTTTTATTTCCAAAGTTTTAAATGGATTGAAATATCCCAGTTTTAAAAACCATGGAATCGGTACCTACTTGCTTATAACCATTTACTCCTAATTAGTTATTAGACTCTACTCGCATTTTTCCAAACGAACAGAATATGATGACGTACTTAGATCATTTAGATCATGTGGCAATATTTTCAAATCATGTGACTAATTTGGCGCCAATGTAGTATCACGTTATAAGGCTTTCGGCGAATTTAGCGAAGTCACATGATTCAACTTCAAAATGGTAGCTCGTCACTGCAACAGCGTTTGGATGAAATCGAATATATTCTATGACACTAACTATAAGATAAAATGTAAAAAAAAAGTTAATGTCTTTGATTCTAGATAGATCTAAGTATTCTGTTGATTTTATAGTATTTCCTTATAGCAAACCGCAAATCTACGAGGCTTTGAAAGTAAATCAGCTGATAGATTTAGTTGTTGAATGATGGTTTTATTTACGATTTATCCGATATTAATCAAAGACAAACGCTTATCAGACAGCTGTATTTTCGATGTCTCTTGCACTCTGAAACTGGGTCTAACTTATCAATCGAAAGTTGAAAACATCGTGGCAATATGAGAAAATGCTGGAAGTAAGCTTTTCTACATTTAACAGACTATATCTTTTTTTTTATATGTATCTTTAAACATTAGTTCAGACTTTGAGCGGTTATCTACCTGTATTTGCCTGCTGCAAATGCTGTCAATTTGATAGGTTATAAATAGGTAACTTTTTAGCTCTTTCTTTCTATGTAAAAATGGATCGCTGCGTTAATGTCTGTCAGAAAAAGTAAAGCCGATGCCTCCCATAATGAAAGTGAATCTAGCCAACTCGGCACACCTTCGAAAGTTGCAAAACGATTATTTAAGAACTATTGGCTTTCTGACCCTGAATTTTCTAGCTTTCTCAAATACGATACTTGCAAAAAAGTTATGCTATGTAAAATGTGTCTACAATGTCAGGAAACAAACTCGTTCACCACTGGCAGCTCTGTCATGAAGAAAGAATAAATTATCAAAAACGCAAAAAAAATTTGAAAAACCTTGTTCAGATGACCCTGAGAAAGTGTTACTTTTTCTTTTTCATAGATAATTCTCATTTTCTAACAAAGTTGTCTACCCCTTAACATACATTATACATTATGAATGGACTGCAACTCTTTACAATTCCGACCAGTCTAAAATTATGTCCAGCATGCTCATCTGGCCCCAACTCCTGAAAATTTGGCCCTAACTGTCCCCAGATTGGCCCCAACTTTTTTCATTTGGCGAAAGAGCTGGCGACAACTTTTTTAGACCCAGAGCGAACCCTGAATAGGCAAGGATTACGTAATCCAAATATAACATGATGGTTTTCAGAACCAGAAAAAGAACATCTACTTAATCTTTTAAGAGGTTTTTATCTATTTTATTCATATTAAAATTATTAAATTATTTACAGTTGTCATGAACACAAAAACACATAATTACTTAATTACATTTGCTCTTTTTTAACATATAACAACATAAAATGAAGAAAAAAAGAATATAGCTTCTGAACTATGTAATCATTAGATTTAAGTAAAAGGGGGCACAAATTTGCATGTTGCCATCACATGACCATATATGGCCTTTAACATGCCAAAGGGGGAATTCCAACATTTGCGTGAAGTGTCATCCGAAACGAGACTTTACGTCAACATTAGATTTTGTCCTACAGCGTACTTGCCTGAAACACAAAATCACACACAATTGGTAAGTGTTGTCTCGGATCAGCCTGCGCAGCCTGATCCAAGACTACACTACACAAATATCCGTATACCCCTTTTCATGTTGAAGGCCAACATGACAACTCGGCCCATTAACCCTTTATCACCCAAGTTAAACGGCTCTAAGAAAGCCTGAAAATACTGTTGAAAAAGGAGAACTGCTGATAACTAGCACTTTCTCCTTTTCTCCAAAAAGTTTACTAACCTTCTCAAACCAAATTCTAATTTTTGAGTCACATTCATTTTCATTTTGTTGTCTGAAGATGGTTTACTTTGGTTGGGTCTAAATTTCGTATTTTAGTTGAGAGTTAAAATCAACAGGGAAATTGCTTGTTTTGAGCAAACGCTACTTTTGCAAATGCTGTTAAAAAAAGGACAAGATGCTGGTGACCAGCATTTTCTCCTTTTTCAACATTGTTTTCAATCCTTTGAAAGACAACTTCCATCATCTTAGACACTTTTAACATGTCCTATGTGTAATTTGTACATTTCATAAATTTTGTTCTTTGGTAATTGGTGATTTAAGTACAAAATCAAAATTATATACATTGTTGATTTTTTTTTAGAAACAGTAAACATACATAAATCTTACGATTTTTGCACGAGTACAATTTCTACAGCCCCTAACCTAAGGCTTTGAAAAAATTGGGGAAAGTATAGATAACACTGCATCCTTACCAAAATGACTTACATTAACCCCCCCCCCCCTTTTTTTTTCTGTCCCTTGTAAATTTCTTTTGCAAATAGCATTGGGGTTTGTCTAAAACATGAGAGTACAAAAATGACTAAGAAAAAATTGGACAAAAAATATGAGAAAAAGATCCAAAGTAAAATATTATGCAGCATCTTTGGAGGAAAAAAAATACTTGGTTCAGGTTATGGCATGTACATGTAGTATAATTATTCAGAGTATTATTTTGTGTGTAATGCCTTTGAAAATTTCGAGAGCAGTGTGCTCATTGACATAGGGATCACTGCATCTCGATAGGGGAGTGCAACACTATTCTAAGTGCCTGTACAATGTAGAGGCATTTAGAATAGTGTTGCACTCACCTATGGATCTATGAAATCTGGGTTCATCTTCACCACTTACTCCTATATTCACTCAAAGTTGTGGTTTCACCCTTAGATTAAGGTAACATAACTTCACACTGACTCAGCCACATGGTTTACCCTTTAAGAATTTGCATTACTTACAAAATAAAGAAAATTCTTAAGAATAAGACTAAAAATATTCTTAAGGATGGTTTGTGAATATGTACTCTGGTGTTTCCATATCTGCAATATCAACAGAACACCTGTTCTGTGTAAAAACCACCAAATGTTGCATTAAGTCTTCACCAAACGACAAAATGTTAGACTGCTGCTAACTGAAAGCAATTTGCAGACAACAAAATAAATGCAAATCAATAATTGCCAACTGAAAGCAACTTGCAGACAACAAAATAAATGGGAATCAATAATTGCAACTTGACAATTGAGGATTAGAAAACATTGGGGGAAAAGGAGAAAATGCTGGTTGTCAGCATTTTCTCCTTTTTCCATAATGTTTTCAGAGGGCTTCTTCCTCCAGGTCCTTAAAACCAGGGATTGTTTGGTAAAGGGTTTAGAAAAACAGTTATTCAGGGATGGTGAACATAAAGCTTTCAATAATCTGTTTATAATCCAAGAACTAACTACAAACAGCCTAGAACTAAATTTCTAAATAGTCACCATGTTTGTATCCTAACAAATGAAACAGGTAAAACACCGTGGCAGAACATCAGCAATCAGACCTGGGCACATATTCACCAACCATTCTTAAGAGTAGTATTCTGTCTTATTCACAAGAAATTTCTGAATTTGAAAGAAACACATCTTCTGACTGGCTAGACAAGCCAGATGGTTTAGCCAATTAAAAGTTGTTTTACTTTCAAAATTGTGATTTTGACAAAGAATATGCTGAAGAACGGTTGGCGGATGGCCCTGGTCTTATTCTGTCTTCTCATGATACTGTATTGCCATTACACAGAACAAAATGCACAGCAATATGTTATGTATACTTAACCCATTACCACACAATCCCTACTTTTGAAGCCCCTGTGAAAGAAGCCTTTTGAAAACAATGTGGGAAAAGAGGAAAATGATGGTAACCAGCATTTTCTCCTTTTCCCACAATGTTTTCTACCCTTCCCGGAATAAATTTCAATTTTTCAGTCATCTTTATTTTGTTGTCTGCAAATGCTTTCAATTTGGACCAGTCTAAAATTTTCATGTGTGGTAATGAGTTACATGTAAATCACACTATTCATTCTTCACCAAACAGCTGTAAGTATTGACAACCTAGAGGAAGATGGTTTTTCACTCTTTACCACACAAGCAAAATAAAGGCTCGTCCAAATTGAAAGCAATTGGCGAGCTCGAGGAAAGTTTCGGTGTAGCTTACATGGTTGAAGTTGTCTATGATAGGGTAGAAATGGTTATCAGCATTTTCTTTTTGCAGAATCTTTTCAGAAAGGCTTCTTTCTCAGGGCCGTTAACCCTTTCCTAAGCAATCTCTGGTTTTTACAACCCCTAAAATAGAAGCCTTTTGAAAACATTGTGGGAAAATGAGAAAATGCTGATAAGAATTTTCTCTTTTCCCCAGTTTTCTACACTGCTAGAAATAAACTTCAATTTTTGAGTTATGTTTATTTTGTCAGCTGCAAGTGCTTTCTATCTTGAGCAGTCTAAACTTTTGTCATTTGACAAATGGTTAAACGTCAGAGTTGTGTGGTAAAGGGTTAAATCATTGCGGGAAAAGGAGAAAAATGCCAGTAGCTAGAATTGTCTTTTTTCTTCACAATGTTTCTACCATTGAAATCATAGAACAACTTTTGAGTCCCATTGTTATCTTTACATGCTCTCTATTGGGTAGAAAATAAAATTGTTATTTGGTAAAGAGTAAAAAACAAACATCACAATAAAAAAACCACTCTCCTTCAACTTTTTCCCTGCCAGAAAGTCTACATGAAGGCTAGCAGTATGTGTGTGTATATTTATACATGATGTAACATATTCAATCCTCGATCGAATACACAGATCTCAGTTGTCAGCATTTGCCATATATTCGTCCAAGTCAGCGTTTAAATGATATTTTGTTTTGCTCATGTATTCCTCTAACTGATTGTCCAATTGTTCTCTGGTTAAGTTTTTATTTGCACCTCTCCCTGCACCCCCTCGTCCACCGCGACCTCTGGGGTTCCCACGACCCCTCTGACCCCCTCTCTGACCTCTAAAATTTCCTGGGCTCCCTCTTCCTCTTCCACCTCCTCTTCCACTGAAAAATTAAAAGTATATCTTGAACTATTTTTCTAAGTAAATTAACACTACCACACAATCATCAGTGTAAACGATCCTCAGGAAGAAGCCTTTTTGAAAACATTTTAGGAAAAAGAGAATCATGCTGGTAGCTTTTCTTCTGTCTCCAACAGTGTTTTTACCTTATTCACCCATAACCACACAATCCCTACTTTTGACACCCCTGAGAAAGAAGCCTCGAGAAAACATTGTGGGAAAAGGACAAAATGCTGGTAACCAGCATTTTTCCTTTTCCAACAATGTTTTCTACCCTTCACAAAACCAATTTCAAATTTTCAGTCACTTTTATTTTGTTGTCTGCAAATGCTTTCAATTTGGACAAGCCTAAAATTTTGTTGTTTGGTAATAAGTTAAAGACAAATCCAGTAGTATGAGCCAGACTTATTTTGTTGTCTACAAAAGCATTCAATTTGGACCAGTCTAAAATTTTGTCTATTGGTAAAAGAATTAACTTCAAAATTGTAGGCTTGTCCAAATCGAAAGCATTTGCAGACAACAAAATGAAAGTGACTAAAAATTTGACATTTGTTTTGTGAAGAGTAGAAAACATTGTGGGAAAAGGAGAAAATGCTGGTTTCCCACACTGTTTTCTAAGGACTTCTTTCTCAGTGTTGTCAAAGTAGTGGTTGTGTGGTAATGGGTTAATTCTTTACCCACACAATCCAAACTTTTAACGACCCTAACAAAGAAAGACTTTGAAAACCTTTTGGGCAAAGGAGAAAATGCGGTTAACCAGCATTATCTCCTTCTCCCCCAATGTTTTCTACCCTTTCCATATCAAATTTCATTTTTGATATACATTTATTGAGTCATCAGCAAATGCTTTCAATTTGGACTAGTCTAAAATTTTGTCTATTGGTAAAGGGTTAACTTCCTACAGTCTTCCTATTGACCCCGATATGTAAGATAAAGGGTATAAAAGATCAATACCACAGCCAAAAGTGCACATTAAAAAGAAAGTCTGAAGAACAAGGTCAGGAAATAATGACACAGACCTCTTTTCTAGACAACAAAATTTTAGGTTTGTTCTTGTTTAATTCTTTACCAAATGACATAATAATGAGACTGGTCTAAATTAACCCTTTCCCAAACAAGCCCTGGTTTTTACGTGTCTGCAGTAAAAGTCTTTTGAAAACACTATGGCAAAATGAGAAATTGCTCGAAACCAGCTATTTCTCCTTTTCCCATTGTGTTTCCTACCCTTTCTAAGAAGTTTTTGCCATTTTGTCCAAATCTGAAATAGTTGTCTGCAAACTCTTTCAGTTTGGAAGAGTCCAAAATTTGTTGTTTGGGAAAGGGTTAGAAGCATTTGCTGATGATCATATGAAATAAGAGTGACTGGATATTTGAAACCGGTTTTGGTAAGGGCAGAAAACTTTGTGGGAAAAAAGGAGAAAATGCTGGTTACAGGCATTTTCTCCTTTTCCCACGATGTTTTTAAAAGACCATTTACTCAGGGTCTGGATTGTGTGGTAAAAGGTTAAAAGCATTTGTGGACAACAAAATTGATTGTACTATTTCTAAATGATCGGGTTTTCTCTAGGAAATGGCAGAAAATAATAATAGTAATAAGAGAATCAAAAGAGTTCTGGTACATGGAAAAACATTTCTCTCCTTCAGCCATGCTGTTTTCTGATGCTTTCTTTCACAGGATTATTCAAACTAAAGATTATTTGGTAAAAGGTTAATGAGGACGATAAATTTACTCCTAAACTACATGATCCCAAAAGAGGGCTTTTGAAAACACTGTAGGAAAAGGAGAAAATGTTGGTAACCAGCATTTTCTCCTTTTCCTACAATATTTTTTACCCTATCTTAAGACACAAATTTTTATTAGAGTTACACTTATCTTGTTCCTACAGTGTTTTCCTATCCCATCACCACTTACAGGAATTATCACTTCAGTAACATTGATTTTGCTACAGGCACATGCTTGGAATTTGGACTCATCAAACATGTTGTTTGGCATGGAATTAAAACATTGTTAAGTTCAACAAAGAAAAAAACCAACCGGCTTTTTGAACTGAGAGCTAAGTATCATATAGTGCATATCCAAGATCAAACTCTACACTCTAGACAGTTTGTCTGATCTTAACAGCTCACTAAATGACCTTAGGTTGCAATGAGCATGCGAAAAGATAATAAGTGATCTAATTAAGATCTTTATTACATTTAATCTGCTTTTCCGGGAAATAAGGTGGCTTTATTGCATCATCAAGGACAATCCCACCGTAAAAATTTGTAAAAAGTTGCACAAGTTCGGAGATCTTACAAAAAAAAAAATCTCAAACAAATATTAATGGAAACAAGCACCTAACTTACAGTGCTGTTTCAAATGCTATAGTGTGACATTACCCTTCAATATACATGTATGGCTGTTAGCCATATACCAAACAATCCCTGGTTTTAAAAACCCAGAGAAAGGTCTTCTGAAAACATTGTGAGAAAAGGAGAAAATGCTGGTTACTAGTATTTTCTTCTTTCCACACCATATTTTCTACTCTTCTAAAGTTGATGTTAACACATTACCACACAATCCCTACTTTTGACGACCATGAGAAAGAATCCTTTAGAAAACTTTGTGGGAAAAGGAAAAAATGCTGGTAATCAGTGTTTTCTCCTTTTCAGGAAGAGGAAAAAAATGCTAGTAACCAGCATTTCCTGCTTTTCTCACAATATTTTCAATCCTTCACAGAACAAATTTCAAATTTTCAGTCACTTTTATTTTGAAAATGCCTAAAATATTGTCGTTTTGCTTTCAATTTTGGACCAGTCTAGAATTTTGTCTATTGGAAAAGGATTAACTGACTGATTGGCATTTTACCAGCTTTCAATACTATTACTGTTATAATTCACAGCAACATCTAAAATTTCGTTGCATTTCCCAGGTTCCACCAGTACTAGGCTTGGGCTCTAGTGATTATTCTAGACCAGGCAAAAGGGCAGGGAGGCAGGAAAAAGGGGCAGGGAGGCAGGAAAAAGGGGCAGGGAGGAACATTGCCTTGTTGAATGACTTCTCATATCAGATAAAGGCAAATCAGTGTCCTTCACTCTTTTCGAAACAAGTTCTAACTAGAACTTTGGATATGAACTGCACATTAAAGAAAAGAATAAGAAAAGATTATTATCAACTCATAGACTCAAAGCAACACAATCTGACTATACAGGTTTTGATTGCCATGTAATTTATGATCCCATGATGCACTGTCACACTTAGCTTTAATGTAGTACACCCGTAACACTTCTGGTGTAGCATGGAATAAAAGTTCTACATAGATGATAAATACAGATTTATACAGATAAAATACTTATGCATATTTTTGACCTACTAGAAATGCCTTTGATGTCTCTTAAAAAAAATTGATACTTTTGTTAGTTTTCAGGAAAGGGAGGTAATTATTAATTTGCTTTGTAATGAGAAAACAATGGTTTTGGATTTATAAATAATAATTCTAGGAAGGAAAAGAAGGAAAAATTGGCTCGGTTAAAGTAGTACAATAATACTCATTTTAGCAAATTTTGTAGGATAATAATATTGTGGAAATAGCTGTTTTCTATTACAGGTCCACTACCTAACTTCTCGTTAGATAACAAAAAATGTCCAGACTAATTATAAAAAAAAACCCCTTCTTCTCAGCTGTTTTACGAAATTACATTAATTTTGATTAAAAAAGAAATTAAAACAAGAGGGCCAAGATGGCCCTGGATCGCTCACCTGAGTTTTGAGATGACCATACCCTATTTTTTTTTTTTTTTTTTTTGAGGTATTGAAACATTGGAACCAAATTTATAATTTTGCTAAGCAATTTTCAAAAGGTCACATGTAAAATTCATTTCAAAATCTGACCATCAGTTTCAAAAAGAAGAATTTTTAAGAATTCTTCATTTCTGTATAAGAGCAAGTATCCCCCATCCACGAAAGCCATGTTTCTTGATGGATCAAAATTTACGAACAAGTTTTGAAAAGGGTCACCCAAGGAACATTTCGGAAAATTTCTTTTAAAATCTGACCAGGGTTTCAGAGAAAGAGAATTTTCAAGAATATCATCATGTCCATATAGTGCAAGTAGCTCCCATTCACAAGAGCAAGGATCACCCAAGGAACATCTCTGTCAAATTATTTTAAAATCTGACTAGGGGTTTCAGAGAAAAAGAATTTTCAAGAATTTCTTCATTTCCATATAGTGCAAGTAGCCCCCATTCACCAGAGCCATGTTTCTTCATGGATCAAAATTTTGTGAACAGTTTTTGAAAAGGGTCACCCAAGGATCTCACCCAAGGATCATCACTGTGAAATCATTTTAAAATCTGTCCAGCCATTTCAGAGAAGAAGAATTTTTAAAAATTTCTTCATTTCCCTAGAGTGCAAGTAGCCCCCATTCACCAGAGCCATGTTTCTTGACGGATTAAAATTTTGTGAACAATTTTTGAAAAGGGTCACCCAAGGAATATCCCAGAGAAATTATTTCAAAATCTGACCAGTGGTTTCAGAGAAGAAAAATTTTTAAGAATTTCCTCATTTCCCAATAGTGCAAGAAGCCCCCATTCACCAGAGCCATGTTTCTTGACGGATCAAAATTTCGCGAACAATTTTTGAAAAGGGTCACCCAAGGAACATCTCTGTGAAATTATTTCAAAATCTGACCAGCGGTTTCGGAGAAGAAGATTTTTTAAGAATTCCTTCATTTCTGTATAGTGCAAGTAGCCCCCGTTCACCAGAGCCACATTTTTTGACGGATCAAAATTTCACGAACAATTTTTGAAAAGGGTCACTCAAGGAACATATCTGTGAAATTATTTCAAAATCCAACCAGCGGTTTCAGAGGAGAAGATTTTTTAAGAATTCCTTCATTTCTGTATAGTGCAAGTAGCCCCCATTCACCAGAGCCACAATTTTTGACGGATCAAAATTTCACGAACAATTTTTGAAAAGGGTCACCCAAGGAACATATCTGTGAAATTATTTCAAAATCCGACCAGGGGTTTCAGAGGAGAAGATTTTTAAATTTTAAAGAATTTGCTAAAAAATTCCATTTCGTTGCCATGGCAACCAGAGTTTTTAACGGAATCAAATTCTGTGAATAATTTTTAAAGAGGACCTCCCAAGGAACATTCCTGCCAAGTTTGGTCCAAATTGGCCCAGCGGTTTAGGAGGAGTTGATGTTTGAAGAATTGTTGACGACGCACGACGGACGACGCACGACGCACGACGGACGACGGACAGCCAGTGACCCTAAAAGCTCCCCTTGAGCACGTTGTGCTCAGGTGAGCTAAAAAAACTTAATCATTACATAGAAAGAATTACAAAATGTGTAGGCCTACTGATGGAGTAGTGTACTACTGCATAGCAATTCTATAAATAGACTGCTAAAAATAGAACACTGCGATGCAGATTTTGCTTTGAGAAAATTGCTGATGCTTGAATAGCAAAGATCGAGTACTTTCAAGATAGTTCGCAACTTTGGTTTACCATCCATACTTGTAATTTGCGCAAAAAATATATGATATGATAATCTCCACCTGCAATAAGAGTTAATTCAGCTTTTATTTTAAGACTTTTCAAGTATTGATAAATTTCTATGATTGTGTGACGTCATTTAAAGAAATTAGCAGACGTTAAAGTACCTGTGGGGCAAAAAAGTCAGAGTTTCGAGGGATAAAGGGATGGTTTAGCAAGTTAATGACAGAGAGAGATTATAACACCCTTCTGTCCTGTCTTAACTGACAAAGTTGAGATAATTAGTGTCACCCTTAGTCTTAGACTGGCTGTATTTCATGAATATAGTCAGGTCGGAAGAAATTTATGGCGACTTTTTGTGACTGTGCAAGCTTGATAAGACAGAGCCGAGACATTGAAGATGAGTTTTTTGCTCATGTAGCCCGGTGGTTTGTTCTGAAACCAGAACAATACACAAACAAGTTTTGTATGCATTTGATAAGGGCAGCAGGGCGGTTTTTTTTTACAGATTCGAGGGCAGAAGGGCGAAGTGAAAAAGGGGCAGGGCGGTGCGCCCTGCTATTCCGCTCTAGAATAAACACTAGGGCTCTGAAGTGTTTTGCCCAAAGCCAACCCTACAAAAACCTAGTGGACCCAGTAAGGCTCGAACCTGGGGCACCTACACTTTACCACTGAGCCACACAGGACCCCTGTATTGCTTTTGAAAACTCTGCCAAAACAGGAGCAATAGTTGATCTTTTCTCTCAATGTTTTCAACACCATTGCATGAGCCATCTTTAACCCTTTACTCCATAGATACTCATTTTTGCGCATTGCTTGTAGGAGCCTTAGGAAAACATTGTCACGAAAGGTGAAAATGCTCATGACGAGTAATTTCACCTTTTGTCACAATGGTTTCTATGCTTTCAAAAGGTGTCAAACAAATAAGAAATGGCTTCATCCTTGGCTGTTATCTAGAGTCAATTAGAGATACCATAGAAATGCCTTATAGGGTAAAGGGTTAAATATTCAGAAAACAAGAGGGCCAAGATGGCCCTGGATCGCTCACCTGAATTTTTGAGAGGACCATAGCCCTTTTTTTTTTTTTGAAGGTACTGAAACACTGGAAACAAAATAATTATTTTGCCAAGCAATTTTTAAAAGGTCACCAGTAAAAGTCCTCTCAAAATCTGACTAGCAGTTTCAGAAAAGAAGAATTTTTAGGAATTTCTTAATTTTCGTACAGTGCAAGTAGCCCCCATTCACCAGAGCATTGTTTCTTGACCTATCAAAATTTCGCGAACAAATTTTGAAAAGGTCATTCAAGCAATATTTCCGTGAAATAAATTTCAAATCTGACCAGCCGTTTCAGAGAAGAAGAATTTTCAAGAAATTCTTCATTTCCAAAAAGTGCAACTAGCCCCCATTCACCAGAGCCATGTTTCTTGACGGATCAAAATTTCGCGAACAGTTTTTGGAAAGGGTCACCCAAGCAACATCTCTGTGAAATTATTTTAAAATCTAACCAGCGGTTTCAGAGAAGAATAATTTTTAAGAATTTCTTCATTTCCCTATAGTGCAAGTAGCCCCCATTCACCAGAGCCATGTTTCTTGACGGATCAAAATTTCGCGAACAATTTTTGAAAAGGGTCACCCAAAGAACATCTCTGGAATTATTTCAAAATCTGACCAGCGGTTTCAGAGAAGAAGATTTTTTAAGAATTCCTTCATTTCTGTAAAGTGCAAGTAGCCCCCATTCACCAGAGCCATGTTTCTTGATGGATCAAAATGTCGCGAACAATTTTTGAAAAGGGTCACCCAAGGCACATCTCTGTGAAATTATTTTAAAATCTGGCCAGTGGTTTCAGAGAAGAATTTTTAAGAATTCTTTCATTTCTGTAAAGTGCAAGAAGCCCAAATTCACCAGAGCCATGTTTCTTGACGGATCAAAATTTTGCGCAGAATTTTTTAAAAGGGTCACCAAAGGAACATCTCTGTGAAATTATTTTCAAATCTAGCCAGTGGTTTCAGAGAAGATTTTTAAAGAATTTCCTGAAAAATTCCATTTCGTTGCCATGGCAACCAGTGTTTTTGACGGAATCAAATTCTATGAACAACTTTTTTACAGTGGACCTCCCAAGGAACATTCCAGCCAAGTTTGGTCCAAATTGGCTCAGCGGTTTAGTAGGAGTTGATGTTTAAAGAATTGTTGACGACACACCACCGACGACAGACACCAAGTGATCCTAAAAGCTCCCCTTGAGCATGTTGTGCTCAGGGGAGCTAAAAATGGTACAGAGCTCATTAGACACAGTTTCACTTTTGTGTGGGTGTAAAACAACATGCAGAATGAACCTTTACTATACAATCATGCCTATAAATAAGTCTGAGGAAGAAACTCTTTGGCAAACACCGTGGAGAAAAGAGAAAATGTAGCCCACTGTCTCCTATTCCTTTCTGTGAATACACAGGCTGACCATGGTTGACATTTTCCTCTTTTACAATATTTTCTGTGTGAAAATTGGACATTCTACCTTACTATACAATCATTTATGTACAATAAAACCTGTGTTAGAGACCATCTGTATTAAGAGACCACCTGCTTTAAGAGACCACTGTTCTGATACAACAACCCTCTTAACATTAACCTAATGTAACCATTATTCAAAGACCACCTTCTGTTAGAGACCAATTTCAGTACTTCCCTTGAGTGGTCTCTGAATACAGTATGTACTGTACTATCAACTTAAAATGACCTGCACTTTCTTTGATCTGTTTTCATCTGACTGAAGTATGGAATTCCCAGAATGTCTCTTTTAGTATGACGGGTCAACAATGTATTTTTTCATAACAAGCTGCCTATGGCATACAAATATGTACAAGTAATAAAAAAAAAACACCATTGTGTCTCACTAATGAGCCTACATACAGCAATAAAATACCTCTCAATGAGTGAGTGAGTGAGTGAGTGAGTGAGTGAGAGGTGAATGAATGGATTTCACGGGTCTGGAATAGTAGCCCTTTGAAAACATTGTGGGAAAAGGAGAAAATGCTGGTAACCAGCATTTTCTCCTTTTCCCACAATGTTTTCTACCCTATCATAGACAGAAATCATCTTTTCAGCAAGAGTTCAATTGTTTTCTGCAAATGTTTTCAACTTAGTCTAGTCCAAAAGTTTGTTAAGTTTGTCGTTTGGGAAAGGGTTAAAAGATAGTAAAAGTGGAATTTTTAAACTCAAATATATATGAAAAATTTGAATACATTAATGATACTAAAAGGCTGAATTAAGAAGGATTATCTGTTATACCAATATGCATAAAGGGAATTATTGAGTCATAGGGTAATCCTTATCTTCTCAAATTTTTTTAAAATATAGTTAACAATGTAATAAAAAGATTTGAATGAAATGTTGGATTGATAGCAAGAAATTTGTGTTATTTGTAATGTGCATAAAATATGATACTGAGTGGCCGGGCACCCCTGCCTACAATAAAGTTTTAGATCAAAAGGTAAGACTGCAGATATTTCTTTTCCTTGGAAATGAGTGTTACCAGTAAGACCAGCAAAGATTGGAGCCTCCAATGGGATCAGTATACTCCAATTTAAGGGGCCTCCAATGATATAAGATTCCCCAAAGGGGGCTCAATAGGTGCAACTAGTGTTCTTAACCCTGAGGCTGGTGTGATTCACTGACCATTTGCTGACAGTGTATTTTAACTCTTTACAACACAAGAAAATTTTAGACTGGTCCAAACTGAAAGTATTTGCAGAAGACAAAATAAAGGTGACTAAAAAATTGTAATTTGTTCTGGATAGGGTAGAAAACACTGTGGGAAAAGGAGAAAATGCTGGTTACCAGCATTTTCTCCTTTTCCCCCAGTGTTTTCAAAAGGCTTCTTTCTCGGGGGCGTCAAAAGTAGGGATTGTGTGGTAATGAGTTAAGGTCAGACTTCACAGAACATGCAGTCTTATCTTGAATCTATACTGTTCAATAAGGAGATATTATTCCCCATAACATAACTTTCAAATAGCAATAAATGTACATGTATTTCTAATATCAAAATGAAAAAATTCAGTTTTTTTTTTATCTAGCAGGATAAGGGTTCAAGACCCCAAGCCAGGCTGTAAGTAAAGGAGAAAACATTGTGGGAAAAGGAGGAAAATGCCGGTAACCAAGATTTTCTCCTTTTTCCACAATGTTTTCAAAATTGCTTCTTCCATTTCACAGGATTAAAAAAAGTTGCAACTGTGTGGTGTAAGGTTACACTTCTCTGTCTGGATCATCTATAAACATGCTCTCAAGTCACACCGGTCTCAAATCCTATCATATGACAAAAGATATAAATAAGACAAATAAGCCTGTTTTTATACATTTTTTCTCACATAAAAAAGTTAGCCATCTATGCCACCTAAACTAGCTTAATTAAACCATTATCAAACAACCCCTGTTTTTCACAACCCTGACATAGAAGCCTTTTGAAAACACTGTGGGAAATGGAGAAAATGCTGGTGACCAGTGTTTTCTCATTTTCCCACAATGTTTTCTGCTTTTCTAAAGTCCAGTTTCAATTCTTGAGTCACATTTATTTTGTCATATGCAAATGCTTACAATTAGGATAAGTCTCAACTTTGTCGTTTGGTAAAGAGTTAAAACAAATTGAGGCACAATGAAATTTAAAAATGTGTGCAGACGAGAAAATTCATGTAGCTCAAACGACGATTTCTCTCTTTGATAGTGTAGAAAACATTATGGAAAAAGGAGAAAATGCTGGTTTACCAGCATTTTCTCCTTTTTTCCCACAATGTTTTCCTATGGCATTCTGGCTCAAGGTTTCTAAACCTACAGATTATGTGTTTAAGAGTTTCAAAATGTTTATTTTTCTCTAACTAAAACTTGTCTACACATTAATGTATTCAATTTTTTAGAATTAAATCTGGGTATAAGATCAGAGAAATTTCCACACCAAAATTGTGCACAAATAAGAACAGGACACTGCCTCCGAAGATTAAGCTCTCAACTACAGTTGACCCTTGAACAAAGTTGGAGAGAACATGCAGCATGAAAATGTATAGGATGGTAAACTATGGCTTCCGAGTATTAAACTTTCAAAAACTTTTAATGACCCTTGGAAAGAAGCCTCCAGAAAACTTTGTGGGAAAAGGAGAACATGCTGGTAACAACAATATTTTCTGCCTTATCAAAGTAACAATTCATCACATAACCAAGATTATATTTGTTGTTTGCAGATGCTTTGAATTTAGTCTAGTCCAAAAATTTATTGTTTGGTAAAGAGTCAATGCTGGAATGATGTCAAAAGAAAACAGATGGCATCAAAAAGGCCTGCAGAATAATAGACAAGCATGATGAATCATGGCGTCTGAAAATTGCGCTCTTGAAAAAAAGCCATTGTTGGAATGAGGTCAAGGAAAACATTAGACATGAAAATGGAGCACATATAGACAGTAATACAGGGATAACAACTTAGGGCTTCGGAAAATTTAGCTCTTGAATAAGGTCAGTGCTGGAATGAACATCTTGGTACAAGTGATAAAATTGCAGGCATATTTTTTTCTCCTCCTACAGTGGAACTGCTTTTTTTTCCCTAAATATTTCAAAAGATGTACACAGGTGGGAGCATCAAAACAACCCATAGCACTTTTGCTATAAATACAGCCTGCCCGGGTGGCACAGTGGTGAACATGTCAGACTCGTGACCTTGTGGTTGTAAGTTTGATATCCAGTTGAGGTGAACTTTCTTTATGGTGTATTTTTGCCTCTCACCTCTGCTGAAGCATGTGAGAAAAGTAGTCAGTGGCTTTGGAAAGAAAGTTATGTTAGTACTAGTATAAGAAAGTCAGGAAACACATGTGCGTCACCAACAGCCATGATAGGACTATAGCTGTTTAAATGGCGTTAAACCCCAATACAACCAACATTTCGCTTTAAATAACTAACATTATAAACAATAACAAAATATGTGGGATTCCCGCAATCCTATGGCCTAGATGAAACACTGAACTAAACATGTTGTCCCAAAACAAATTCCAATATGACAAGCTCCGACACTGGAGATTAGATTGACTCTAGAATTCCTGTTATAAATCTGATTTCTCCTAGCAACAGGGACCTGTCAATACTTTTTAAAATATCAAAAGCAGTAATAAGTTTCTTCTAAAAAGCAAGCAATGAAACATATGCTTGAGGGGTAAAAAAAAAAGTACTAAAAGTGAACTCTAATGAACAAAATAATACAAAGCATGTCCACATAAAACTGCACACATATACAGATCCATGCGCTTACAAGTATTGGTTTCCAGGACGACCAAACCCACCACGACCTCGTGGATTGAAATCATCCTGCTCTCTCCATCTAGAAATACCAATCAAACCATTAAATACTGTGTTACCTTGATCAAATTAACCCTTTATCATACAATCCCAAGTTTAACTCATTACCAAAGGACAATATTTTAGGATTGTCCAAATCCAAAGCATTTGCAGACAACAAAATAAAGGTGATTGAAAATTTGAAATTTGTTTTGTGAAGGGCAGAAAACATTGTGGGAAAAGGAGAAAATGCTGGTTACCAGCATTTTCTCCTTTTCCCACAATGTTTTCTGGTTACCAGCATTTTCTCCTTTTCCCACAATGTTTTCTAAATGCTTCTTTCTCCTTGGCGTCAAAAGTAGTTGTATGGTAATGGGTTAAACAACCTTTTGAAAGAATCCTTTTGAACATATTGTGGAAAAAGGAGAAAATGCTGGTGACCAGTATTTTCTCCTGTTCCCACAATTTTTCAACCCTGTCTAAGAATAATTGTACCATTTGAGCACACAAAATTTGTCATCTGCAAAGGCTTTCAGTTTAGACAAGGCTAAAATTTTGTTGTTTGGGAAAAAACATTGAGGAAAAAGAAGAAAATGCTGATTACCAGCATAATTATATAGTCCTTTTCCTCAACGTTCAATGGAAACTGACGTCACTATAATATGCAGTTTAGTGCATAAACATGCAGTCTGGTGATCGATCGACACAGCCATTTTGGATGTTGTGTTGCAAGTAGAGTGATGTTTATGGGACACTCAAAAGGGAAACTGACTTTATGTGGCTTTTGCAAGGGTACATGATATATATGTTCCCGGCATGTTAACCTATCAGATCACGACAGATTTCTTTGCAGTATAATAAACAGTCCAGTCTTTGCAGACTGACCTAGGTTCATAATTTATGTAGATACATAATACCCCTTTGTTACCAAGTATGGCTCTGGGTTTTTTTTTTTACCTTGGCAGTCTGGACATTACAAAACCTACGACTAAGAAGAGATGGAGAGTGATGTCACAACAGAGAAAACCACACCATACATTCATCACAATATTTTCCAACACTGATCTTTCAAAACATATGAGCCGTGCTCTGTGAAAGAAAGGACGTTTACTAGACAACAAAATTTCAGCCTTGTTCAACTTGAAAGCATTAGGAAATTATAATTTGAACATGGCTTAAATGGTGCAATTCTTCTTTGATAGGGTAAAAAAATTTTGGGAAAGGGAGAAAATGCTGGTTACCAGCATTTTCTTCTTTTCCCACAATGTTTTCAAAAGGCTTCTTTCCCAGGGTCGTTAAAAGTCGGGATAGTGTGGTAAAGAGTTAATGCATCTGCAAAAAGTATCCACCCAGGTCAGCCTGTGCAATCTGCCCAAGCCGACCAAAGTCAAAACTTTGTGCTATTGGTCAATCTCCTGCATGTCAACAGACCGTCCTACCTCATGATACAGCCTGCTGTTGGGCGAAAAGGACATTATGGATTCATAATAACTAGATGCCTCGCTTGTTATAATGTGTCACTGAGCATTAGGTCTCTTTTTATCAGAGCAGAGCTCATATCTGAAAGTAAAGCAGAATAAAGCTCACCTTTGAGCCCCTCGCCCGCCACCTCTGTTTCCTCGACCTCCACGACCTCCTCTTCCTCCTAGAATACATTGTCGATTTGGATAATAAATGTGACATGCAACAAGCTTGTCCTCCCAACATTGGTTCCAACTCGTTACCAAACCATAAAATCTAAGATTTGTCCATAGAGAGCATTTGCAGACCACAAAATAAAGGTGACTGAAAATTTGAAATTATTTTGTTTTGGGAAGAAAACATTGTGGGAAAAGGAGAATATGCTGGTTACCAGCATTTTCTCCTTTTCCAAATTGTTTTCTGTAAGGCTCTTTCCTCAGATTCATCAAAAGTAAGGATTGTGTGGTAATGGGTTAAAAGGTACCCAAAACAATATGATACTCTATATGCCTTTTAAAAAAATCTAAGAATTTTGTATTTTGTTTGTGTTGAAAGCAAAACGCCATTTTTAACAACTTGGGTCATATCATGACAGTCAGTGACACCAGTGTGTTTGCTGGATTTATCACACAAGCACTGACACAACTTTTCTTTCCAAAGCCACTGACTACTTTTCTTACAAGTCTCAGGTCTTCTAAACCCAGGATTGTTTGAAAAATCAACCATTCACTATAATTTACCTCTGTTAAATCCATTCATAACACGACCTCCCCTGCCTCGTCTCTGTTGCATTCCACCTCTGTTAGTGTTGTTTAATGATAATCTGGCTTTTACATTGGATGGTCCCAATCTCTGTTTCAGGGATTTATTCTGCTGCAATTACAGAAAATCCATTTATAGTTAGCGGGACATGAGGTTTCTTTTGGATACTGGAGGTCAAAATATCACTGCATGAAATGTTAAATTTTCCCCAAACAACTATTGTTTAGACTGGTCCACGTTGAAAGCACTTGCAGCCGACAAAAGAAACGTTACTCAAAAATTGAAATTTGTTTCCAGCAGGATATAAAAAATTGTGGGAAAAGGGGAAAAGGAGAAAATGCTGGTAAGCAGCAATTTCTCCTTTTGCCACAATGTTTTCAAAAGTTTTCTACCTCTGGGTCGTAAAAACCAGGGATTTTTTGGTAAAGGGTCAACTGCAACCTGGCTTTCAAACTCCACTTCCTGTTTTTTCCTGAATACTTATTAAAATATCAATCCTTATCCATTATTTTCTTGAAGAACAGTTAAAAATCAACATACATGCACCACTCCATTTTATGTTCTGTATTAGATATACTACTATATACTAGTCTATACTAATGAAATCAAGTTTAACTCTTTACCAAACCACAAAGTTTTAGACGGGTCCAAATTGACAGCATTTGCAGACGACAAAATAAATGAAACTCACAAATTGATATTTATTTCCAGCTGGGAATAAAACATTGTGGGAATAGGTGAAAATGCTGGTTACCAGCATGGTAACAATGCTGGTTACCAGCATTTTCTTCTTTTCCCACAAAGTTTTCAAAAGGCTTCTATCTCAGGGTCATTTAAAGTCAGGTTTGTGTGGTAAGGAGTTAAATGAAACTGGAGAGGAATGATCATTTCTGTAAAATTTGATGTAAATTAGATGGTAGTTTTAAGAGTGACTGGAAATCTAAAAATCTGTATTGGGAAGGGTAGAAAACATTGTTGGAAAAGGAGAAAATGCTGGTTACCAGTATTTTCTCCTTTTCCTACAATGTTTTCTAAAGACTTCTTTCTCAGGCTCATCAAAAGTAGGGATTGTGTGGAAATGGGTGTGAATAACATCATAAAATCTTACATGCAGTGTCAACTTACTTTATTCTGCTGTGGCATTGGTGCTTGTCTGTTCCCAAGTGCTGCCTGTACTGCTGGTCTGTTTGCCATCTGTTGAGCAAGTCTTCGATTCTGTTGTGATGCCTGGGTCTGTGACGCCATTTGAACTCTGACCTCCTGAGCTGTTGGTGGCGGCGGTCTCATTTTCTGTATTTGGGTGAATCTTCGCAGAAAAGGTACATATGGCATGTTATAGGCTCAACATAACAGGAGCAAATGGCATACATTTCAAATATAGATTCAAACATGGCTGCTCTCACCTTGCCTTCAGGAGTTGCTGCCCCTGGCACAACCAGCAATGGTTCTAGCACTCCATGTAATTCTTCAGCAAGGTCTTTTAAACTGTACATTTTTTGTATATAATCTTTATCAAGACATGAATTAGGAGCAATCACTCATTTTTTTTTTCATCTTTTAATCAGAGCATGCAGAAAGTGTTAGTATGAACTTGTGAGTGGGATGTTACTGAGATGAAGATTGTGTTTCACAAACTAATGATCAGCTTATGAAAGCATAATGATAATGCTGTTTTTATCAAGCATTCTTATTCTCCCTCCATGTTTGACATAAGCTACAGATGATGCCAACAAATGACAACCAAATTTTATTTTGTATAAACCGAAATCAACTTGAAAAAGGTATTTGAGACAGTTCAACTAGTGAATTTGACAAAATAGTTTTCTGTTATATATGCAATATTGATGCTGCAGTTTTAATATAGTAAACTAACTATGATGACATTACACTGCAGCAAGCATCATGCTCATTCATCTGCTTTAACTCTTATCCTGCTAAATAAATTAACTAAAATGAAATTTTCAATTTGATAGTAAAATCCCATATATAACTGTTTCAAAGGTATGTTTTAGTGAATAACACCTCCTTATCAAACAGTGTAGATTCAAGTCGAAGATCAGTGAATTGCGCATAGCAGCCTACTGTTTAATCCCTTTTTCGGGTTATAGAAGTATTTATCATTTGTTTAAATACTCTTTCAATATTTCTGAGACAATTATTTTACCTACAGTTTATAAAATCTTACACGATTTTCTTGTACTAAATTAACCCAGTACTGTAACATTAGACTATGATGGCGAATCTAAACCTTTTCATAACTGTAGCTGCTATTCCAACTGCCAGCCAGAGCAGATCAAATTCAGACTGCACAACACATCCAGTCTGATTTTTTTATCTACCCTAAAAACTTTGCAAAGAAATTAATTAATGTCTTTTTTCTAGTATTAAAATGTCTGCATCTTGCTACAGTATTTTCCTTAACCTGAGCACTGAGAATAAAAATCATTTCTTCTTGTGTATGTTATGTTCAGGTGTTAAAGATATTTTTGATTGCATGTAGACAGATGTATAACTATGGTCAATGTCAAATCATGTCAGTCACAGGAAACAGTAATTATTGTCGTGTGTATGGCAGGTTGTGGAGTCATGGCCAGAGAAGGACAGATGTCATGTGAATGTGTTTGAAGAGGAAACAGATAAAGAAATTACTTTTGAACAGAAGTTGGCCAAGCACCATGCCTGCAACTCTTACCACCTCACATCACCCTCGGGTCAAAGTTCGGCAGGTCACAGGGAGTCATGGCTGGCGAAACTAGGATTGTCCTGCTTAATAAGTGAATGTACTGCTTTAGTGTCAAGTGCTCTGTATACAATATTAAGGTCCTGTCTATAGGATGTGTTTGGGCAGAAAGAAATGAATGCCAAGATGGCTATGAACACTTTGTGATTCGTGATTTGTGCTACATGAAACATAATAAAACAAGGCATGCTTGTATCTCCTAAACAATCAGAGAACAGACGAGACAGAAAGTTAACAAGATTGCTCCTATTATATAAATTACTGTTATTGATCAGCCTTTAACAGTAACATCTCATACAAACCATACTTTTCTTTTAGAAATTAAGTCAAGCCTTGAAGGCATGTCCACCTTCATTGTGCCTTTGTTTACATTTCTTTCATTAAGTATGGGAAGAACACACCAATCAAGTAGAATGATGCTGTTCTTGCCATGGGATTGGCTTATGCCAATTTATACATAGTACAGTTATTTTCACAAGCTCTGATGAGCCTGTTTATTAAGACCTGCATTTTGGCTGACCATCCATTTACATCCACAGTGGCTGCATAGCATGACCTTCCATGAGATAACTCGGGTTTCCTCAAACCAGTGAACACTTTTGTTACCACAAAAAACAGAGAGCTTTCTACAGTCATCTGTCCAATGGATCTGTAGTGCATTACAAATGCAACAACATTCTAAAAAACATGTCCTTTTTTATTCAAGAACAAGTTTCTCATTCACTACTTATTCTGAACTAACCCTCTAAAAAGCTAATTTGATACCACCATTTTCAAAGTTAAAATTTTATCAACTTTATTTGTAAATATGACATCAGCTGACTGATTACATTCGGGGATTTCCCAACAACCAAATCTAACTTTTGGGGTCATCCAGCCCTCCTCAAGGAGAGCAATACATCCAACACTTGACAAGCCCATTGCTCACCTTTCACTCAATGTCACTTTAGTTGTGCTTTTAAGCACAATCTTTGCTGGAACTGTGGTTGACATCTGTAAAATAAAAACAAATTACATAGTCAAACACCTGATAAAAACAAAAAACAAATGATCTCATCAACGCTCCAGATAAAGGGAGTGATTTTTATTTAAAAATTGAAAATATTTAATCATTCTCCATTAAAACCCTATGTTATGGGTACTCATTAGAATCGTCTCATCGAGACGACTCATTATGAGATGATTCTTATGAGTACCCAAAATATAGGGTTTGGATGAGAAATAATGGATTTAGAATACCATCACTACTTCTTATCTAGAGCTCTGATCTCATGCTAGATGGCGGTTTTGGGCTTCTCTATCCTGCAGTACAGGATAACAGTTGCTGACTTGATGAGATTTCTTTTCTCCACAATACTTACTGTTCAATACAAAGAGACTACATTCTCTCCATCAATCTTGGCACTGTTTGAACTCCATAACTTTTTCCTAGATTCACCTACAATGCATCAATACAATGTAGTAACATCTGAGTTTACTTAATTTGACATGGTTCCAATGGCGAGTTGTTGCTGCTGAATGATATTGTCCTGACACAATCCCTGTTCTTAATGACCCTGAGAAAAAAGCCTGTACAAAAGGTTGTGGAAAAAGTAGAAAATACTGGTCACAAGCATTTTCTCCTTTGCCCACAATGTTTTTTACCCTACCAAAGTCAGTGATCATAATATAAACAAGATTTTATTTGTTGTCTATAGATGCTTTGAATTTGGTAATAGATAGACAGAGAAAAACATGTTGAAGTGTGGAGATATATTATTAAGAGTGTAAAACTGCCTTGCATTCATGTGATGACAGTGGGCATATTCCTTTCACCTGCTTTGGCACAATGTTCTGTGTTCTGGAATACTGTTCTGGAACGTGCGAAAGGAATATTTCAGAACACAATATACTGTTCCAGAAGTATGTTCTGAATGAAGAATGTTCGGAACATTATTCTAAACCACATCGAAATGTAAATACAATGGCATGAAAGCTGTTGCAAGAGCTACAGTCTTAGCTGCAGAGAGAGAGAGTCTACTATACACCTATTTATGGCATTCATATCGTAAAAAAGTACAACTGCAAATTTTGCCATGAAGAATTGCCTGTCTTTCAGTCAACCTGAATTACCTCGCAAACCGTTCAGCAGGTGTGCTACACCTCGATTGGATTTAAAACAGTCAGAACATGTTCCCAGAAGCATAGCAGTGTTCCGGAATACTCCATTGACCTAGAACATCTTCAGAGTGTTCAGAGTAGTGAAAGGGATATGCCCAGTCAGTTGATTAACCCTAGTACAAAGAAATCAACTGACTGGGGCCCTTTTCGATGTTTCATGCAATAGAAAAGTACATGTGTCCGATAAATATTGAAGGGTAAATAAGCATGTACACTTTCATATGTAAGGTCTAGGCTGTAATAAATGGTGTGTCTGTGTGTGGATGGTGGGGCGGGGGCCGGAGGGCACTTATGCGTTGTTGGTCAAGACTCTCACAAAAAAAGCATGTAAAATGCATATCGACTCAACAGTGGTAAAATGACGAGGATTCTGTCAATATTCAACAGTATCGATTATTCTTTTTAGAAAGTTTTTATGCAACTGAACACCTAGAAAGGAACTCATTTCCGAGGCAAAGTCTGATTTCACAACCAGTTGTAAAGATCTTTTACCTCCAGCATAATTTCATTTATTTAAAGGTCGAGACTGCCCATGTACAAACAAGCTATGGTGATTAATCATGCACAAAAGACATTGAATACTTTTTGCGAATATAATGGTTGATTTTTACATGCCTTTCACTTGATGATTTCAGATTTTGGCGACAAACAAGTCGCTGTTTCAATAGAATCTGTGAAGAAACCGGAAATGACGCGTTGACGTGATATTTTCACAAGCTGTGAAAAATACACTGATTTGTCATTTCAAAGTACTTATCCATCTGAACAAGTTTTGAATCATACGGTTTAACCCTTTACCATATATCCCGAGTTTTAACACCCCTGAGAAAGAAGCCTTTTTAAAATATTGTGGGAGAAGGAGAAAATGCTGGTAACCAGCATTTTCTCCTTTTCCCACAACGTTTTCTATCCTATCAAAGACAAAGTGTATTATTTGAGACACCTTTATATTGTCGTCTGCAAATGATTCCAGTTTGGACAAGTCTAAGATTTTGTTGTGTGGCAAAGAGTTAACTCTTTTGTCCAACAGAAGAATTGTAGACTCTTCCAAATCTACTCCTGCAGATGACAGACATGAAACAAAAAAATTGAAATTTTCCTTTAGAAGGAAATTAATGCCTAAATGGCATAGTGTTTTAAATGCCATTTCAACATTATTTCAGTTATATAGCGGAAGCCAGTGCACCTATCCATACTTTCCTGGAGGTTCTGTTACAATCTTGACTCTAAACAATCTTTAGGAAAAAGGTTTTTCTAAAATATCATGGGAAATGGAGAAAACACTGGAAACAACCATTTTCTCCTTTTTTCATAATTTAATTACTCTATCCTTTAACCCATTACCACACAATCCCTACTTTTGACAACCCTGAGAAAGAAGCCTTTAGAAAACATTGTGAGAAATGGAGAAAAGACTGGAAACAACCTCGGATACCCCGGGGTCTCCCTATTTGCTACGCTACATCGAGGATACCCAGGGTCTCCCTATTTGCTACCCTACATCGACGATGTAGTGTAGCAAATAGGGAGACCCCGGGTTATCCGAGGATGCTTTCATATGTTATGGGGAATGTTTTAGATTCAGACTTGTCCGAACTGATAGCATTCCCAGAAGACAAAGTAGATCTAGATGTTACTCAAAACTTAAGAGTTGTCTTTTTAGTTAACCATTAACCAAACAATCCAGGGTTCTCATGAGAGAGGACTTGCAAATATTGTGGGAAAAGGAGAGAAGGCTGGTATCCAGCATTTTCTCCTTTTCCCACAATATTTACTACCCTATCAGAGAGCATCGGTTAATTTGCACCAATTTTGAACTTTTCACCTGCATGCAATTTTAAGAGTGTTAAAAAATTTGTTGGTTGGGAAATGGTTAATAGGTAGACCATATTGTGGAAAAAGGAGAAAATGCTGGATACTAGCAATTTCTCCGTATTTTCCGTAATATTTTCTCAAGTTATTGGGATTGTACAGTAAACCATTGACTCCTTACCAAGTGACAAAATTTTAGACTGTTCCAAACTGAAAGCATTTGCAGACAGCAAAATTAATGTGGTTCAAAAACTAAAGTTTGTTTTGGATAGTGTATAAAACATTGTAGGGAATGCTGGTAACTATTTTCTCCTTTTCCAACAATTTTTCTAAAAAGGCTTCTTCATCAGGATTGAGAAAGCCAGGGATTGTTTGGGAAAGGGTTGAGCTGCGAAATATTTTTAGCAGATGACTGTTTCATTAGATAGCTGCTAAGAACTGGCCTGATTGTATGGAATTTATTTCTTCCAGTCTCTTTTTCATTTGACTCAATCATTACCAACGACAATATTTTAGGCTTGTCCAAATCAAAAGCATTTGCAGACAACAAAATAAAAAAGAGTGAAAATTTAAAATTTGTTTTCTGAAGAGTAGAAAACATCGTGAGAAAAGGAGAAAATGCTGGGAACCAGCATTTTCTCCTTTTCCCACAATGTTTTCTTAAGGCTTCTCTCTCAGGGACGTCAAAAGTAGGGATTGTGTGGCAATGTGTTAAGAAATAATCTAGCTTCTATCATGGTTTATCATTCAATAAACCACAGTTGCGAGTTTTGTGGCACAATGAGTAATCCATGAGGGCAATAGCCTGAGTGATTTATTCATTGTCCTCATAATTCACAACATGCTTTATTGAACAATAAATCAAAGGAAAACAAGTTCATACTGTGCGTAAAAACACGGATGAAGATTATATTCTATTGAATAACTCACTTAATTACATTATAAAGAATTCCGTCACACTATATAGAATGACATCACTCTAGATCTATGTAGGATAGCGTAGATTTCACCAAGCTTTCATTGCACTGTGTTTATAGAGCCGAATTCACAAGTCAGTTTGAACTATAAATTAGAGTTTTATATGGGTAAGTAATTCTGGTACACAAAATTTGTGTACTCTCTCCTTGTAATTCTTCACCAAACAAAAACTAGAGCCGTCACTGAATGTGACTCAATACCCTGCCAGCGCTTTGATTTTGTACACAGACGAACACATGGTTACTCGGACGGACACACGGACGGACACACGGACGGACACATGGGCTGACACACGCACAAAAAAGACAGGAAATACAGGTTACCCATTCCAGCTCTAACCCTTTCTCAAAAGAAAAACATTTAAGCCGCTTCTGAATTCGAAACGTCTCCGAACTAGAAATTTAAGAAGTACAAACGAGCGTGAAGTTCCTTTCCTAATAAAGGGGTCGAAAACATTGGGTTTTAACCCATTACAACAAAATCCCTACTTTTGACGACCCTGAGAAAGAAGACTTTAGAAAACAGTGTGGGAAAATGAGACAAGAGGACCATGATGGTCCTATATCACTCACCTGAGTACCAAGCAGCACAAGTCTAAAATAAAGATAAATACCAAATAACAAGGTTCAAGGCCAAATGATAATGAAACAAGAGCAGCAAATTGTTGCAATTTAACTTGAGACTTTGAAGTTCCATTCCATACAAGCAAGAAATACTGTAAAAATGAAGATCAAAGTGGAAGTACTCAAAATTCAAGCTATGTTGAGTTATTGTTCTTGTGCACTGTACTCCGTAATATTGCAACAGACATGCATACCAAGTTTGAAGTCGTTCTGACTTAAGATGACAGTTATATTCAGGGCATGCTCTAAATGCTGTAAAAATGACATTCAAAGGGAAATAACTTAAAGACAGTAGAAGATACAGTTACAATTCTTAGGCAATGCACTTCCATATATTGCAACAAATACACATACCAAATTTCAAGTCATTCCTCCTTAAGATGACAAAGTTTTGCTCCGGACAAGCAAGAAATGCTATAAAATGAAGGGGGGATAACTCAAAATTTGTGCTAGGAAGTTATGGTTCTTGTGCAATGCACTCCATAATTTTTCAACAATCATGCATATCAAATTTGAAGATGTTCAGGCTGTAGATGACAAAATTATATATTCCAGACAAGCAGAAAATGCTGTAAAAAATTTCAATCAAAGGGAAATAACTTATAGACAGTATGAAGTAGAGTTATGGTACTTTCACACTGCACTCCAACAAACACAAATGCCAAGTTTCAAATAAATTGGACTGGAAATGACAAAGTTATGCTCCGGACTAAGAACTATTCTAAAAAACTTTCTAATTCAAGGGCAAATAACTCCAGTTGTTCTGGTCAGTGGTCACCCATAATCAAACTCATCGGAGATCTTAGAGTCATATATGTTTTGATCAAGTTTGGAACTAATTGGTTGATATTTGTACATGCTAGAGTGTAAACAAAGTGAAATATAGCAATTTTTCAAATTCAAGGGCAAATAACTCCAATTGTTCTGGTCCGATTACACCCATAATCAAACTCATCCGAGATCTTATGGTCATGTATATTTTGTCCAAGTTTGGTGCTGGTTGGTTAATAATTGTAGATGCCAGAGTGAAAACAATGTCAAATATAGCGATTTTTCTAATTCAAGGGCAAGTAACTCCTGTTGTTCTCATCCAATAAGACCTGTAATCGAACTCATCCGAGATCTTATGGTCATATATATTTTGACCAATTCTTAGGCACTGCACTTCCAAATACTGCAACAAATAAGCATACGAAATATCAAGTCATTCCTCCTGAAGATGACAAAGTTTTGCTCCAAAGCAAGAAATGCTATAAAAATGAAGGGGGAATAACTCAAAATTTGTGCTAGGAAATTATGTTTCTTGTGCAGTGCACTCCATAATTTTTCAACAATCATGCATATCAAATTTGACGATGTTCAGGCTGTAGATGACAAAGTTATATTCCAGACAAGCAGAAAATGCTGTAAAAATTTCAATCAAAGGGAATTAACCTATAGACAGTATGAAGTAGAGTTATGGCTCTTTCACACTGCACTCTGTTTTATTGCAATAAACACAAATGCCAAGTTTCAAGTAAATTGGACTGGAAATGACAAAGTTATGCTCCAGCCTAAGAACTATTTAAAAAAAAAAAACTTTCTAATTCAAGGGCAAATAACTCCAGTTGTTCTGGTCACCCATAATTGGACTCATCTGAGATCTTAGAGTCATATATGTTGTGACCAAGTTTGGAACTAATTGGTTGATATTTGTAGATGCTAGAGTGTAAACAAAGTGAAATACAGCAATTTGTTTAATTCAAGGGCAAATAACTCCAGTTGTTCGGTTTGAATACACCAATAATCAAACTCATCCGAGATCTTATGGTCATGTATATTTTGTCCAAGTCTGGTGTTGACTGGTTAATAATTGTAGATGCTAAAGTGAAAACAAAGTCAAATATAGTGATTTTTCTAATTCAAGGGCAAATAACTCCAGGTGTTCTGGTCCGATGAGACCCATCATCAAACTCATACGAGATCTTATGATCATATATATTTTGACAAAGTTTGGTGCTAATTGATTGATATTTGTAGATGCTAGAGTGTAAACAAAGTGAAATATAGCAATTTTCTTAATTCAAGGGCAAATAACTCCAGATGTTCTGGTCCGATTTGACTCATAATCGAACTCGTCCTAGATCTTATGGTCATACACACTTTGTCCAAGTTTGGTGTCGATTGGTTAAAAATTGTAGATGCTTAAGTGAAAACAAAGTCAAACATAGCAATTTTCTTATCCCCAAGGGCAAATAACTGCGTCTTTCTGGTCCGATGAGACCCATTATCGAACTCATCCGAGATCTTATGGTCATAATTCTTAATTCAAGGGCAAATAACTCCAGATGTTCTGGTCAGATTTGACCGATAATCAAACTCATCCGAGATCTTATAGTCATACACACTTTGTCCAAGTTTGATGTCAATTCGTTAAAAATTGTAGATGCTAGAGTGAAAACAAAGTCAAATATAGCAATTTTCTTAATTCAAGGGCAAATTACTCTGGTCGTTCTGGTCCGATTAGACCCATAATCGAACTCATCCGAGATCTTATGGTCATATATATTTTGACAAAGTTTGGTGCTAATTGGTTTATATTTGTAGATGCTAGAGTGTAAACAAAGTGAAATATAGCAATTTTCTTAATTCAAGGGCAAATAACTCCAGATGTTCTGGTCCAATTTGACCCATAATCGAACTCATCCGAGATCTTATGGTCATACACACTTTAACCAAGTTTGGTGCTGATTGGTTGATATTTGTAGATGCTAGAGTGTAAACAAGAAAATGTGAACGGACGACGGACGGACGGACGGACGGACGGACGGACAGACGAATAAAGCCCAATTACGTGACTTACTTTTATGTGGCTGAAAATGTTATGTGACTATTCAATTATGTGTCTTACAATTTTGTGAACTCATTAACTAGGGTTTATGTGGTTTTTACTTGGCCATTTTGAGTGCCTTAATTTAGTCTCGTAAACAACTACCGTAAATTTATGTATTCTATATAACTCTCATTAAAGTCAACAGCTTTTTCCACTGTGTATATAAATACACATCATATATTGAAGCTCTATTTCAAGTGAAGGCAACCAATTTATATTTTACAAAAACACTGAGAAAAAGACAAAATGTCCATAAAGAGCAATTTATCCTTTAGTATAACTGCAGTATTTTCTGCCCACAAAAAGTTTCAGAGCATTTGAATAAATTTTGTGTTTGGTAATTGGATAAGTGATATAGAAAGAAAGAAGCAGTAATACTAAAGATATGGAGAAAAACAAGGTTACCAAAAAGTTCAATTTTAATCCTTTTCCAGACAACAAAATTTTAGACTGGTCCAAATTCAAAGTAACTGCACACAGCATATCAAAGTGAGTGTAATTTCAAAAACAACAGCAACGCAAGCAGATGCTATTGCTTTTCAGTCCGAAAGGGACAAAATTTTTACAAAAATAAATTCAGTTATCTCCCTAGTATGGATTGCTCTTTTGATAGTGAACAAATATTCCAGTTTCAAGTAAATATCTTTAGTAACAACAGAGACATGGCCAAGGTAAAAGTTTGTCATGTCATGCCAATGCCAATGCCGACAATGCCTACAAGGCCAAAAACTGATGACAACACCAATGGGATGACAATACTTCGACTTTTTGTTTCCAAATAGCTGAGCTTATAAGTATGGCATATGGTAGATAACAACTTTGTAAATAAAGAAATTGTTTGTTACAATTGACGCTATGTGGCCAGAATTAGTTACATGACAGCGACTGTTTCAATCATCCATGCTAGCTATGTGGATTTTAATACCAGTACAAGTCCTTGTACTGCCCTGCCAGTTGCAATGCTATTCTCCTGAACCTTCAAGCAAGGGGGGGGGGGATTACTGCCATTTAATCAATAGTGGCCAATAGTCTGACCTGGCCAAGGATCAAGCCACGAGCTTGCTCTCCTGGGCTAGGTTTGGTTTCCAATGTATGGGAATACAGTAACTCGTCAGAATTTCTTGAATTAGAAAATTTATTGTGCTCTTCAGTACACAATATTCAGTAAACAAGTACAATAAAAATGCTACTTAAAATTCTTTGCAAAAAAAACCTCACCTTTTCATCTTTTTTTCACCACATATGAGGGCTAATTGGAAATTATTGAGACATTGTGTGTTTTGAGAGAAAACTTAACATATGTGCATAAAATTTTCTATAAAATTAATGTAAATTAACCTTTAATAAACGGAAAGAACTAAATGAAATTTATATTGGTTCGTTGGTTAGTTGTATTGGGGTTTAACGCCACTTTAACAGCTAAGGTCATATCATGGCAGTTGGCGACGCAAATGTGTTTCCTGGCTTTCTCAACCAGTACTAACACAACTTTCTTTCCGAAGCCACTGACTACTTTTCTCACATGCTTCAGCAGAGGTGAGAGGTGAAAATACCCCGGAAAGAAAGTTTGCCTCAACTGGGTATCAAACTCACAACCACTAAGTCATGAGTCCTACACCCTCACCACTGAGCCACCCAGGCGGGCCCATGTTAGTTACAAGTCATAACCATGTATCATCTAAAATCAATATGAGCCGTGAGTAACTAAAGCACGCCGTAAAAATGAGTTAGTTCAAATAAAGCGCACTTGATTAAAACTTGAATAATATTAAAATAGCAGCCAAAAGTCAATTAAAACAATGCCATATTTACATTGCATTATTCTGTTGAATTTTCAGCAAATTTTAGAAAAAATTCATGTAATAGATAAGCAAGGTTTGACTATTTTCTGAAAGTTCATGCTATCAAATGAACAGCAACAAAATGGATAACATCGTAAAGGCGGAGCAGCGAGCTTAGATAAAGTTTGGACAAACCCAAATGAAACAAAAAAAGATATTAAAACATGACACAGTGCGGAAGAGGCTTGCCAGGAGCTTTTGTTTATCGGTGGCGCAGTTGGTTGGTGAAAGATGGATCATCTCTGTAAATAACAAAAGGAGGTGGAGACTCATGATCATCGACGTCTCTCCACATCTCAAGTATCTGTATCATTATTGCATGTATGCATTACAACTTACACATGCTCTTCTTCTTCTTCCACAGCCAGCTTGTTGATCTGCCCACCCTAGAAGTCCTCACAATTCCTCTTAGGCATAACTACGTCTGTAAAGGATATTCAAAATCAGGTTAACCCATTACCACACAATCCCTACTTTTGACACCTCTGAGAAAGAAGCCTTTTGAAAACACTGTGGAAAAAGGAGAAAATGCTGGTAACCAGCATTTTCTCCTTTTCCCACAGTGTTTTCTACCCTTCCCAGAACAAATTTAAATTTTTCAGTAATCTTTATTTTGTCGTCTGCAAATGCTTCCAATTTGAACCAGTTTAAAATTTTGTCGTGTGGTAAAGAGTTAAGTAGTACAAAAATGTTTGTTTGTATGTGTGTTTACACTGCGGTTAAAGCTTGTCAACTGGAGCCACCAAGATGGAGAAATTAACTAGTCTTTATTACTACATATTATATATAAAAGAACAATTTAATGTAACTACAGACAAATCTATTGACTACAGTTATTTGGTATACATGTAAGTATGTTTCTCTGAAACTATCGTGACTATTCCAGGTTTGTGGTATGAGACAAAATAAAATTATGATAAATAAGAGCTGAAATCTGGAAAAAGGTGCCTTACATGGCCCTCAAAGTCAAATTTCCCTTTTTAACATTTTCTGAAAGGTTGACATGTGTTGACAATATGGTGTATTTAAATGGCCAATATATGGTCCAATTGAAACATTTGCAGATGACACAATGAATGTGACTAAAAAAGTGAAATTTGCTTTGGGAAAGATAGAAAACATTGTGGGAAAAGGAGAAAATGCTGGTTATCGCAGTGTTTTCAAAAGGCTACTTTCTCAGGGTCATTAAAAGTCAGGATTGTGTGATAAAGAGTTAAGGCCAAATCAACAAAAACACAATCTCCTATCAAAATTATCTGACTGTCTTACTTGACAAGAAAACGACAAACCAGAAATAGGAATTCAATTAGCTAAATAATGAAAGTACCTCTAATGTCCATTTCTCTGAGGTCTTGATTTGCAAATTTTGCAGTAAGGTTCATGTCCTGTACAAGCAGTAGTTTACTTATGTACAGCCCTTTCAGCAGTCCAGACATGTGTCTATAATGTTGCTTTTGGATGTCTCCTGTGTGTCCTAGGTGATTCAACAACCACTCAAATTCATTGCTCTTCAGGTTCATTGTCTAAAGAAAAAGTTTACTTCAAATGTGAATACAGAGTACATCAGAAATACTGACCAAACACATGTTTGCTATCAGAAAATGGGCTCTATTTAGTGGTATGGCATTAAGCATCTTAAACATGTATTTGCTACAGTTAATATTATCATAATTATCTAGACCTGCACATAAAGTAAGTCCTAATCTATATTTCATCTTATAATGAGGAGTGAATCATGAAGTTAGAGGAATCAACAGCAGGCATGTATTATTTAAATCCACTTGTTTCACTTTCAGACAAACAATATCTGAACTTAAGACTGTCAAGAGACAGTAAGGGGTTAAATGACTTTTACCTAGATTTTTTAAAATTTGTCTATTCTTTAGTATGTGTGGGAATATCCCAAATAGAAAGCATTTGCAGATAACAAAATAAAATTGATAGAAAATTTGGAATTTGTTTTGTGACAGGTAGAAAACATTGGGGGAAAAGTAGAAAATGCTGGTTTGTTTTGTGACAGGTAGAAAACATTGGGGGGAAAAGTAGAAAATGCTAGTTACCAGCATTTTCTCTTTTTCCCACAATGTTTTCAAAAGGCTTCTTTCACAGAGGTGTTAAAAGTCGGCATTGAGTGGTAAAGGGTTAATATACTAACTTGAACTTAATTCATGTAAATGAAATTATTTCAATCAATTTTAATGGAATCACTCTTTATAGGTAGGTTTGTTTCCCACACACAAGGAAATTCTTAGTTATTTGATGGAATAGTTTTCCAGACTATGTGCTTTTAATAATGCGTGCATTACAGAATGCTGCAAGCTGGATGCATCACTGCAATACAATGTAATAAACTGTCCGTATCAAAGTGACTGTGCATAAGCAAGTTACTGTCCATGTCTAGGGGACTGTCCCTAACTAGGTGACTACTCATGGCCACATAGATTTCTGAGCACATACTTATCTAATTCTTTATTTACCAATATAATTCAATAAATTGTCCATAACAAAGTGACTGCCTACAGGTAGGTGACTGTCTAGGTGACTCTCTATGTAACCAGAGGTTCATTTGTTTATAGTCATTATTGTACATTCATTTGTAAATTTGCATAACTTCATTAACCCTTTACCCCACAAGGCATTTCTATGGTATCTCTAATTGACCCTAAATAACAACCTGGATGAAGCAGTTTCTTATGTGTAACAACTTTTGATAGCATAGAAAACATTGTGACAAAAGGTGAAATTGCTTGTCACATTTTCCAAAGGATCCTACAAGCAAAGCGTAGAAATGCGTATCAATGGAGTAAAGGGTTAACTGTATGTTTTAACATTTGTAATATCACTTTGTGTGTATTGAGTGAACAGTAATCCCTTTTGTGAGCGAGAATGAGAGCATACTGATCAGCCTGCAAATGTGTGTATCTGTTACCGCCCGTCTGCTATCCCTCTCTCAAATAATTCATTCTGTCACCAGCTCTTATAAGAGACAGATAAACACTATCACTTTATCATAATTCATCTTTATATCTCTGACTGCAAAGTCACAGTTACTATTCTACACAGCTCCAGGAAGCATATTCATTTTGATAAAGATATTCCCAGAAAACAAAATTAATATTCCATGCACTGAATAATCAAGTGTATCGTTACAACTAAAGGGACCATCTAAAACTAGGTTACTGTTTATGTTCTCTTGATTTTGAGCACAAAACTGTTCTAATTCATGAAACCATGTCTTTATTTTACCAATACAATTCAATAAACTGTCCATAACCAAGTGACCGTCTATAACTAGGCTACTGTCCATGTCTAGGTGATCGTCTATAACTAGGTGACTGTTCATGGCCACATATTCATCGAGTGGCCACAATAATCCAGCACAGAGCTATCCTAATTCATGAAATTATGTCTTTATTTTACCAATACTAGTTTTATGTAATAAAACTGTCTTAAACTCAGTTACTTCTATGGTCACATAAATACCAAGCACAAAACTATTCTAATTGACAAAATGTAATAAACTGTCAATGACTATGTGACTGTAAATGGTAACATAATTACTTGTAGTTGGTTACATTTACAATTACGTGTATGTCTACTAAAAACAAACTGTTGTGTAACTGTAATTGATTACATTGGTATGTAATCGACCTCAGGTCTGATTGCAATAATAATCAAAATCTAATGTCCATTAAAGAATGTGAAGACATTGATTTGTTTTTTGTTTCTTTGTTTTTTTTAAGATAACAAGAGGATCAAAATGGCCCTGGATCACCCAACTGAATTTTAAAGAGGATCATAGCCAATTTCTTTTTTCAGGTATTGAAACTTTGGAAACAAAATCTTTATTTTGCCAAGCAATTACGAAAAGGTCACCAGTATAAGTCATTTCAAAATCTATCATCAACCCAACAATCATCATCACAGCAATGATTTTGATGATACAGAATTCTGCAAACAGATT
This sequence comes from Tridacna crocea, assembly GCA_943736015.1. NCBI lineage: Eukaryota > Metazoa > Mollusca > Bivalvia > Cardiida > Cardiidae > Tridacna > Tridacna crocea. The sequence goes on along the minus strand of OX031070.1, from coordinate 3,419,108 downwards.
TTAGGATAGATCATACAAGGCCAATTTCTTGAAGAAAAACACGGGCTTGAATGAATGAATAATGAATGAATAGTGTTTTACGGCCCGTCAACAACTTAGGTCATATTGGGCACACTTGCTTAGTAAACAATAATGCGAGGTGAAAATAACATAAATGTGCAACAGCATAAGACAAACATGATAAATGAGGAATAGACAAAACACAAAATGATGCCCCTTTTGTCGCCTTTACAACATGCATGCTTTCACGTTTGTTCCGCCAGATGAAATGGCAGATGTGACGATCGCGGGACTGCAGTGGTTTATTCTTATACCCCATTAACCCATTACCACACAATCCCTACTTTTGACGACCCTGAGAAAGAAGCCTTTAGAAAACATTGTGGGAAAAGGAGAAAATGCTGGTAACCAGCATTTTCTCCTTTTCCCACAATGTTTTCTACCCTTCCAAAATCAAAATTCAATTTTTGAGTTATTTTTATTTTGTCGTCTGCAAGTGCTTTCAATTTGGACCAGTTACAAATTTTGTCGTGTGGTAAAGAGTTAAACCACACGGGGTCCCACAGGCCAATTGATTCACATTCCAAACGCTATTTACATTGAGAAAAAAAAATGTAGGATTTGGAACAAGAACTACCCAGCCTGCTGCAATCCTATGAATTACGAGGAAAGCAGCCGTTCGTCTCTAGTTTGAGTCGCTTCTACAACATGCCATAGAGAAAGTCCGAGGTCCTATTCTATACAGTAAACAAGAGGATCATGATGGTCCTATATCACTCACCTGAGTACTAAGCTGTAAAATCAAACTTGTGACCCATGGGATGGGGCCAGTTTTGACCCCAGGGACATCCTAGGAAAGAACTTGATAGAGGTCCACTAGGAGTTGCTACTTACGAAATATCAAAGGGGCTCTACACCTTCTAGTTTCAGAGAAGTAGAATTTTGAAGTTTTCCTTCTTTGTTCCTATGTTTCAAACTTGTGACCCTTGGGGCAGGGCAAGTTTTTACCCCAGGGGCATCGTATGAGGAAACTTTGTAGAAGTCTAGTAAGAGATGCTAAATACCAAATATCAAAGCTCTACACCTTACAGTTTCAGGGAAGAAGAATTTTAAAGTTTTCCTTCTTTGTTCCTATGTTTCGAACTTGTGACCCACGGGGCGGGGCAAGTTTTGACCCCAGGGACATATGAACAAACATTGTAGAAGTCCACAAGGAGATCTTACTTACCAAATATCAAAGCTCTATATCTTCTAGTTTCAGAGAAGAAGAATCTTAAGGTTTTCCTTCTTTATTTATATGTTTTAAACTTCTGACCCCCGGGGCGGGGCCAGTTTTGACTCCAGGGACATCATATGAACATTCTTGGTAGAGGTCCACAAGGAGATGCTACATGCCAAATATCAAACCTCTGCACCTTCTAGTTTCAAAGAAGAATTTTGCAGTTTTCTTTCTTTGTTCCTATGTTTCAAACTTGTGAACCCCAGGACGGGGCCCAGTTTTGACCCCAGGGGCAACAAATGAACAATCTTGGTAGGGGTCCACTGGGAGATGCTACAAACCAAATATCAAAGCTCTATTCCTTCTAGTTTCAGAGGAAAAGATTTTTAGTTTTCCTTCTTTATTTCTATGTTTTAAACTTGTGACCCCCGGGGTGGGGCCAGTTTTGACCCCAGGGATATCATATGTACAATCTTGGTAAAGGTCCACTAGGAGATGCTACATACCAAATATCAAAGCTCTGCACATTCGAATTTCAGAGAAGAAGAATTTTAATTAAGTTTTCCTTCTTTGTTCCTATGTTTTAAACTTGTGGCCCCTGGGGCGAGGCTGCTTTTGACCCCAGGGGCATCATATGAACAATCTTGGTAGGGGTCCACTGGGTGATGCTACATACTAAATTTCAAAGCTCTACGCCTTCTAGTTTCAGAGAAGAAGATTTTCAAAGATTTTGCTTTTTTTTTTCCTTTTGGTTGCCATGGCAACCAGAGTTATGGGTGAAATTCAATCTCTTGAAAAATTTGGTAGAACTTTACCTAAGGAACATCCCTGCCAAGTTTCATCAAGATTGGCCCAATGGTTTAGGAGGAGAAGATGTTTAAAGAAATTGTGGAAGAGTTTCTTCATGTCTGTATAGTGCAAGTAGTCTCCATTCACCAGACCCATGTTTCTTGACGGATCAAAATTTTGTGAACATGTTTTGAAAAGGGTCACCCAAGGGGTCACCCAAGGAACATCTCCTTCAATTTATTTCAAAATCTGATCAGAAAATTCAGAACAGAAGAATTTTTTAAGATTTTCTTCATGTCTGTATTGTGCAAGTTGCCCCATAATTCAGTACAGACATGTTTTTTGACAGATAATTTGTAAAATTATTTCAAAACCTGACAAGTGGTTTCACAGAAGATTTTCGAAGATTTTCAAAGAATTGCTTAGAAAATTCCAAGGTGGCCCAGTGGTTTGGGAGATGTTTAAATTAATTGATGACGCTACACAACAGACACCGCATGAAAGCTACAGCATAATCCTAAAAGCTCCTCTTGAGCATGTTGTGCTCAGGTGAGTTAAAAAGTCCAAACAAGACCCAATTCCGCAGTTTTGTTCCATCAGCAATGAATTTGTAGCAGTAAAGTATCTAATATGTTCACTTCAGTAATCAAAGTTTTTTTTCTGTGTTAAATGAAATTAAAAAAAAAAAGATACTTACACTGCCACATCACTTTTGGTATACACATACACTTTTCTAGGGGCACTAGCAGCATCTGTCAATAATTTTACTGGTCATTTTACAAAAGATGATAGCCCAGGCAGTGGCGCATAATAGGAAACATTCCTAAAAGATAAAATGAATAATTACAAATAGATAGAAATTTGAGCAACTACAGAAAGTTGTACAATAACAGCATCATTCTTAAAAAAATGCCTTCAACTAAAATTACTTGAAATAAGCTCCATCACTTCAGGTATTCAAAAATGTATTGTTCAAATACATGTATGTATGTTTTTAGTTTTAATTTTAGAATAGAATAGAAGGGTGCGCCACACGGCCCCTTGTGCCACATTATCTATGTACAAGGGCTCTAATACCCTTCATATAGATCTATGTACATTAAAAAAACAAGAGGACCATGATGGTCCTATATCGCTCACCTGAGTACCAAGCTGTAAAATGAAACTTGTGACCCCTGGGCAGGGCCAGTTTTGACCTCAGGGGCATCCTAAGAAAAAACTTGGTAGAGGTCCACTAGGAAATGCTACTAACAAAATATCAAAGCTCTACGCCTTCTAGTTTCAGAGAAGAAGAATTTTAAAGATTTCCTTTGTTCCTATGTTTCAAACTTGTGACCCCCAGGGCAGGGCCATTTTTTAACCTCAGGGGCATCATATGAACAATCTTGGTAGAGGTCCACTAGAAGATGCTACATTCCAAATATCAAAGCTCTACGCCTTCTAGTTTCAGAGAAGAAGAACTTTAAAGATTTTCTTCTTTGTTCTCATAATACAAACTTGTGACCCCCGGGGCAGGGCTAGTTTTGACCCCAGGGGCATCAAATGAACAATCTTGGTTCAGGTCCACTAGGAAATGCTACTAACAAAATATCAAAGCTCTACGCCTTCTAGTTTCAGAGAAGTAGAATTTTAAAGTTTTCCTTCTTTGTTCCTTTGTTCTGGCAGGGCCAGTTTTGACCCCAGGGGCATCATATGAACAATCTTGATAGAGGTACACTAGGAGATGCTACATTCCAAATATCAAAGCTCTACGCCTTCTAGTTTCAGAGAAGAAGAATTTTAAAGATTTCCTTCTTTGTTCCTATAATACAAACTTGTGACCCCTGGGGCAGGGCTAGTTTTGACCCCAGGGGCATCATATGATCAATCTTGGTAGAGGTTGACTAGGAGATGCTAGACACCAAATATCAAAGCTCTGCACCTTCTAGTTTCAGAGAAGAAGAATTTTAAAGTTTTCCTTCTTTGTTCCTATGTTTCAAACTTGTGAACCCCGGGGCAGGGCCAGTTTTGACCCCAGGGGCATCATATGAACAATCTTGGTAGAGGTCCACTAGGAGATGCTACACACCAAATATCAAAGCTCTACGCCATGTAGTTTTAGAGAAGAAGAATTTAAAAGATTTCCTTTTTGTTCCTATAATACAAACTTGTGACCCCGGGGCAGGGCTAGGTTTGACCCCAGGGGCATCATATGAACAATCTTGGTGGAGGTTGACTAGGAGATGCTACACACCAAATATCAAAGCTTTGCACCTTCTAGTTTCAGAGAAGAAGAATTTTAAAGTTTTCCTCCTTTGTTCCTAAGTTTCAAACTTGTGACCCCCGGGGCAGGGCCATTTTTGACCCCAGGGGCATCATATGAACAATCCTGGTAGAGGTCCACCAGGAGATGCTACATACCAAATGTCAAAGCTCTACGCCTAGTTCAGAGAAGATTTTTAAAGTTTTCCTTATTTGTTCCTATGTTTCAAACTTGTGACCCCCGGGGCGGTGCCAGTTTTGACCCCAGGGGCATCATATGAACAATCATGGTTGAGGTCCACTAGGAGATGTTACATATCAAAGTTCTACGCCTTCTAGTTTCAGAGAAGAAGATTTTTAAAAGATTTTGCTATTTTTTCCTTTTGGTTGCCATGGCAACCAGAATTATGGCTGGAATTCAATCTCTTGAACAAGTTTGGTAGAGCTTCACCCAAGGAACATCCCTGCCAAGTTTCATCAAGATTGGCCCAGTGGTTTAGGAGAAGAAGATGTTTAAAGAAATTGTGGACGACGCACACTGCATGACGGACGACACACGACGGACATTGGGCGATCACAAAAGCTGAACATGAGCACTTCGTGCTCAGGTGAGCTAAAAATTGCATGTATGTTACTTTGATTAATCATGTATCATGTCCGCACAATTCAATTTCAGGTGATAGAGAATTAACACATGTCAAACTGATGACCTGTAGGATCATCAGTGCTAACTCTGGCCCAAGTAAAATAATGGCCAACAACTTTTTCTTACAAAAAATAATAGACAAATTAAGCGTGTGAAGTAAGTTAAAAATGCAAATGTAGCAATGAACATACTTTCATAGACATAATTATGTCAATAATAATAATAAATCATCTATATATTTAATCTTATATTGAAGAAATATTGGGGGAAAAGGAACATTTGCTCTATACCATTTCCAGGGATAGTGCTCATTTTACCACAAGATTTGCCTAAAAGCACAAAGACTGATTTCATTGTTTCCTTTGATGAAAGGTTACTCTTTTAACATATAACACAATTTTGTTTTAATCTTACAATGCAGAAAATATTGAGGGGGAAAAGAAAAATTTGTTAAGCAATTTGTTGGACAGTGCTCCTTTTCCCCCAATATTGCATAAAAGCATAAGGACTTGAGAGTAATTCTTTACCAAACAACTTTTTTTTTTTACCATAATAAATGATATGCACAAGTAAATGGAGAAAATTTTCTATTACATGCATGATTACCTCCCTTTATTATATCTTAACCTCAATTATTATCAAATTAAGTCAGTGTGGTTGGCGAGTCAGACTATGTCAACAAAAAGTTATTCACTCGATAGTACATAAACAATGCAGAAGACTAACATAAGTGAACAGTGACCCAGAGGCTTTTTTGTTTCAAGGATACACCTTCCCAGTGAGCTGTAAATCGAAGGGTAAGATTTCATAATACATATGACAAGAATTGTTCTCAGCAAGAGGTAAAGTAGTCAATATTGATAAATTGCTAAACAACACTCTGTTAAAGTAAGATACCTATGGAAATTTACTGCTTAAGTTATTAAAAAGCTGAAAAGACTGTCTAAAGTGACATTGATCGGTCAATGTCACAAGAAAAACATTTTTGTCATGGGTTTCCGTGTTTTTTGCATCGAGCATTTTTTCACACGTGTTGATTTGTGGATAGGTATTTCCACGTGATTTCACTATAATTATCAATAAGGGTAGCAAGTTACTTCAAATCTTGTCATTCTACACAAGTAAAGCGGATAATGGTCTTTGCCGAGGTCTCGCATGTGACCAAAATTTGTTTCATGCATTTCAATTCTATAATGTCAGCGTAGTAACATCTGATTGGTTCCTTTTATCACCGCGTCAGTTAAAATGGTCAATCAAAATTTCAGAAGAAACAAACAATAATGGCCAAATAGTGGCTTAGAATAATATGACACATGTTGCATAATATACCAGCCCATTGTGACCTGTTGACTGCCCAAGTCTGCGTCCATCGAAGTGTGAAACATGCAATTACCACACATGTCCGGCGTAAATGAACCTGTGATCCAGGCATCATGTAAAGGAAATTTTACATGACTCTTTTGGGAATAAATTAATTGACAATTTTCATCGACAATTGGAAGAATGAATCGACATCTGAATAAATAAATCAACAAATGTTGATAATGTTGATTGGCAGCACGACTATTGGATCATTTATCACAGCTACTCTAGCTGTAAGGTCATTTATGAAAACGAGAAAGTCAAGTGGTTGTTTGTTTGAGCACAACATGCTTTAGGGATTCACACACGATATTGCGTGATCGGAAAACGTGATTATATCTTCATTAATTGATGTAAAAGAATTTTAATTGACAGGAGAATGAAAGTTATTATCTTTCACAGTTCTGGTGCAAGTCACTTCTCTTCTTACAAAAAAAAAATTAAAAAAAACGCCTAGATACAATAATTCTTGCTGCTTCAATCAAAATGCAGTTTATCCAGTCAACACATGAAAGGAAATATGTACAAAGCTGTCAATCTTTGAAAATGTTTACAAAAATTTCCTGACAAATATCTCCAAGGGAATAATAAAATTTGATAGTGTGACAAGTCACTTAATTTGAAATAGTCACATAGCCATAATCAAAACTCAAAAAGGTCACATAACTTTGATTTTTGAGGGCCCTACAACTTGGAGCCGAACCACTTGGGCCGAATTTTCCGATGTCAGCCGAATCTTCTAGGTCCGAATCTTCCGCGATTTTTGCTTTGGGTCGAACATTCTTGGGTCCGAATCTTCCTCCACCCGTTCTGCACGGAGCATTTATAATTATTTTCTATCTACAGGACCAAAGTCGCTTAAATAGACATTACCATCACAAACTAGGGTAATAAGTCGAAAACTTAAACAATTCTGACATAATACATAATATTTTACCTTTTCTTTCCAATCTGTGCAGCGTGGTGAAAGTCCGGAAGTTACCGAGGTAAAGTCAGCAAAAAAATATTCGTATCCGCAGCATAAAATGTGATAACCGTCTTCAAATCAGTCATTTCAACGCGATAAATCATCATTTAAACTTAAATTAACATAATATGAACATACAGCTAATAAAAACAGAAAATATAAATCAAACGCCTTCAAAAATCAATGTTATTGATGATAGGAATATAATGCTAAAATCTAGTTTCATGCCTTCACTGTACCCGTCCACATGATGGTCACGTGACCAACATATCCGGCTAATCGTAGGAGGGCTACGTTTAAAGGGGGGCAACCCAAAATTGGCTTGTAAATGGACGTCTATAGCGTATGGATGGATGGACAATTTTTTGTCCAACATTTAAGGGACCTTTTCATGGAAGTTTTAATGTGTCTTTCAAAGCCACATAGAACACGTTTTTACGAAAAATAAATTTTGATTATGTGACTAGTCACTTAATTTGAAATAGTCACATAACCATAATCAGAACTCAAAAAAGGTGACATAACCTTGATTTTTTGAGGACGGACGGACGGACGACGGACGGACGGACGATCGACGCTGATGGGCGGTGAGTGATCACAATAGCTCACTCTGAGCACTGCGTGCTTAGGTGAGCTAATAAAGTGAAATATAGCAATTTTTTTTAATTCAAGGGCAAATAACTCCAGCTGTTCTGGTCCGATTAGACCCATATTTGAACTCATCCAAGATCTTATGGTCATGTACACTTTGACCAAGTTTGGTGTTGATTGGTAGATATTTATAGATGCTAGAGTGTAAACAAGAAAATGTGAACGGACGACAGATGGATGACGGACGGACGGACAATGACTGATCACAATAGCTCACTCTGAGCACTTTGTGCTCAGGTGAGCTAAAAATGCTGGTTACAAGGATTTTCTCCTTTTCCCACAATGTTTTCAACTCTTAACAAAACAAATTTCAAATTTTCAGTCACTTTTATTTTGTCGTCTGCAAATGTTTTCAATTTGGTGAAGCTTTAAATATTGTTGTTTGGTAATGAGTTAAAATATCGAAACGACAAATTTTAACCACTTACGAAGATTTGTACAAATAAGTGTTAAGTTCATTTCCTAATAATAGGGTTGAACACATTGTGGGAAAAGGAGACAATGCTGGTCACCAGCATTTTCTCCTTTTCCCACAATGTATTCAGAAACCTTCCTACTCATCTAGTTATTAAAAATCGGAACTGCGTGGTAAAAGGTTTGTAAAAAAGACTGAGAATTAAAAAAAAAAAAAAAGGCAAGTTTATTATTAACCCATATTTTATTAATCATTAAAAAAATTGTTACAATATCATACATATGCCAAATAGTCTAACCCATTACCACACAATCCCTACTTTTGATGACCCTAAGAAAGAAGCCTTTAGAAAAACATTGTGGGAAAAGGAGAAAATGCTGGTAACCAGCATTTTCTCCTTTTCCCACAATGTTTTCTACCCTTCAGAAAACAAATTTCAAATTTTCAGTCACTTTTGCCATCTGCAAATGCTCCCAATTTGGACAAGCCTGAAATATTGTCGTTTGGTAACGAGTTACCAGGAATATTGGACGTTTGTAAGAAAGAAAGGAAAACATCTGATTATCATTAAAATAAAATTGTTGTTTTGATCCCGTAAAAATACAAGTGCCACAGATATATACAAAGATAGTAAAAAATATCAACATCATAAAATTTCAAATTTACTTAATAAAAAATAGATATACTGTATAAGTGGAAGTGTTTGCGACATGGAAATTCTTGTGATTTTTCCCAACTTGAAAAATCCGCAAATTTTTCTGTGCACTTAATATTACTGAAAGCATACCAACAAACATGAAGTGTCTTGAACTCGCAAATATTTCCATTCACAAAAAAGCCCTTAATCTGTAATTCGCAAATTTTTCGACATGCATAATACGTGTAAATATATCCATGCATACAGTGAACCATACCTATAGTCTGTTTTAAAACTTTGTAAAATGCTGTAAAAATGAATTTAACCCTTTACCACACAATGACGACTTTTGACGACCCTGAGATAGAAGCCTTTTGAAAACATTGTGGGAAAATGAGAAAATGCTGGTAACCAGCATTTTCTCCTTTTCCCACAATATTTTCCACCCTTTCCAAATCAAATTTCAATTTTTCAGTCACATTTATTTTGTCATCTGCAAATACTTTCTATTTGGTTCAGTCTGTAAATCTGTTGTTTGGTAAAAGATTATAGTGTTGTGTCAACTAAAATGGATTCTGTATAAAAACACAAAATAAAAAACTTTTCCCTTGACCGGCAAAATAAGGGAACTGAAACTCTAAAACCGATAGTAAAAACCCAAAATTTTGCTATTTAGAAGGCATTTTTGTGGGGGAAAATATCTCCTTATCAATGAGTGCAGATCCAAGATCAGACTGCACATTCTGTGCAGTCTAATCTTGATCTACATTGTCCACCAAAGGTCAGTGAGTAGTGCTTAGCACCTTGTGGTTTAATATAAATTTGAGATCAAAGTGTTCCTATATCAAGTGTCCTTTGGTCTTTACCTTTTGCAGATAATTGTTTTTTGTTTCCAGCTGCCTGTTTTTGAAAAGCATTGAGACAAAAGGAAGAATTACCAATTTTTTAGCAATTTCTCCTTTGCCACAATGTTTTCACCCATATTTGTGCATCAATTTTTTTCACACATTTTGTCACATTACATCCCGTCTTTTTTAAGATTAACATTTTACAAGGACAATTTCAAAGATGCCATATTTTCTATTTCAGGAATGTTTTGTGTCAAACTTGGTCCCTATAAATTTCAACCATTAAACACACACTAAAAAATAAAAAGACCTTTATCACTGATATTAAAGGCAGGGGCCAAATTTAATGCTTACAGAGAAATCATCTAAGTTACCCTTTAACCCTTTACCAAACAATTCCCAGTTGTACTACCTTGAGATAGAAGCCTTTTGAAAACACTGTGGGAAGAGGAGAAAATGCTGGTAAGTAACCAGCATTTTCTCCTCTTCCCACAATGTTTTTTTCCCTGCTGGAAACAAATTTCAATCTTTGAGTTATATTTTTTTGTTGACTGCACAAGTCTAGTGCTTTCAATTTGGACCAGTCTAAAATTTTGTTGTTTGTTGATTGATTGATTGTATGGTGTTTAACACTGTTTTCAACATTATTTCAGTTATATAGCGGCGGCCAGTACTGCATGCTATCGATTGATCTATCGGGCTCCGCTTGTATAATATTATTTGGTCGAGTTAATACACAATCCCCCTTTATATTCCTCACCTGCTAAACTAATGAAATGAATCTTGAAGGCAATGGTAAAAAAAAATGAAATTATTTATTTCAAAGGTCTTATTTGGGAAAAATATCTCTTTTACAGTGTAGATCAAAGATCAGACTGCAAAGAATGTGCAGTCTGATCTTGATCTGCACTGTCTGCTAAATGACCTTGAGTTGCACTTAGCAGCGTAAGGCTTAACAACTGAGGAAAAAGGGTTTTGCAAACATTTTTGGGAGATTTCCTAAATGCTTTCTTCACTTTCTTAGACAGTATTACACAGGGATTTTTCTACCTTTCCTAAGGGGCCAAATTTCTGCCCCATTCCCAGTCAAAAATAGTGTACCTGTATTGTTGGGTCATTTGATAAAAGGTTATTATCTACTATATAAGTGTTAAAAGTCAACCACATAAAGGCAAATCTACCTTATCAATGCACTTGCATAGAAATATAGTGTGTTGACAAAGTTTTCTTACGTAACATTAAGGTGATAGCTGCTATTTCAATAAAGATGTGTATTTGCAAAACATGACTAACCCCTGTACTATACAATCCAGACCTTTAAACAACTATAGGAAAAACAGATTTTGAAAACATTCTGGGAAAAGGAGAAAATGCTGTTAACCAGCATTTTCTCCTTTTCCTACAATGTTTTCTACCCTTCCCAGAACAAATTCAAATTCTTTAGTTTTGTTTAATTTGATGACAGGCTCTTCTGTAAATGCTTTCAAATTGGACTGGTCTAAAATTCTGTCATATGGAAAACAATAAAAAGTGTTGACCAAGTTTTGTTGTGTTGTGTCTCAATGACTGTGACTGTCCACTATTAATAAGTGTGTTTGGCCACAAAAAGTGATTCTCCCCCTGCCGCGGTAGCCATGTCTCCCTTGTACTGTCCCATACTGGCAAGTCCATTTGCCTGAAAAGAAAAAAAAAATAATCATTTGAGCCATGTTCTGATAAAAAGGGGGTTTAATGCCCCTCTGTGATGTAGTATACCAAACCATTGCTTAACCCATTACCAAACGACAAAATTTTAACCTGGTCCAAATTGAAAGCATTTGCAGAAGACAAAATAAATGTAACTGAAAAATGAAAATTTGATTTAGGAAGGGTAGAAAACATTGTGGGAAAAGGAGAAAATGCTGGTTACCAGCATTTTCTCCTTTTCCCACAATGTTTTCTAAAGGCTTCTTTCTCAGGGGCATCAAAAGTAGGGATTGTGTGGTAATGGGTTAACTCTTTACCAAACAACATAATTTTAGCTAGTCCATATTGGAAGCATAAGCAGACGACAAAATTCATGTAACTCAAAAATTTAAATTTGTTTTAGGATGGGAAGAAAACAATGTTGGAAAAGGAGAAAATGCTTGATACCAACATTTTCTCCTTTTCCTACATTGTTTTCTAAAAGCTTCTACGTCAGGGTCATAAAAACCAGGGATTGTTTGGTAAAGGGTTAATTCTTTACACAACAACAAATTTCATACTTGTCCAAATTGAAAAAAACTTGCAGACTACAAACTAAATGTTATATAACAATTGAATCATGCCTTTGGACAAGTAGCATATATTTTGGGGAAACGTGAAAATGCTGGTTCCTTTTACCACATTTTTTCAAAAGCTTTATTTCTCATGGCCGTTAAAAGTGAGGATTGTATGGTAAAAACCAACAATGACTGACTACAGGAAACTAAAAACTTAAAATAAATGATTAAAAGAATGTTAGTATAAGATACATGTTTTTAGATATGAAAATTCTCTCTATTACTGTTCAAACAGCCCACCCTTGTGTCACACTTTAGAGTTAAATTTACCTTGAAGTATTCTGTAAAAGATGCTAGTAGATCTATTGCGGATCTAAAATTTCGCCAATTACAAAATGCAAATTTCGCGTGTTTTTATTTCTGCAAGAACTATTACTTTTATCATTCAACACATCCCCTTTTTGACTTCGATTCTTGAAAACCATGAGGATTTCCACCAAGGGAGCATTTCTGGTTTTACAGTACTACACATAAACTTCGGTCTGTGTTGTAAGAGCAAGGTCCAATGACTCATTTGATATTATACAGGACTTGATACCACAGATAGATATCTTGTATAAATCCAAAGCTGATCAAATTTCTTTATGTTGATTTATGATAATCATTGCAAAAAGAGCAATCCGTCCCTCTCTGAGTGATGATCACTGTTATACTGATGGTCATTTGGTAAAATAGCAAGTGGCTTAAAGGTGGCCCTTCAGAATTTGGGATGAAAATTTTAAAAAAATACAAAAATATCATCCTATTACTCCCAAAGCCTTATAATCATCATTCATAAAACCCCAGTAGTCGAAAACCATCTGACAACACGAGAAATTAGAGATTTACTACGGCCCTGGTCTACACCAACGGGAAACACGGTCTATTTTTACATGGACAACTCGCTCATTTACATACCAGAAATACACAGACGAAGCTTCAAACATAGCATCCGAAGAAGATATTATGAAAAATAATTACATGTTTGTTCTGTAATGGAATTTGAGCGTCATTAGTCACATACCAGTCACTTAACATTCCCACAATGCATTTTTTATATTTGGCGCGAAATCTAAAAATAGCTTAAGAGGCTATGTAGCCTTTTAAGGGAATACCATCAAAAAAAATTTGGGGGGTAATTCTATGATTCTTAATTAGAGATGTTTTGTATTGTTTTTTCATATAAATTTCAGTGATATATATATTTTTTGATTTGGTGTGATGTGAAAATTCTAAGTACCCACCTTTAACCCATTACCACACAATCCCTACTTTTGACGCTCCTGAGAAAGAAGCTTTTAAAAAACATTGTGGGAAAAGGAGAAAATGCTGGTAACCAGCATTTTCTCCTTTTCTCACAATGTTTTCTACCCTTCACAAAACAAATTTCAAATTTTCCGTCACTTTACTTTTATTGTCTGCAAAAGCTTTCAATTTGGACCAGTCCAAAATATTGTCGTTTGGTAATGGGTTAATCCATTTTGCCACTTTAGACCCAAAGTTGCTGATGCACAAACTAATTTTGCCCTGGCTTTAACCCTTTACTCCATAAATACTCATTTCAATGCATTGCTTGTAGGAGCCTTTTGAAAACATTGTGGTAAAAGGTGAAATTGCTTGTCACGAGCAATTTCACCTTTTGCCACAATGTTTTCTACACTATCAAAAGGTGTCATATACACATAAGAAATGGCTTCATCCTTGCTGTTATTTAGGGTAAATTAGAGTTACCATAGAAATGCCTTATGGGGTAAAGGGTTAAACTGCAAAGAGTTAAACACTTAAACAAAGTGCAAGGGATAAAAGATGGAAAGCCTTAGTCAACCAAAGACCCAACCAAGCCATGGTAGGTCAAGCGGTAGCATACAGGACTTGAGAACTGGGGGAGTTATAGGTACAATTCCCTCCTTGGCAAATTTCTCTCCGAGGATTGATGACAAGCAATGGATCAATCAACCATAGATCTAAAGTCACCAGTGCATAAACTAACCTTTGCTCGGACCATGAATTGCTTTTGTGCTGCTTTCCTGTTAGCATTTTGACCTTGCCAGGCTTTCAGCACGCTAGCCTGCAATGCTCGCCCAAATGAAAAGGTTAGGGCCCATGGTTTGGGTCCTGGGCACTGGTTGATGGCGTTCAGATTTAAAGTCGCATCCTCTTCTGACTGTCCCCCAGATAGGAAAACAATTCCTGAAAAGGAAAAAAAGGAAATTACTAACCCTTAGGCTGTTAAGCACGACTTACTGACCTTTTGCGGACAGTGTATATCAAGATCAGACTGCACAGAATGTGCAATCTGATCTTTGATCTACACTGCCTGATAAAGAGATATCATTCCATAAAACATAACTTTGAAATATCAATATAACGGTTTTTTTTACTATTGAAATAAAAATTTCATCTCAGTTATTTAGCAGGATAAGGGTTAAAATAAAAACATGGCTGTTTCAAGGCCATTTTCACTGCTTTGCACTACGCCACTTTTGTAAACATGGTGGTAAAAGAAGAAATTTGTAATGAGTATGTCATCCATTTTTGATCAAATTCCCAAAAGAATGAGCCAAGCTCTATGACAAAGGGGCCAAAAGTCTTTATCAAATGACAAAATCTTACACTAGTCCAAATTGAAAGCATTTTGTAGATGACAAAATAACCATGACTCAAAAATTGAAATTTGGTTTGGGACTAGAAGAAAACATTGTTGGAAAAGGAAAAAATGCTGGTAACCAGCATTTTCTCCTTTTCTCACAATGTTTTCAATAGGCTTCTTTCTTAAGGTTGTTAAAAACAGGATTGTTTGGTAAAGGGTTAACTGTTATTGACTTTGCTTCAAAAGGTCAGTCTGTAAACAGCCTCTTTAATTGCTGGAAAAATAATTGTTATTTTCCCAATATCTCTAATAACACATCTGCCTTTTTGATGGCTTTAAAATGAAAAAAAAGTATCATCAACCTAATTTATAAAATTGTTATTCAGCTTGCAAGACCCATTTAAACCCTTTTACCTAACAATCCCTCCTTTTTACAACCCTGAGGTAGATGCCTTTTCAAAACATTGTGTGAAAAAGAGAAAATGCTGGTTACCAGCATTTTCTCCTTTTCCCACAATGTTTTCTACCCTGCTGGACACAAAATTCAAATTTTGTATTACCTTTATTTTATCGTCTCCAAGAGCTTTCAATTTGAACCAGTCTAAAATTCTGTTGTTTGGTAAACAGTTCATGTAAAATCTTTAAAAAAAAAAAAATGAATATCTGTACAATTACACCAATGTGATATTTTTTCTGATATACCACAGATGTTTATAGAATATAAATGAGTTCTGTAAAACTACACATTTTATGCTGAGATCAACATCATTTATGATATCATTATTTGAGCTAATCCATATTGGACTAAATTAAAAAGATCTGTTTATCTACAAAATAACCCACACAATTATACTTCACATCTTTTTCATGATGAGTTAAATTCAGACATTGAAAGACACAAGGCTTGCAACACATGAAAAGGGGCATCCGTAGATTTTTGTAAAGTGTCATCTTGGATCAGTCTGCTCAATCCGCGACGGCCCTTTTCGACTATAATAAATTTTGTTCTTGATCAGACATGTGCAAAACAAGAAAAATACCTAAATACGGAGACTATTGCTTCGGATTAGCCTTCGTGGACTTGGCAGGCTAATCCGAGATTACTCTTTACGCAATTGTCCGAATGCCCCTTTTTGCATGTTGAAAGCCAAGTACAATAAATGAACAGTGTTGTTGTATTTCAAAAATATCTAACTCAGGTGTGAGAATAGATGTTTGTCTCGCAAAGGCGCAACAACTATCATTTCTCTTGCAGATATTTTTTATATGGGCTAACACTATACATTTTCTCTCTGCTTATCTGCATTCCAACTTCTGTCAAATCCTACATGCTCACCATACCTGGAACAGCTGCCGGCACCCCACGACTCAATGCAGTAACTGTTGCTTTGGCATTCTGTTCATGTGTATACTTCTTGGTACAACTCTGACCAGCAGTAACCATGTTGGGCTTGAGCAGGGTACCTTCCAGGAAAACATGGTGGTCACTCAGAGCTTTGTAGGTATAGGCAAGGACCTGTAGCAGAGAGTCAAGAGTCTCATGTAAGATGAACAGGTATAGAAATATATCTGAGCCATGCTCCGTGAAAAGGGGGCTTCATGCATCTGCAAAAAGTATCGCCCAGGTCAGTCTGCGTAGCCCCCACAGGCTGACCTGGGCCGAAACTTTTCACAACTGTTTTATTTACTGTATATCCAAGGACCAGCCTACCACATGATTGATTCACTAGTTACTAAAAGCAGATATTATGGCTCCATACATGTAAGGACTTGATGGTTTGCTTGGTACCATGGATCATGGAAACACGCCAAGCTCCCCTTTGCTAGAGCATTAATTAACTCATTACCAATCAACAATATTTTAGGTTTGTCCAAATCGAAAGCATTTGCAGACAACAAAATAAAAATGACTGAAAATTTGAAATTTGTTTTGTGGAAAAAGAAGAAAATGCTGGTTAAGGGTTTATTGTATATGAGCAAGAATCTAGCAAAAAGGGGCTAAATGTATCTCTGATATTAGTCAATACTTTTTGCAGAATTTACATTAATCCACAGAGTATGGATCATAAATAACAGTTACTGTAGATGAAGAATAAAAATATTTATGATATACCTAGCAGTGAAATCCTGGAATTTCCCAGTGTAATAAATTTTGATATCATCACTAGTGACGTTATCAACTTTCACTATTACTTCCTGACGTAATTTAAGAACTACTTATTTTTCGACTACATTTTTTTTCGACTTTCAAACGCAAAATTACAAATAATTATGTAAATAAGGTATATAATGAATAGAATAATCAACTTGGATGCGTTGTAAGGCGTTAAAAAAACTTGTGCTGCTCACTCGTTTTTTCAACACCTAACAACGCATCCTCGTGAGATATTTTTCATATCAAAAACAACCAGTTGATTATCCTCTATATATTTTACAAAATTACACAAAATGTTCAATTTGTCAAACGTCAAAAGGTTATGCAGACAACTACTAAACATTCCTAAAAAGATGGGATTTGTCTTCAGTAGTGTACTAGATATTGTGGAAAATGAAGAAAACACTTCATAACATTGCGTTGGTCCTAGACAAACAGAATTTGGGAGAAACCTTACCTGTTCTGTGACCTTCTGGGCTGTTTCAAGGTCATGATCACCATCACAGAGGACTTCGGGCTCCACAATGGGTACCAAACCATTCTAGAAAACAAGATAAAGCACTGTAACCCTTTACCACATAATGATGACATTTAACACCCCTGAGAATGAAGCTTTTTGAATACATTTGAGAAAAAGGAGAAAATGCTGGTAACCAGCATTTTCTCCTATTCCCACAATGTTTTTTACCGTATAAAAGAAAAGCTGTACTTTTCGATCCTCAAAAAAGTTGCCGTTTGCAAATGCTTTCATTTTAGACAAGACTGAAATTTTATTGTCATCTGGTAAGAGGTTAACATTCACTATTTCTATATGTCATATTATATTTTTATTATTTATTTGTTTATTATACAAACATCTAGATCTATCTTTTTTATGAGTGTTGTTGTGGGGAAAAGGGATTTAACTCATAATACCAAATGATAACATTTTAGACCAGTCCACATTGAGAGCATTTGCAGACACCAAAATAAACGAGACTCAAAAATTGAAACTCAACTTGTTGACAAGGGAGAAAAAGTTCAATACAAGCAGAAAATATAGAAGTAGCGAAAACTTTGGACCAATATTAGATTGGACAGTGTGCTTAACCCTTTACCAAACAATCCCTGATTTTTACCACCCGGAGATAGAATCCTTTTGAAAACATTGTGGAAAAAGGAGAAAATGCTGGTAACCAGTATTTCCTTTTCCCACAATGTTTTCTACCCCAATGGAAACAATTTTTAATTTTTGAGTTACATTTATTTTCTTGTCTGCAAGTGCTTTAAATTTGGACCTGTCTAAGATTTTGAGGTTTGGTAAAGGTTTTAATTAGTTGATGTGGATTGATACTTTTGACAGATGCACTAAAAGCAATTTTCACAGAGCATGACACACTATACACATCTGTTTTTATTCTTTCATTCATTATGTCAACACATCAGTACATTAATTAAACGATAAAATTTTGGACTAGTCCAAATTGAAAGTATGACAAAATATGAGTCAAAAATCAAAATTTGATTTGGAGAGGGTAAAAAACATTGTAGGAAAAGGAGAAAATGCTGGTTTCTCCTTTTCCCACAATGTTTTCAAAGGCTTTATTTGGATAGGGTAGAAAACATTGTAGGAAAGGGAGAAAATGCCGGTTACCAGCAATTTCTCCTTTTCCCACAATGTTTTCAAAGGCTTTCTTTCTCAGGTCGTCAAAAGTCGGGATTGTGTGGTAAAGCCTAAAGGGTTAACCTTTTACTGCAACATCGGGACTTTTTACGACCCTGAGGCAGAAAGATAAAACACGATGATGGAAAAAGAGAAAATGCTGTTAACAAGCAATGTTTTCGACCTTATCAAAGACAAGCTTTGTAACTTTTGAGTCATCTTTAATTTGTCGTCTGCAAATGCTTTCAGTTTGAACTAGTCTAGAATTTTGGTGTTAAATAAAATGTTAAACAATCTAGATAATTTCTTGAATTTAAAAGATGGGGTTTCGTTAAAAGGTGAACAGTTCTTTGAATGCTACTTAGCTTCCATAATACAGTCCTAAACATGGAGAAATTAATGCTTCTTGTTATGTTTGAGGCGTCATTTGAGTATTTCTGGTATGTAAATGAGCAAGTTGCCATAGACTTTGTTTCTCGTCGGTGTTGATCTAGGCCGTAGTAAATCTCTAAATTCTCTTGTTGTCAGATGGTTTTCGACTACTGGGGTTTTATAAATGAAAATTAAAAGGCCTTGGGATTTTAAGGATTAATTTTTTTGTATTTTTGTAAAAATTTTGTCCCAAAATCTGAAGGGCCACCTTTAATGCATTAATTTTTGCAAGTATTGATCCAGATCAGCCTGCACATTCGGCATAAAACTGGGTCAAAGTCAATATTCAAACACAGAAATCCATGATAATGAGCCATCTCGTGATCTTTGACATTGACAGAGGTACAAAGGCCAACCAGCATTTTCTCTTTTTCCACAATGTTTTCTACTTTGCTGGGAACAGACTTAAATTTTTGAGTTACATTTAATTTGTCGTCTTCAAGTGCTTTCAATTTGGACCTGTCTAAAATTTTGTTGTATGTTAAAGCATTGATAACATTTTGGACTTAATTTAACTCTTTACCACACAATCCTGACTTTTAAGGACCTTGAGAAGGAAAGATTTTGAAAACATTGTGGGAAAAGGAGAAAATGCTGGTAACCAGCATTTTCTCTCCTTTTTCAACAATGTTTTCAACCCTTCAAAAATCAAATTTCAATTTTTGAGTCACATTTATTTTGTCGTCTGCAAGTGCTTTTAATTTTGATTAGTCCAAAATTTTGTCGTTTGGTATAGAGTTAATACAAATTAACCCTTTACCCCATGAGGCATTTCTATGGTATCTCTAATTGACCCTAAATAACAGCAAGGATGAAGCCATTTTTTATGTGTATATGGCACCTTTTGATAGTGTAGAAAACATTGTGGCAAAAAGTGAAATTGCTCGTGATGAGCAATTTCACCTTTTGCCACAATGTTTTCCAAAGGCTCCTACAAGCAATGCGTAGAAGTGAGTATCTATGGAGTAAAGGGTTAAAAACATTTGCAGATTACAAATAAAATGTAGCCCAAATGATGATCTTCGAAAGGGTAGAAAACAGTGTAGGAAGAAAGACTGCTGATCACCATTTGTAGAATGAGGTAATGTAGATCACTTAAAATTGAAATCCTTTTTTGGAAACATTGAAGGAATAAAAGATAGTATATGTACCAGCTATGAGAATTTTCTCCTTTTCCCAAAATGTAATTAAAAATTTTCTTTTTTAAAGTCATTTAAACTTGTGGATGCGTGGAAAAGGTTAAGTACTAAACTGTAGCTTACTTGCTGACAAATGCTGGCATATCGGGCTAAAACATTTCCATTTTCGAACATCGCTTGATGGGTGGGTGTGTACTGCCCAATCTTCAACACACATCTCCATTTTGCAAAATGAGCTCCGTCTTTTTTGTACTGAGCACATCTCTCTGCTAAACCATCCAAACCTGCGTGGAAAATTTGAGGAAGATTGAAAATTAAAAAATATGAGGTGATGAATAAGGTCAGCTTTCAAAACATTATTATAAAAACCACGGTCTATGTCAAACATGCGATCGCAAAACGACTGGAAATATTATAAGACATAGATCTTAAATGTTCACTCTCTACTGTTTGTTTATTGTTTATTTCCAATCAGGATACTTTTCAACTTATTTTCCTTCCTATGCGTCTTTTTTGTAATATCTTGATAGCACTAGTTAGTTTCTCCATGTACCACATTGTTTTTGTATATTGTACTGTAACTGATGATGTACTTCGTACAAGTCAAAATAAAATTCTGTTCTGTTCTGTTCTGTTTCATTTAAAATCATTATCGCTTTACCTATAAATCCCTGCTTTTTACAGCCCTGACATAGAGGCCTTTTAAAAACATTGTGTTTTTTTCATCCTTGCTGTAAAGATGCACCTTTAACCCTTTCCCAAACGACAAACTTTTGGACTAGACCAAATTGAAAGCATTTGCAGATGACAATTCAACTCTTACTGAAAATATGATTTCTGTCTATTATAGTGAAGAAAACAATGTGGGAAAAGGAGAAAATGCTGGTTACCAGCATTTTCTCCTTTTCACACAATGTTTTCAGAAGGCTACTATTCAAGACCCGTAAAAACCAGGGATTGTCTGGGAAAAGGTTAAAATACACAAACTTTCATCCAGAGGAAAATTTGATTTGCCCTCTACATATGCTTTTATTTCCGACCAGTCTACATTTTTCTGTATGGCAAGTTAATCGGGTTTGTCTGTTAATTTTAGCCAAGCCTTGTTATCTCAGTCAGTAGCATGTATGACTTGAGAAAAGGGGATCCTGGGTTCGATCCCTGGCTCATCCGATTCCTTTCACAGGACTAATGAAAGTCATAGTAACTGAATTCATTCCTCTCCCAACACTGTTCAGTGTTTTGTGGGAAAGCAGCCAGTGGCTTGGAAAGGAAATTCTGTGAAATACAGGTAAAAGAAACTCTAGGAAAGCATAGATATGTGCACTGGCCGCTGAAATATGTTAAAATACATGCGGAAAAAAACCTGTAAATTTTAAGTCCACAAACCTTGTGTTGTTGATTCCCCGTCTGTTCCAGCCAATGGTACGACCCCTTTGTCTACTTTAATACCAGGTATGATGTTTTTGTCCTTAAGCACCTGCAATGGATAATTATATCAAGTTAAGGTGTGAAAATACTTGTTTAACCCATTACAACACAATCCCTACTTTTGACGCCCCTGAGAAACAAGCCTTTAGAAAACATTTTGGGAAAAGGAGAAAATGCTGGTAACCAGCATTTTCTCCTTTTCCCATAATGTTTTCTACCCTTCACAAAACAAATGAAAAATTTTCAGTCACTTTCATTTTGTCGTCTGCAAATGCTTTGGATTTGGACAAGCCTAAAATATTGTCATTTGGTAATGAGTTAATTCTTTACCAAACTACAAAAACGTACATATTTCCAAATTGAAAGCCTTTCCAGATGTTAATTTAATTGTGGCTTTTAGTAAGATGGAAATCATCATTTGAAAAGGGGAAAATGCTTGATACCAGCATTTTCTCCTTTTTCAATATGTTTTCAAAAATCCAAAGTTGACACATCCTCTCAGGTTTCAACCTCCAGACTTTTCAGTTAAGAGGCCAAAGGCTCTATCTCACAGCCATGGACACAACACCAGTTATGTACACTGATGTAAATAATTTTTTTCACATTAATGTGAACAGATGGGAAAAGGAGTAATCTTTGAGATTTTTTAACCCTTTTCTCCATAGATACTTATTCTACACATTGTTTGTAGGAACCTTTGGAAAACATTCTGGCAAAAGGTGAAATTGCTCGTAACGAGCAATTTCACCTTTTGTCATAATGTTTTCTATGCTATCAAAAGGTGTCATATACACATAAGATTAAGAAATGACTTCATCCTTGCTGTTATTTAGGGTCAGTTAGAGATACCATAGAAATGCCTTATGGAGTAAAGGGTTAACTGGTCCACACATAATCATTTGGCACAAATACTGGTGTAGTTCCAAGGAAGCAGAATTGAGGATTACAAGTATGGTAATACTGAAAACATCCTACATACCTTTACAAATGGTGTCCCATCCTCAGTTTTCTGATACAAGGTTTCATGGAAGAGGATTACACCACTGATATTTTCAGCAACACATTTATCAGATGTGAATAGCAGCTCTCTGTAACGACGACGGTTTTCTTCCGAATTCTCAAGCCCTATGCTCGCAAACCTTTTACCAATGGTTCCTGAAGTAAGAGACTGATCTTAAGGTTTTTCAGATAATTAGCAGAAATTCTATTATAGTTTTAATAGTTCTTCAAAAATAGACATCAAAATAGACATTAACATTTTGTCATAATGTGACTTTTTTAACCCATTACCACACAATCCCTACTTTTGACTCTCCTGGAAAAGAAGCCATTTGAAAACATTGTGGGAAAAGGAGAAAATGCTGGAAACCAGCATTTTCTCCTTTTCCCACAACGTTTTCTACCCTTCACAAAACAAATTCTAAAATTTCATTCACTTATATTTTGTCCTCTGTAAATGAGATAGATTTGGAGAGGTCTAACATAATGTTTTGTAACCAGTAAAGAGGCAAATAAAGCATGTTTTAGCATTTTTGACGGGGCTCTAAATCCAAAGAATTGTGAAGATAATTATATCAATGCAATTCAAGTTCTTTGAAGGTTCTAAATGGTTACCAGCATTTTCTTCATTTGCTGCAATGCTTAAAAAAGTCTTATTCCTAATATGGTTAGTAATAACTAAAACCTGTTACTATGGTAATGGGTCTACATAGCCTTCAACAATTCATTTTGTTCTACCTTTGGTTTGCATAAAATGCTTTTTCTACTTCATGCTTTCCAGAAGGTTATCAGGAAATATTGGTGAAATATTTTTCAATATTTCATGGTTTTCATGATTTTCATATTGTAACTCTTCAATTGATGCCTTACAGCTACAATGTAGATGGAAATATGATGTCATACCTTACGTTTCTCACACTTGATGTACTATTGTACTGCATTGCTAGGCGGCGGGGGTATGCCACAGGAAAAAGCAAAATAAAAAAATGTGCTGGATTTTGATTAAGTTCTCCCGAGAAAAGGATAAAAGCATGAAATAAATAGAATATTTGTTTTTATGATGAAAGAATGAAATTTATTTCAACTCGTCACATTATCGGTAATATTTTCAAAAGAGGCACAGCCTGTCATGAAAATATTACCAATGATGTTCACTCGCTGAAATGAATTTCTATCTTTCATCATAAAAACAAATAATCCTCTATTCATTTTCTTAGTTGAGAGAGGATAAAACATAATACCTGTAGATTCATCAGCAGCCAGTATACCTTTGCCCTTGGCAACAATGGCATTGGCAATGCCACGGAGCTCATTCTCTTGCTCTGGGGTCAAGTAAGTAGGAAATGACGGCATTTTTCTTTATTTCTGTAAAGAAAGAGAAAGAAAAATATCTGAGGAATGTGGATGCATAGACTGAGCCATGTAAATATTCCATGATGTGTCTGAAAGATTGACTGTTGTTGTTTGGAGTTGGTTATATTTACCATGCGTTGAACATGGGCACCCTAATGGAATTCAAGTAAAATCACCTGTCATCGCGAAAATCATATGGATTTGGCTAAGACTCAGGTAATCCGTAATCGATGTGGAGTCTGACGGCAGCATCTTTCTCATAAACAATTATGGATTACCGTAGTCAAGACTTAGCGGAATCTCTGTTTCCTTCAGCAATGAAAGGCAAGTTACATGAATCTCGTTAAGGTGTCATATCCTTAATTCCAAATTTAAGTCTGTGCTCAAGGACTGGTAGTCTGATTGGCTGTAACATTTTCTCCTTTATCCATAATGTTATCAAAAGTTTTCTTCTTCAAGGCAATGATTAAGGCCGAAACTGTGTAACAAAGAGTTGACCCATTTTCACATGATTCTGAGTTTTGTAAACCCTGTAAAAAGGGGGCTTTACAAAACAGCAGTCCAGGGGTTAAGAGTAAAATTATATCTGAAATTTTGTGCAGAGCTTTGTAAAACACAAACCACACCAACACAATAATTTACCAACAGAGAAATCCTCCATGAGACATGGCAAATAGTAGCGACAAATACTTGACCTTCAGTCAGTCATTTGCACTTTTGACTGATAAAATAACCAGGACATTCAAACATCATCATTTATCATATACATGTACCGACTTCAATTCTGCTGAACTTTCATATTTCCTAGTCATACAAATCTTAACCAAGCTACCAAATTTTAAACTTGTCTAAATTGGTAGCATTTTACAGATGACAACAGTATAGTACTACTATCATCAAAGCAAGTGTATCTACATGTACATGTATTTATACATTCTTGCACTGTTTCGTAACTTACATAAAACACTAACAAGTCATTGCTTTTACTGTAATTCATGCAAAAACTCAAACAACATTTTAGGAAGAATTTGCAGACGACAGATATTTTGTAGCTGAAAAGGTCATGTCTGACATAGAAATTGTAGAAAACATTGAAGGAAAAAGAGAAACTGCTATTGTCTTAGACAATGTCTTTAAAACTCAGGATTCAGTTACAAAGGTTTAAGCCTAAAACCATCTTAATAACCTTTTTTTCCTTTTTAAACAAAATGCTTCCAAAGTCTTGTGCTGTAAAATTTGGAAGAAAATAATCTAGACTTACCAAACAGTAATTCTTTATTTTGACAATTCCTTTAGGCAATCATATACAATTTGTTTGGGTACTCAGTTCAATACAAAAGATAAAACTATCCCCCAAAATGTACACCCGGATGCAAAATAAGATATTAAGGCTTGGGTAACCATGGAAAGAGAACAGATAAACATCACTTTGATCAGTAAATGTTGTTCTAATATCTTAGTACCTTTAACTCTTTACCACACAATATCAACTTTAAATGACCATGAGAAAGAAGCTTTTCGAAAATATTGTCGGAAAAATGGAAAATGCTGGTAAAGTTGTTCTAGCATTTTCTCTTTTTTCCAACAATTCTTTCTTCCCTTTCTAAACTGAATTTCAACTTTTCAGTCGGGTTTGTCATCTACAAATGCTTACAATACACGTATTTGGACATACTGAATTTTCTGTCGGTCGGTAAAGAGTAAACAGTATTGACCCTTAGCTCTTTATATATTGTATATTATACTACATAATCCTGAATTTTAATTACACTGTAGAAGAAACCTTTTGAAAATATCGTGGGAAAAGGAGAAAATGCTGGTAACCAGCATTTTCTCTTTTTCCCACAATGTTTTCTACCCTTCCCAATACAAATTTCAACTTTAAAGTCACTTTTACTTTGTTGTCTGCAAAAATTAATGCTTTCAACATGAATAAGTCTAAAAATTTTATGTTTGGTAAAGAGTTCACCCATTACCACACAATCCCTTTTTTTGATGACCCTGAGAAAGAAGCCTTTAGAAAACATTGTGGGAAAAGAAGAAAATATTGGTAACCAGCATTTTCTCCATTTCCCACAATGTTTTCCACTCTTCACAAAACAAATTTCAAATTTCCTGTCACTTTTATTTTTCGTCTGCAAATTCTTTCAATTTGGACAAGCCAAAAATTTTGCCGTCTGGTAATGTGTTAACTCTTTACCACACAATCCCGACTTTTAACGACCCTGAGAAAGAAGCCTTTTGAAAATATTGTGAGAGAAGGAGAAAATGCTGGTAACCAGCATTTTCTCCTTTTCCCACAATGATTTCTACCCTTCCCAAACCAAATTTCAATTTTTCAGTCACAATTATTTTGTCGCTTTGAATTTGGACCAGTCTAAAATTCTGTCGTTTGGTAAAGAGTTAAAGCGTATGCATGCATCATAGGGATGATCAAAATATATTGGAGACCGGTGCTGGCTTAGTACTTACAGATCTTACATTTCAACATGTGATTTCTATCTTTTGAAAAAAAGTCAAAAGAACTCGATATTTGCTGAGTTTTGTTGGATAGTAGCAAGAGGCTTTGACAGAATATTGTGTGCACTTATTATATGGATAAAAGAAATGCAATGACAGGTGCACTTACTGGCAAGATATACGAAAATTAATGTTGAAAACAGAGAAAAAGAACATGTTTTGCTACAGAATAAAAGCACTGCCAACAAAAAATTTTGTTTTGTAAAGATCTGGGTAAAGTTTCAGGATGTGCGAAAGTTCATGTCATTCTTAAATATTTTCGACGATCCAAAACGGATATAATTTTAAAAGGCTTCTTTAAATAGAATGTCCTATTGAAAATATGAAATACTTCTGCACCAAAATAGGTTTGACTTGCATAAACACTGTTTAATAACCTTTTTACCACCATATATACTCTAAGTAAGAGGGCTTTGATGACCCTTAATCGCTCACTTATGCCTGCATAACTTTGACCCTTTACCAATCGGCTAGTTTTAGCATTATCCAAGTTGAAAGTTGAATGCTGTGATAATTTTGTTTGGCTCAAATGATGCAGTCAGTTATTGACAGAGTTGAAGACATTGTTGGAAAAGGAGAAAATGATCATGTTACCTGCATTTTCTCTTACAATGTTTTCAAAAAAGATAAATTTAGTGATAAATTGTTTACAAGGAAAGTGCTGTCAGAAACCTGTAAAGCCCACCAATTTGCATCTAAATTTTCAAAGTTTTCCATTGGACCTTCCAGTTACCTCCCCCTCCCCCATCAGCTCCTGGTGCCTCACTGTGTGTATAAATCTTTACCAAACAACAAAATTATAGACTGGTCCAAACTGAAAGTATTTGCAGATGACAAAATGAATGTGACTAAAGAATTGAAATTTGGTTTGGGAATGGTAGAAAACATTGTGGTAAAGGGAGAAAATGCTGGTCACCAGTATTTTCTCTGTTTCTCACTGTGTTTTTAAAAGGCTTTCATCTCAGTGGTGTAAGTCGGCATTGTGGTATAGGAATGAATGCTCTTTGTAATGATAATGTACCTTGTACCACAGGGGATCTGCACCTGATAACTTGTGCTTATTTGTTCTTAAAATGACAAAATTTTGATAAAAATTCTGAATACCTGTATAAAATAATATCTGTGATAACAAAAATCCAAATATCTGTATACAAATATCTATTTATACAGATATTTTGATTTCTATCAAAATTTTGTCTTTAAGCACAAATTAGTACTAACTTTCAGTTGGACAAAAGTCTACGATTATGATATATGAATACTTTAACCCATTATCACAAAATCGCTACTTTTGACGGCCCTGAGAAAGCATTGTGGGAAAAGGAGAAAATGCTGGTTACCAGCATTTTCCCCTTTTCCCACAGTGTTTTTCTAACCTTCACAAAACAAATTTCAAATTTTCAGTAACTTTATTTTGCCATCTTCAAACACTTTCAATTTGGATAAATTAACTCATTACCACATGACAAAATTTTAGACTGGTTCAAATTGAAAGCAAAAGCAGACAGCAAAATAAAGGTGACTGAAAAATTGAAATTAGATCTGGGAAGGATAGAAAACACTGTGGGAAAAGGAGAAAATGCTGGTTACCAGCATTTTCTCCTTTTCCTATAGTGTTTTCAAAAGGCTTCTTTCTCAGGGGCGTCAAAAGTAGGGATTGAGTGGTAATGGGTTAACCTAAAATTTTGTCATTTGGTAACAAGTTAATCCTTTCTACATCTATAATAGCATCTTCGTAAGCCAAGGCTGACGATTCATTGCGCTACTCTACCTAATTGGCGGATCGAGCTTGATTTTCACATTCCCCTGATATGCTTTTTCATTGGATGCAGCCAGCTCTAACTGCAACAAATGAAATCGCTCGTAGCATTTCATCTGTAACCTAGCAATAAATCTAATATATTGTTATATGCATGTGTAACCTAGCAATAAATCTAATATTTTATTATATGCAAAATATCAGATTATATTGCATAATTGTTAAAACTTCCCTTTTTCCTCACAAGAAATTAATCTTTCTTGGAGATCTACTTTTGTCAAGTCTATTATGTTTTTATACAGAGGATTTTGATGCAGTTTGGCATTTTTATCCCAAATTGTTAAGATTTACTGGACATGTTTTTACATCTTTTTGATCTAATCATTTAGTTTCTTTTATCAATCAAGTCTGCTTTGTAATAAGATTTTGCTCTTAGCACCTTTGACTTTTGAATGTTAAGATCTATTCTTTTGTCATCATATTTGATTAGGTGTGAAACCATAGCTTGCCTCTGGTAAAACCTCATGTTAATCACTTTATATCTATTGGTTATTTTCCCTAGTATAATTCATTGGTTACTTAAAATTGTGAAGTTCCATTGGTCTAGTGACTATGTTTCTAAGTTAATATAAAATATGTAGTTTATCATGTAGATTTACTGACACACTTACACTTAGCTAGACACTCTAATACAGAGAAACTTAGAATTAAGAGAGAATTCAATATAACAATCTAAACATAACTTTATCAGTGCTTGTCTAAATCTGAAAATGTTTAAAGTACAATAAATTAAATAATATTGAAAGGTGTCCCACAAATACAATTATACACTTTAATAAAGAAATCAATATGGAACTGGACTTGGACTTCAGTGTTATATCTTAATATTCAGGGACTTGGATCCCTGACCTTGCAAACACGTTTTTATGTGAATCTTGTGGCCAAGGGCTAAGACTGCCTCTACCTTACTGTTTGAAAGTTGATTCCCCGATGACAGCAGCCGAGTGCCATTGGACCCTTGGTCACAAATCTTTCATAAAAACAGAACAATAGAAGGTAAACATGGAAACCCATGTGGATGTCTGCTTATCGCTTCATGTGTATTCGTAAGTGGTTTGTAAAACGATATTTCCTTGGCTTTTAGAAATATGATGTAAAGGGGGGTAATAACCATGCAGCATCTAATAGAGGGCACATCGCAGGAATCTCGAAATCGGGCTCAATCAGCCAAGGTAAGATCCACGTAGTGATTGTAACCTTGGCTCGCGAAGATGCTGTAATAGTAGTAGCAATGTTAATGCAGTCTTAGAGGTAGAAGTATCAGTGGTAGTAACAGATGAAAGACAGAAACAATAGTTTGTTTGAATGGTGTTTTACGCCGCTTTCAACATTATTTCAGTCATATCACGGCGACAGCTCACATAATTCATGTTTCCCTGGGTTTCACCAGTACTAAGCTAGGTTCTGGAGTGTCTTGCCCAAGGACACTCCTGTGAAATACCCCAGTGGAGCTAGTGAGGCTCGAACCTAGGACCTCCAGGTCACGAGTCCTGCACTTTACCACCGAGCCACACAGGACCCAGAAACAATAGTATACTAAAAGTAGTAAATACCTGCAAAAACCTGACCTTAATTTACCCTGTCACTTAAAGTTACACTTATGAAAACAAAGCAACTTCTTGAAGCCTCAAAACTTGCAAAGTCCACTGATAACAAGACTTACAGGTTGTCCTTAATCTGGTCCAGCTGTTTTGATAATAGTATCGTCTACCTTTATGTCTGAGCCACATTTATTTTTTTGTGGTCTAATTGAAAATGGATGAATCTAAAATTTTGGTATCTAGTAAAGTGTTATTGGTAATTTCATAGACAGATTAAATGGCATTTTACACCCCTTTTAACAGTATTTTAGTCATTATGATGGCAACAGCTGATATTTTCATATATTTTCTAAGTTTCAACAGTACTAGACCAAGCCTATATATGTAATACTCCAACAAAAAAACAAATTAGACTCGGTGAGGATCGAACCTTGGGCTTCATGGTCAAGAGACCTGTACTTTAACCCTTTACTCCATAGATACTCATTTCTACACATTGCTTGTAGGAGCCTTTGGGAAACATTGTGGCAAAAGGTGAAATTGCTCGTCACGAGCAATTTCACCTTTTGCCACAATGTTTTCTACACTATCAAAAGGCGTCATATACACATAAGATACGGATTTATTCTTGCTGTTATTTAGGGTCAATTAGAGATACCATAGAAATGCCTTATGGGGTTAAGGGTTAACATTGAGCCATGCAGAACCCCTTGAAACACTTGTTAAAATGCAGAATTCATTCCTCCATAACCTAGATGTTGTAATTTTTCTTTTTATCAATACACACTTCTGTAAAGTATTGAAGAAGTCGGGTCGGTTTACCCTTACATTACTCCAGTGTAAAGTAAATTATTCCAAATCACAAAAAAAGGACAAGATTATTGACTTTTTGGGATATATCTGAGCCTGACATTAGAGTTACTCGATACCAAAAAAGTGAGTATTGCATTATCTCCCTCTAGATGGCATTCTACAAATACACACCTACCTAATTTAGGCACACTGAGTACAGAAGCTTTACTTTAATAAAACAACAACCGTTACTTTGAATCTAAAAATGAAATTAACGTTTACTCAATAAAATGCTACTTGGTGCGGTTTACTCAGCAGTAATCGGCTAGCATGTAAATTTTGCCTCAACCATTCATCAAAACAGCTTCTAAATGTATGGGTAAAAGGCTTATAGCTTCAATAAAAGCCCTACTTTTCACAGGTAATAGGGGGATTGGTGATACGTCATAGTAGACAAGTCGAATCTTTGAAAAATAGGACATCTGCAGACAGCGGCCAGTACTGAGAGACAGTAAGAGTCAGCTAACTATGTGCACAAAGTGGTCTTCATCTAAACTGTTTGCTGAGATCAACTAAAGCCATGTCTATTTATTTCAGCCTTTACCTTTCAACCATTACCAAAAAATCCCAAGACATAACAACCCTAAAAAAGAAGCCTTAAGAAAACACTGTGGGAAAAAAGAGAAAAATTTTGAGCAATATTTAAATTGTTATCTGCAGAATGTTTTTCAATTCAGACAAGGGTAAAATTTTGTTGTTTGTTAAAGAATAAAGGCTAATAAAGGGTCATACAGTATATTAGCACAGTGATTGTACACAGTAAACATGTTTATATTCTTAACCTCATTTCATTCACCGAATTACCTCCTGCAAACTTTTTTTTGTCTTGAAGTAGATCATTTTTGTAAACTATGTGGTGGAGGGAGAAATGTTTGGTATCCATGGCGTTGTGTCAGGTAGAACATTAGCCTTATAACCATAAGGTCTCAAGTTCGGTACCCGGGAGCAGGTGTCAATTTTTCTTTGGCCCACATATTCGGCGTGTGTACTGGTGTAGTTCCCAGGAAGCAGAATGGACAGTTTCTCAATCAATGTAAAAATTATGTTTCAACCAAAGGGCCAATTACCCGAGCAGTAAAAGAAGATTTAATATTCTTCATTGTTAAGCCTTTAATTTCCCTAACAACAGATATTAGACCCACCCAAACTGAAAGAGTTTGCAGACGACAATTTTTAAGTTGATGGAAATGGCAGAAAGTTCTCCAACTTGGTTGAAAACACTGTGGGGAAAAGGAGAAATTGCTTGTTATAAGCAATTTCTCCTTTTCCCCACAGTGTTTTCAAATGACTTGTACTGCAGACACATAAAAATAAGGGCTTGTTTGGGAAAGGGTTAACAATCCTGGTTTTTACGGGCCTGGAATAGTAGCCTTTTGAAAACATTGTAGGAAAAGGAGAAAATGCTTTTAACCAGCATTTTCTCCTTTTCCCACAATGTTTTCTACCCTATCATAGACAGAAATAATCTTTTCAGCAAGAGTTGAATTGTCATCTGCAAATGCTTACAATTTGTTCCAGTCCAAAAGTTTGTCGTTTGGGAAAGCCAAGCCCTGGTAGCTAAGTGGATAGCATGCAGGACTTGCAAACAAAGGGTCATGGGTTCGATCCCTGGCTCAGCCAATTTCTTGTCAAGGATTGATGATAGTCATTAAGACAGAATTCATTCCTCTCCCATCACTGATCATTGTTTTAAAGATGGTTCTGTGAGAAAGCAGCCAGAGGCTTGGAAAGAAAATTGTGTAAAGTACTGGTTAAAGAGACTCTAGGAAAACATGGATAGGTGCACTGGCCCTCACAATGTAACTGAAATAATGTTGGAAACAGCGTCACACACCATACATACAATCAATCAATCAATCAATCAATCAATCAATATTTACAAACATTTACTTTTCTCTTTGCTTCACAATAAGTTTCAACGACCTTGATGAAGAAGGCTCTTTGAAAACATTGTGAGAAATGGAGAAAATGCTGGTAACCAGCATTTTCTCCTTCTCCCTCAATGTTTTCTTCTCTTTCAGAAATCAACTTCATCAGAGGAACTAAATTTAATCCTCTCCAAAACAAGCCCTGGTTCTTATGTGTCTGATGTACAAGTCTTTTGAAAACACTGTGGGAAAAGGAGAAATTGCTCGTTACGAGCAATTTCTCCTTCTCCCACAGTGTTTTCTAGCCTTTATAAGAACTTTCTACCATTTTCATCAAATTTAACCCTTTACTACATAGATGCTCATTTCTACGCATTACTTGGAGGTGCCTTTTGGAAACATTGTGGCAAAAGATGAAATTGTTTGTGATGAGCAATCTCACCTTTTGTCACAATGTTTTCTATGCTATCAAAAGGTGTCATATACACATAAGGAATGGCTTCACACTTCCTATTATTTAGGGTCAGTTATAGATACCATAGAAGTGCCTTATGGGGTAAAGGGTTAAAATTGTTGTCTGCAAACTCTTTCAGTTTGGAAGAGTCTAAAATTTGTCATTCGGGAAAGGGTTAATCTGTCACCTACATGTGCTGTAAATTCGGATAAATCTACAATTTTGTAGTATGATAACCAGTTAACCTTATCTACAAAGACCCTGGAGCAGAAAGCTTTTGTAAACATTGTAGGAAACTGAAACGGAGAAAGAGCTGGTAACCTTTTCAATTAAAAACTCAAGAGCATGCAAGATTTCAGCCAAGACTAGAAGAGCTTATGGGTTAACCCTTTACAAGATAATACTGTGACAATATGACAGATATATCTTTTGAAAACAATGTGGGAAAAGGAGAAAATGTTGGATTCTCGCAATTTTATCCCAAAGCATGTTTTCTACACTGTCAGAGAAATATCCTTTCTTAACCCTTTACCCCATAAGGCATTTCAATGGTATCTCTAATTTCCCATAAATAGCAGCAAGGATGAAGCTTATGTGTATATGACACCTTTTGATAGCATAGAAAACATTGTGACAAAAGGTGAAATTGCTCGTCATGAGCAATTTCACCTTTTGTCACAATGTTTTCCAAAGGCTCCTACAAGCATACCTTCAGTCTGAAGGTGTCTGCTCCGATGCTATTTTTCTGACTGGTCTTCGCGAAGACCAGTAACAAAAATAGCATCGGAAGACACCTTCAGACTGAAGGTACTACAAGCAATGCGTAGAAATGAGTATCTATGGAGTAAAGGGTTAATTGTAAGTCATATATTCATTGCCAGCAGATAATTTCAATTTGGAAGAGTCTTCTGGTATACAGTTAATCCAGTGGTTTACACTTTACCACACAATCCCGACTTTTAATGAGCCTGGGAAAGAAGCCTTATGAAAACAATGTGGGAGAAGGAGAAGATGCTGCTGACCAGCATTTTCTCCTTTTCCCACATTGTATTCTTTCCTTTTCAAAACAAATTTCTATTTTAGCTTGACAAGATATTTTGTCGTCTGCAAGTGCTTTCAATTTGGACAAAGTAGATCTAGTGAAAACTTTCAAGCAGGCTGTGAGTCATGCGCAGATAAAACATAGATTAGGATCAGAATCCAAAATTGTAGTTTGATCCTTGATCCACACTGACAGCTACTAACAAGCCTTCTCGTAAATACACACTTAACATTTAATACAGATTTTTAAGAAAAAATTACTGACAGGCAAATTAATTTTACTTAATTTAGCAGTCCATACGGTTCGGCGATCCGAGGTAATTTTAAGGTTAGAATCTAGAACGATTCTTTCGGTACCAAATCATAGGTAAAAATCAGCCAATAGATCTATCGCGAAGGTTTCAGTCTTTTCCAAAAACATAGCCGTAAAAAAGTTAATCAATGCAAAAAGAATTCTTACTTGGTTCGTCTACGCTTTGTTTTCCACTCTGCACGGTCTGATGTAATCCGGTCTTGTACACTAGACGTCTAGGATCGTATTACGTGTCTGTGTACAATTTTCTACAATTTGATTGGCCGATAGGTCACACACCTCCTTTTCAACGATACGGTAAACACCGTTTTATCCGATTGTTATGTGCTGTAGACAAACCCTTTACCCAACAATACCTTGATTTATAATCCATTGGCTGAGACTTTCTGACCTTGTGCGGAAAACGTAGATTAAGATCAGACTGTACGGAACTGTTTTTGAAACTCTTTGCAAGATAAGGTTGAAAACAGATACTGGTTTACTCTCCAATGCACGACAAGATTTACCACTGCTCCAAATTGAAAGCAATAAGTCTTGCAGGTAACAAAAGTAAAAGTAGCTCAAATGATAATTTTTGTTTCTGAAAGTTTAGACAACTTTGTGGGAAAGGATGAACTGCTGATTACCTGCATTTTCTCACAAAGGTTTCAGAATGAAACTTCTTTCTCGGGCTCGTATATAGCTGGAATCGTGTGGTAAAGGGTTAAATAATGTCAATGAGTATGGTGGGGTCCTGGGTTGTAGGACAAAAGCTCACTAGAACAAAAGCCCATTGAACAAAATCCCACTAGGACAAAAGCTTACTAGGATCACAGACTAAGACCACTAGGACAAATTAAAGCCCACTATGACAAAAGCCCACTTTTCGCCATGATCATGTATTTCATTAAAAATTTCATATTTATGATGTGACTTGTCTTTAGAAGAGTAGAAAACATTATGTGGAAAGCAGAAAGTGCCGTTCTCACAAAAGAGATTTTAAAAAATTGATTTTTTAACACTTTTTATAAGCAGTGGGCTGATTTTGTCCTCCCTGCCAAAATTAGCAGTAGGCTTTTGTCCAGTAGGCTTTTGTCCAAGTGGGCTTTTGTCCTAGTGTGCTTTTGTCCTAGTGTGCTTTAGTCCTCCCTGTCAAAATTAGCAGTGGGCTTTTGTCTGTTCCCCGGGGTCCTGGGTAACTCAGTGGTAAAGTGTAGGACTCATAACCTGGAGGCTTACTGAAACCACCGCATTTTCGTGAGAGTGTCCTTGGGCAAGACACTTCAGGGCCCAAGTCTATTTTTACTGAAACCGAGGACATGGTACATGCCATAGGTGACCCAAGTAAAAAAGAGAGAGAGAAAAAAAAGGTCATGCAGGAATATAAATACTGAAAAAGATAAGGGGGAGAATGACCAAACGGCACTTTAGTAATATCCTTTTTATTAGGTTGATGCAATAACCAGTGCGCTCTGTCAAAAATTTATCGAAAGAAACATGGCATTTCTAAATGTAAAAACTGATCACGTGATACAGTCATTTTTTTTCGGACGTAGAAATTTGTAATGTAAAAAGCACTTCTATTTTTCCATGTTTTCTCTGCCTGTGAGTTGAATATATTTTACTTTGGATTGATAATTGACTTCCAAGGTATGGACACCAAATTTTATCGGAATTATAAATGATTTACAATTAAGGTTTTTTTTTTTTTATAGTCTACAGAAGTTGTTGTAGTAAAGCGATCCTCAAACCCTCCGGTAGCCCACCATTAAAAGTCAGAGGGCTCCATTGTGAAGACATGTAGTTCGTCTTACATATTCCTCATTTAAGGACCAGAATGGTACAAAGAAAGTGATGCTTAACAATAAGCTACCAAAGTTAAGCGATGTAATTTTAAGCGTATTTCTGTTTTTCGAGCACTTTAATTTCTAACAGAAAATTTAAATACAAATTGACAGGAAGTCCCAAGTTGTACATGCGCAGAGGTCCAAATATCCCATCAGCGCTTTGCTTCCTGATCATCCAGACTGGATATCCAATCACCGCTCAGCATTGCCATCACATGATCCTTATACCCAATCAGTGCCCATGAAGATTTCTTTCGGCTGCAATGGCTCATGGATGGAACAAGCAGCCCTGCTTTTTCTCAGTAAAAAGGTGTTTCTTTACATGATAGGAATTGAATAAGGCTATTCCAGGTATGAATTAATGAAATTATTTGAATATTACACAATTTATCAGGTTTATTTTTTACTTTTTGACATTAATTCTGTGTTAAAATGAATCTAACGGCAGCGGCCCAACGTCCGATTTTGAATTTGAAGCATTTGCATTTCAAGTCTCCTGGCATGAAAGATTGGAATTGCCCGACTTCCTGAGCCAGGAAAATAGACACGACCGGAGAGTTTTAAAGTTTTTCAGCACCCTAAAAACAATTCCACAATTTTTCGCTGAACAAGCGGAAGATACAGATTCAAGATCAGACTGCATGCTGTTTTTGATCTATGTCATCCGAAAAAAGGGCCTGTCTGTGGTTATGGAAGATCAAACTTCTTTGATATTCAGCAAGATCTTTTCCGCCGAAAGTGCCGTGCCCATCTCCTCCTTATATCACATTCCACAGATGTTCAGGCGCAGAAACGAAAGCTTATTTCTCAAGAAAATGTGGGCTAGAATAAGGCAAGTTTTCACCGTCTGAGCAACAGTGAGCCCAATTGGTGGCACTTGTAAAAAAATTTCAGGAACGAACGGAAAGATAAGCTGGCCTTTGTGATATGACAGAAATGCTATTCAATCAGTTTTTACCATCCTCATCTCTCTCTTCCTCCTCCCCCTCGCTCTCTCTCTCTCTCTCTCTCTCTCTCTCTCTCTGCAAATTGTACTGAGGGAGCTTTCCCCTCAGTACTCTTTTCTGTAAAAGTAGACAATGTCATACACTGTGGACACAGATCAGATGAGATGAAGTAAAACGTGGTGTCTGATCTTGGTCAACAGTACTTTTCAACTTGAAAAGATTTTTTTCATAACCTGTGGAAAGGGGGTTAAACAAGCACTGACAGGTCAGTCTGTGCAATTGAAGTAGACTGATCAGAATGTAAACATTTTGCTTTTTGGTGCATGTCAAAGGTCCATTCTACTGCATTATTCAGTTTGTTGTCAGACAAAATCAGCATCATGGATCTATGTATGACCAGAGCTCCAGATGGAGGGAGTGATTTTGATTTCAAAATTGAAAATATCAATTACTCTCAACCAAACCCTATGTTGTGGGTACTAATTAGAATCGTCTCATTGAGACGATTCTAATGAGTACCCACAACATAGGGTTTGGAAGAGAATTAGTGGATTAAGAATACTATCACTCCTTATCTGGAGCTCTGTTTGACTTATTTGATGACTTGTCTAGGTCAACCCATTACCACACAATCCCTTCTTTTGAAGACCCTGAGAAAGAGACCCTTAAAAAACATTGTGGGAAAAAGGAGAAAATGGTGGTAATCAGCATTTTCTCCTTTTTTCACAATATTTTTTACCCTTCAAAAAACAAATTTCAAATTTTAAGTCACTTTTATTTTGTCGTCTGCAAACATTTTGGATTTAGACAAGCCTAGAAATATTGTCATTTGGTAATGAGTTAAAGCACAGGTATGCATTAAATCACCTTTGCCAGAGGTTGGCTTATTTGCCGAGAGAACACGGTGGTAGTAAAAGCAGGTAGGTACTCTTGTAAAAAATGTGTAAATAATTGTATTTTCACAATAAATTGCAGACTGGCATGTGACACACACCCAAAACATGGACCGAATCTGTCAGGGACCAAATCTGCAAGAATTCAGCTCAAACAGAAACAGCACATAGTCTGAAAAACAGCAGATGCACGAACAGGAAGTATACATTT
Organism: Tridacna crocea; assembly: GCA_943736015.1. Lineage (NCBI taxonomy): Eukaryota > Metazoa > Mollusca > Bivalvia > Cardiida > Cardiidae > Tridacna > Tridacna crocea. The sequence goes on along the minus strand of OX031070.1, from coordinate 3,381,028 downwards.
AGTCCCTCAGCAGAAACTGTAAGTTGAAAACAAATGTTAAAATGCAGAATTCATTCCTCCATAACCTAGCAGTTGTATTTTTTTTTTATTGATACACAACTCTGATATAAACAAAGCTGCTGCTGATTTAACCCTTTTCCGGCAAACAATTCTTGTTTTTCAGGACCCTGAAAAAGAAGGCATTTGGAAATGTTGGAGAAGGTGAAAATGTTTGGTAACCAGTATTTTCTCCTTTTCCCATAATGTTTTCTACCTCCCCCCCCCCCCTCCCCACCCCCAGGAATTTCAATTTTTAAGTCAGAAGATTTCAATTTGGACCAGTCTGAAATATTGTCTTTTACTAAAGAGTTAACAAACAGTGTAGATGCACATCAAACTGCATACCATACCATATGTATCTGATCTTTAATCTACATTTTATACTCCTCATTGGCTATTCTGAAAAAACATTCATGGAAATCAATGAAACATGAATAGGCCTTTGACCATGCTGAAAGTACAGATTTCATTTATAAGCATTTTAACCCTTTATGAAACAATCCCTGATTTTTACGATTTTTCATCAATACAGCACTTCAGGGATTAAGGATCACATGGATCACAAGTAAATTTTTAGTAAATCCTTTAGCACACAATGACAAGTTTTAACACCCCTGAGAAAGACGCCTTTTGAAAACTTTGTGGAAAAAGGAGAAAATGCTGTTGACCAGCATTTTCTCCTTTTCCCACAATGATTTCTACCCTTATCAAAGAACAATTACACCATTTGACCCGCATTGAAATATTTGTTGGTAAATGCATTCAATTTTGACAAGGCTAAAATTTTGCTGTATGGTAAAGGGTTAAAATATACTGATATTCCATCCACTCCCATCTTTCCCTAAATATTGAGCCCATGAAGAATATTGGCTACATATGACAGAGTCAAAAGTTTGAAGGTACTTAACCCATTACCACACGAGAAAAATTTAGACTGGTCCAAATTGAAAGCATTTGCAGACGACAAAATAAAGGTGACTGAAAAATTGAAATTTGTTCTAGGAAGGGTAGAAAACACTGTGGGAAAAGGAGAAAATGCTGGTTACCAGCATTTTCTCCTTTTCCCACAGTGTTTTCAAAAGGCTTCTTTCTCAGGGGTGTCAAAAGTAGGGATTGTGTGGTAAATGGGTTAACCAGTAAGCTGTTAAGCCTAAGTCAAGCACCTTGTGCAGACAATTTAGATCAAAATCAGACTGCACAGAATGTGCAGCCTGAACTTGGTTCTATGCTGTCTGATAAGTAGGTGTGTTTTACCCAAAACTGCTTTTGAAATAGCAACATCTAGGTTAACACTATTGGCTTGAAAGTTTTGTTTAATTCATTTAGCAGGTTAAGGTTGAATTAAATTAAGGTAAGACCTGTGTAATGGAAAACAGCTATTTCCACTAAAATATCATCCTGCAAAATTAGCTATAATTAAAAATGAGTATTATTGAACTACTTTTACCTTTTCATTTTTTTTCCATTTTTTCCTTTTTTGAATTATCATTTATAAATTTAAAACCATTATATTCTCAATTCAAAAAGAGATAATAATTACCTCCTTTTTTCAGAAAACTAACAAAAGTCTCAAACAATAATTTCAAGATAGACATAAACAGAATTTCTGATCTGTTAGAAATGTGCAAAAATATTATTTCTACATAAATCCTTATTTATCCTTATTTATCAACCAATTAAATTTTCACCAGAAGTGCATTACACAAGTCTTACCTTAATAGGAATTGGTCAAGAGTGTCCAAAGAGGAATGAATTCTGCATAAATACATCCTCGGATACCCCAGGGTCTCCCTATTTGCTACGCTACATCGACCCTGGGACAATTGACTAATAAAACTTTGAATCAGCCGCCAAAAATCGATACGAAACGTCATAGCGTACAGTACACTCGCCCATCACAAAATGATGATGGAACCAATGAAAAGCCAGCATTCGGCCAGCGGTAAAGCGAAGGAAATTCAACTAATTGTCCCAGGGGTCGATGTAGCGTAGCAAATAGGGAGACCCCGGGGTATCCGAGGATGGCATAAATAGATATACTTCAAACTCTGAGACACAAGTGTACTTTAACCCTTTACCAAACAATTCCTTGTTAAAATTACAACCCTGGGATAGAAGCCTTTTGGAAACCAGCATTTTCTTCCTTTCCCACAATGTTTTCTACCCTGCTAGAAACAATATTGAAGTTTTGAGTATTTTTTATTTTATGGTCTGCAAGTGTTTTAAATTTGGACCAGTTTAAAATTTTGTTGTTTGGGAAAGGGTTAAATAATTGACTCGTCCATAGTAAGGGGTGTAGGGTAAATGATGGGTTCCAAACTTGGAGATTTTTAACTTTTTCCCAAACAACAAAAAATAAGACAAGTCTAAATACAAAACATTTGCAGACAACAAATTCAAATAAAGTTCAGATGCTTAAAAGTCATTTTGATAGGATACAAAACATTTTGGGAAAAAAAGAAAATGCTAGTTTCCCACATTTTCTTTTATTAATATTGTTTTCAAAAGCCCTCTTCTTCAGGGTAGTTAGAACTCAAGTTTGTGTGGGAAAAGGTTAATCTAAGGCACAAGCTCAAACTTGTTTAGCCAATCAGAAGTTCTGTTACCTTCAAATGTAGAAAATTCTGGAGAGTAAGATAAAGAATGTTCTTAAAGGTGGCCCTTCAGATTTTGGGACAAAAATTTCACAAAAATACAAAAAAGTAATCCTTATACTACAATAGCCTTTTAATTTGCGTTCATAAAAACCAAGTAGTCGAAAACCATCCGATAACACGAGAAATTAGAGATTTATTACGGACCAGGATGACACCAACGGGAGACATGTTCTATTTTTAGATTATCAATTCTCTCATTTAAATACAGGAAAACACAGACAAAGTTTCAAACATCCGTCCCAAAAAGACTTTATGGAAAATAATTATTACATGTTTGTCATGTAATGGAATTTAAGCGTTATTAGTCACGTGCCAGTCATTTGACATTGCCACAATGCTTTATTGATTTTTGGCGCAAAATCTAAAAATAGCTTAAGAGGCTATGTAGCCTTTTAAGGGAATACCATCAAAAAAATTTTTTTTTGTAACTTTATGATTCTTAATTATTGGTGATTTGTATTGTTTTTTTCATATATATTTCAATGATATATATAATTTTTAATTTGGTGTGATGTGAAAATTCTAAATACCCACCTTTCAGACTGGTTGGTGAAAACAGGTGCTGATCTTGTATCTACACTGTCCTCAAAGGAGATATTATTGTCCATAAAGGATTGATTTTTGTCCAAAAAGAAGATATTATTTCCTGAAACATGACTTTGAAATAGCAATATTAAGGTTTTCAGTATCGAATTGAAAATTTAATGTTAGTTATTTAGCAGGTAAAGGTTACAAAAATGCAGATGACAATTAAAAATTTCGTTCCTGATTTGATAGATGTACTTTTTTTTGAAAGGGTGGAAAAACATTTTGAAAAAAGGTAGAAAATGTTGATTATTAGCATTTTGTCCTTTTTCCACAATGCATTGCTTGTAGGAGCCTTTAGAAAAGATTGTGGCAAAAGGTGAAATTGCTCGTGACGAGCAATTTCACCTTTTGTCACAATGTTTTCTATGCTATCAAAAGGTGTCCTATACACATAAAAAAACGGCTTCATCCTTGCTGTTATTTAGGGTCAGTCAGAGATACCATAGAAATGCCTTATGGGGTAAAGGATTAGAACTGCAATTACAGCAATTTCAAAGTTCTCTTTTGCCAGAAAGCCTAAGGTAACTGGTCAGTGCAAATCGAAGATCAAACTGCACTTCTTTTGCAGCCTGATCTTGTTTACATTGTCCAAACGGGCATTGCGTTGTGTGCCTGTTTGTTGATTCATTCATTGCCAAAGCCAAAATCAGATGTTTTTTGCTGAGTAGATCAAGATCAGATTAAACCGAGCAAGCACCGTCTTGGATTTGCACTGTCCGATAGCTTAACCCTTTGGCAATTAATCGCGACCCGCTTACCTTTTGCGTACAGCGTAGATCAAGATCAGATTGCACAGAATTGCAGTCTGATCTTGGATCTAGGCTGTCCGATAACGAGATATTTTTCATATAAAAGCGTTTGAAATGGCATCATTTGGTCTTTCACTATCAGCTTGAAAATGTTCATTAAATTCATTCTGCAAGATAAGGATTAATCTATTTTGGTAAAATAGGCGTTGAAATTATTTGACAGGCATTTTCGTTTTTCAAGTTTTTTTTTTTTATACACAAATATGTCAGAAGGCGATTGAGAACGAAATCGACAAGGTCAAATTCCGTTTTGTGACACTTCCGGCTGCATGTTATTTTGAGCCAATCCCTCGCACCTGTTGTTTTGACTCGTTTATCCACCTGACGATTATTAACCCTTTACCAAACAATGCTGACTAAGTCTTTTAACCCTTTACTCCATAGATACTAATTTTTACGCATTACTTGTAGAAGCCTTTGGAAAACATTGTGACAAAAGGTGAAATTGCTCGTGACGAGCAATTTCACCTTTTGCCACAGTGTTTTCTATGCTATCAAAAAGTGTCATATACACATAAGAAACAGCTTCATCCTTGCTGTTATTTAGGGTCAATTAGAGATACCATAGAAATGCCTTATGGGGAAAAGGGTTAAATACACTGCAGAAAAGGGTGAAAATACCGGTAACCAGCATTTTCTCTTTTTCCCACGATGTTTGTTCCAAATCAAAGACATATTCCATCATTTAAGCCATATTTAAATTGTAGCCTGCGATTGTTCTGAATTTGGACAAGTCTATAAATTTCGTCGTGTGGTTAACCTTCAAACAAAAACAATCTAATAGATTTACGACCTTGAAGAAGACTTGTCTGAAAACATTGATTTCAAAAGGAAGAAACCCACTTAACCCTTTACCGTACAATCTATACTTTTAACAACCCTGAGAAAGAAACCCTTTGAAAACATTGTGGGAAAATGAGAAAATGCTGGTAACCAGCATTTTCCTCATAATGTTTTCTACCCTTCCTTGACCAAACTTCAATTTTTCAGCCAAATTTACTTTGTCATCTGCAAATGCTTTCAATTTGGACCAATCTATAATTTTGTCATCCTCGGATACCCCGGGGTCTCCCTATTTGCTACGCTACATCGATGTGGCGTAGCAAATAGGGAGCCCAGGGTATTCGAGGATGTAATTTTGGCGTTTGGTAAGGAGTTTACATGGAATTTTTCCTTCCTCCCAATGTTTCCAGCCTCGGTCTTTCAAAGACGAAACCTACAATTTGAATCACAATTGATTCGTTTCCCGCAAGTTATGCATTCTAACAGGATAAGTCCAAAATTTTGCTCTTTGGTACAGTAAAGTTATTAACCCTCTTCCATACAAAGCCATGTTTTTAACCCTTAGGCTGCTAAGCCCGACTTATTGACCTTGTGCGGACAGTGTAGATTAAGATCAGACTGCACAGAACGTGCAGTCTGATCTTGAATCCACACTGTCCGATTAGGAGACGTTATTTCCCGAATGATATCTTTGAAATAGTAATATTTAGATTTTTACTATCGATTTGAAAATTTTATTATAGCTACTTAACAGAAAAAGGGTTGACTACCTTGATGAAAACGCCATTTCAAAACATGGAGGGAAGAGGATTCAATGCTAATTTCAAAGAAAAAACAGATAATCACATTCATTTTGAAATTTGTAAATGAGCGCTGCTGTTTAAAAAGGGGGCTTAATGCACCTGCGAAACTGTAGACCCAGGTCAGCGTAGTCCGCTTTTAGCTATTGGTCATTTTATTTTTGTGGCCCAGGACCATTCGATCTCTTAACCCATTACCTCACGATCCCTACTTTTGACGCCCCTGAGAAAGAAGCCTTTTGAAAACACTGTAGGAAAAGGAGAAAATGCTGGTAACCAGCATTTTCTCCTTTTCCCACAGTGTTTTCTACCCTTCCCAGAACAAATTTCAATTTTTCATTCACCTTTATTTGTCGTCTGCAAATGCTTTCAATTTGAACGAGTCTAAAATTTTGTCGCGTGGTAAAGAGTTAACTCTTTACCAAACAACAAAATTTCAGACTGGTCCAAATTGAAAGCGCTACAAATTAAATGTAACTCAATAATTGACATTTGTTTCCAGTCGGGTAGAAAACATTGTGGGAAAGGAGAAAATGCTGGTTATCAGCATTTTCGCCTTTTCCCACACTGTTTTCAAAAGGCTTCTGTCACAGGGTCGTAAAAACCAGGGATTGATACAGCTTGGTTCTTGAAAAAAGCAGCTAACTGTATCATTTTTGGATCCATAATTATGCGATAGCTTAAAATTGGTATCACGCATCACGGAGATACACTATGCGTCATTCTGCCAGAGCGGCGCGCAAATGCTTTTAACTCTTTACCACACGAGAAAATTTTAGACCAGTCCAAATTGAAAGCATTTGCAGACGACAAAATAAATGTGACTGAAAAATTGAAATTTGGTTTGGGAGGGGTAGAAAACATTGTGGGAAAAGGAGAAAATGCTGGTTACCAGCATTTTCTCCTTTTCCTACAATGTCTTTTAAAGTCTTTTATCTTATGGTCGTCAAAAGTAGGGATTGTGTGGTAAAGGGTTAAAACATAACCAAATAATCACACGTTTCAACTACCATGAAGACAAAAGTTGTTGAAATCATCGTAAAGGAAAAACTGCTGACAATCAGCATGTTCTCCACGTCCCATGATGTTTCTACCCTTTCTAAGTATTACATGTATGTCATAATTAGAGACACTTTTGATTTGTCGTCTGCTAATGCTTTTTATATGAACAAGTCTAAGTCGTTTGGCAAGTGAGGACATAAAATTATGGCAATGAGCGACTTCAGGGCCATCATGCCCCCCCCTTGTTTCCATAATCCAAGGTTTACGCAGTCATGTACAATTTGTGGTATAAAAGAATATGGTATATATGGCTTGCAACACGCGAAAAGGGACATTCGGACATGAGCGTAAAGTGTCGTCTCGGATCAGCCTGCGCAGTCCGCACAGGCTAATCCGAGACGGCACTTTACGACTGCATTGTATTTTGTCCTTCAGTAGACATTTACAAAGAAGAAAATTACATAGAAACGGAAAGTATCGTGTCGGATTAGCCTGCGCGGACTGCGCAGGCTGATCCGAGACGTCACTTTACGCACATGTCCGAATGACCCTTTTCGCGTTTTGCAGACCATATATAGTTTGTGCCGTTAGAAATATTCTTTGTTACATTTAAGAATAAAATCACTATTGATTACCGACATCGGCAGGATCGTGTGAGGCTCAATGCTTATTATCTTGTTGAAGTCTTTTTGGAGAGTTTCTAGGTTCGATCCATATAGGAACATCACCGTTTAAATAATTTTTCGATTTTGCAAGGCAAAACTTCTCGCTTTACAGTTCTAACCGGCTCCAGGGACAATATTTACACAAAAGTTACATTTTTCATATGCTCGTTCAGTTACGAAAAAAAAACTTACGCTGAAATCAGTTGCGAACTTTTTAACCCTTATCCTGCTATTTAACTTAGGGTATATTTTCAGTTCGATATTGATAACCCAAACATTGCTGCTTCAAAGAACTTTACGTTTCGAGGAATAGTATCTCCTCACCGGACAGTGTGGATCGAAGATCAGACAGCACGTTCTGAGCAGCCTGATCTTGGTCTACATTGTCCGCAAAAGGTCAGCGAGTGGCGCTTAGCAGCCAAAGGGTTATAAAACGCACATAAGCATCTTCTATAGAAATACACAAAAAACACGAAACTTTTGTTCGTAACTACTTAGAATAAAACGGGCCCTGCTACAAAATATAAGATTACAGGAAAAAATAAGTGTTCATACAATAAGCAAAGTCTATTTTCTTGTAAAGACTTGCACAACCGTTCGATAATATAAAGGAAAAAAAAAGATCAAATAGCAAAAACATAATTTATTGTTGATAGACATATATGGTTAAATTAGTATAAAGCCTTATATTCTGTCCATTCTCTTTTCGACAAACCCGTAGCTTTGTCGTCAGAAATCAAGTGTTTTAATTTCGTAGCTTAGATTTATGACGATTTTGAATTCATTACATAAATCTGAAGGAAAAAAAAAAAGACTTTGATAACTTGTGGTATAAGTTTTTTTATACAGAATTATCATGGGATCAATTTTTATACACACGTGACCCCATATACGGAAGTTTGTCGGGGAATACTTGAGTAGACTTGTCTCTCCGTCTGTCTCTCATTTTTCTGTACGAGCTTGTCTAGTACATAACTTCAAAAGAATAAAATATATCGGCTTAAATCCGCACATATGCAGATACCTTACATTGATTACATTGAGGACATATGCTTCTATAACTGTCTCATCAATATTTCTAAAGTTATTGCCGTTTACTATTTTACAATTTGAATTTTTGACCGGAGTATACTTATAAAACCCATCGGCTTCAAAGTTCATTGATAGATCACATTAATGACACATACGGTGCAAAAGATCCATAACTCTGTTCTTTACATATTTGATTGTTATCCGGAGCCTAACTTCCAAAGTAGTAAGTTGTTGACGTCAATGCAGATAGATCACATTGAAGCAAAGTCCAGTTCACAAGACCCATAACTCTGTGTTCATTATTTCTTTGCTATTAAAAAAAACTGTCCGAAGCATATCTACAAAAGCTATGGACTTACAATCTCAGATACACTACACTTCACTAGATATGTAACTGTTATCATTATGTCTCTTTGTTACATTGTATTTTACATTTCGTGTTTTTCTTTGTCAGGAACATAACTCCCAAAGTATTACAGTTGCTGACTTTATACTGCAAGTACAGATAGATAATATTGAGGAATAGGGAAGTACACAAGATCCGCAATCTTGTCTTCAGAATCTTTTGACTTATTGGCAATATTTTTTTTGTCCAGAGCATGTTTTCTAAAGTTTGCGAGCTATTGACTTGCATCTGCAAATACAATTTGAGGACACGCGCAGCCCGCAAAGCTCGAAAGGTAGGCGTAGGACTCGTGAACATAATGTTCCGGGTCATTTGAGGGTGTGGGTCTGATCCCCACGGCTGGCTATCTGAAATTACAAGTTGTATTTCGGATGAGACGTAATACTATACGCCGAACACGTTAAAGAACCAGGCGTAACTTAAGATGAGTGTCGACCTCTATCTGCATTATCCCCCGTTACAATACTAACAGCTTTTAGGGGGTATCGCCCATATGGGCGACCGGTGGCGACGATAGATAAACGCAAATCCAATCAATCAAGCACAGCACACAAGATCCATAACTCTATCGTTACATTCTTGAGCTCTTGGCCTTTGTTATTGTTCATTTTGGGTACAGACAGGGGCAGTCATTCAGTGACAAGGAACTAGGTTGCAGGGTATTTTGTCCGCCTGCGACAGTTCCAGTCAATAATCATACAAAATATTAAAGGTTACATTGCTAACACTTGATTTCTGGCGTTATTAATATTGTGCATGCTTGTGTCACAGTTCATCATTTTTTTTTCTGTTAGTTTTTTATAGTTCGTGTTAGATTTTCAGCAAGGACTCCAGGTCAAAGGGCAGGACACCATACCGAAAGGTAAGTGAAGTCATTTCTTAAAACCTTAATGAACGATCCAGTAAATAGCCTTTTCGGTGGCACAGGCAAAAACAGTGACATGCGGACGGCATAGATCAAGATCAGACTGCACAGAATGTGCAGCCTGATCTTTGATTTATACCATCCGCTTGTGCAGTCCAACATATAAAAAATCAAAATCTTTTTAAGTGTCAATAGATTGTATGTAATGGATTGTATTTAATGCCGTCAAAAGAGATATTTGAAATTTTTATGCTGTCCGAAGGGGGAGCATATGGTTGCCGGTTCGTCTGTCTGTCTGTCTGTCCGTCCGTCCGTTTATCCCTCCGTCTGTCTGTCTCCTCCGTCCGTCCGAAGCCATTTCTCCACAACACCTGGACCAGATTGGGTAGAATTTTATATATGAACTCCTTAGGATATTGCGCCGATGTATTTTCCCTTACTAGCTCACCTGAGCATAACGTGCTCAAGGGGAGCTTTTAGGATCACCCGTCGTCCGTCGTGCGTCGTCAACAATTCTTTAAACATCAACATTAAGCATCAACTCCTCCTAAACCGCTGGGCCAATCTGGACCAAACTTGGCTGGAATGTTCCTCGGGAGATCCTCTTTAAAAGTTGTTCACAGAACTTGATTCCGTCAAAAAATCTGGTTGCCATTGCAACCAAATGGAATTTTCTAAGAAATTCTTTAAAAATCTTCTTCTCTGAAACGGCTGGTCAGATTTTGAAATAATTTTACAGAGATTTTCCTTATGTGACCCTTTTCAAAATATATTCGCGAAATTTTGATCCATCAAGAAACATGACTGGGGAATGGGGGCTACTTGCACTATACAGAAAGGAAGAAATTCTTAAAAATTCTTCTTCTCTTAAACCGCTGGTCAGATTTTGAAATAATTTCACAGAGATGTTCCTTGAATGATCCGTTTCAAAATTTGTTCGCGAAATTTTGATCCGTTAGGAAACATGGCTCTGGGTCATGGGGGCTACTTGCACTATACAGAAAGGAAGAAATTCTTAAACACTTTAATTTCGATAGCCAGCTGTTTGAAATAGCAGTCTTGTAGCGGTGTATATTGTGACGATGGCAGTCTTATTATTTATGCAAAACCATGTTACGGGAAAAGGGTGCTTAATGTCTTAACTTTAGTTTTTTTTTTCTTTTTAAACTCTGAAATTAAACATTTAGTAGTTTCTTTAGGACTATTCAAAATATATGTTGCTGATCAAAAGCCCAAGACCATGATTCAATCTTTCTCATCTAAACTAAGCTATGTTGTAGAAAAAGAGGGCTTAATGACAAACTCAAGGTACAAACACAAAATTTATGAAGTGTTTAACCCGTTTTTTTTTCTGACAATTTTGCCATTAGTATAATAATAAATGTTCATTTACAGATTGTTTACATTGACAGGAAGTTTTACTCAACTGTCCAAGAATTAGGCCTCTTCTCTATTCAATTATTGATTAATTATTAATTGATTGATTATTAGTTAATTGATTATCTTAAAATGAACATTGGCAAATCCAGTCTGGCACATGGGACTAAACACAAGTAGCCTGTTTCACCCCCACCCTCCTCTCCCATGACCAACCAATTATGGTCAGCCTTTCCTAGAAAGAGACCTGTTCGTGGAGCATAATCAGTCTACTACGGCTCTTGTGTCGCTTAGTTAAGAACTTATCCTTTTTCTAATGGTCTCAGCTAACCGAAAAGAGCTCAATTATTATTTTTATGCTCCCCGAAGGGCGAGCATATAGTCGCCGCTTCGTCTGTCCGTCCGTCCGTCTGTCCGTCCGTCCGTCCGTCCGTCCATCCGTCCGTCCGTCCGTCCGTCCGTCCGTCCGAAGCCATTTCTCCACAACCCTTGGACCAAATTGGATAAAACTTCATACATGAACTCCTTAGGGTAAGGCGCCGACATTTATTTCCCGGTTTTTCCATTTGACCCCGCGTCATGGAAAAAAGGGGCTTAACGCAAAATTGCATTTTTTACTAATATCTCATTCAGTTTTTGACAAAATTTCATGAAACTTCATGGTTGTATTGTTTATGGAATGATTCAGCATGTGCCCTTGCTATTTTTAATCTAGGCGTTTTTTAAGTTGACGTTCTGTCACGGAGAAAGGGGGTTTCTTGCAAAATTCCAATTTTTACTAATGTCAAGGAAAAAGGGGCCTTAATGCAACATTGCAATTTTTACTAATATCTCGTTCAGCTTTTGTCAAAATTTCGTGAAACTTCATGGTTATATCTTGTTTTACAAGTTTCAACATGTGCCCTTGTTATTTTCAATCTATGGATCATTAATGCGCAAATACCTCTTTCCTGGTTTCTCAAGTTGAGGCTGCATCACAGAAAAAGGGGACTTCATGGGAAAAAATTTTTTTTTACGTGTATCTCCTACATCTGTGCTCAAAACTTTGTGAAATTTCAAATCTGAACTTGTTGGAAGGTTGCCCAGGTACCTCTCTTCCGGCTTCTCAATTTCAGGCTGTGTCACGGAAAAAGGGGGCTTCATGTAAAAAATCGTTTTATGTACTATACATGTAATATTTACTACATGACTGCTCAAAACTTTATGAAATTTCGAATTTTGAATTATTATTAAAAAATGCCACAAATCACACACCAGTTGTATTTATTTCAATGATGCAATATTGCCTTATGGGAAAAGAGGGCTTAACGGGGGCTAAGTCGGCTTATTGTCCTCTACAAGTTTGTGTTAGCTATGTCTAAGATAGTACATGTAATTGCCTTTTCACTTGAATTTTATGGGAGCATGAACAGGTCCTTTTAGGATAACAGAAGTAAATTTATATCAATTTCATATATTTTATGACAAGCACTTGTTCGGGGAGCATAACCCGTCTCTGACGGCTCTTGTGTTGGTTTTGAGATGGTGGCATGTGCATGTGGGTGGTAAGGTATGAGGACAATATGGCCTGCAACACGTGAAAAGGGGCATTCGGACATCTGCGTAAAGTGTCGTCTCGGATCAGCCTGCGCAGCCCGCGCAGGCTAATCCGAGACGACACTTTACGATATTATTAGACTTTGTGCCACAATAGATTAGTGCAAAACAAAAAGTATCATAAAAAAGGAAAGTGTCGTCTCGGATTAACCTGCGCGGACTGCGCAGACTGGAATGGGTCGATAATTTTCGCAAATGCATTGAGCCCCCTTCTCACAGAGCACGGCTCAAATATATCTTGTCCTAGTTTGAAGCGATCAATGACGGTAGATTGGAGTTAAAAGTTTATAACGGAGAGACAGAAATTTGAAACTATATTTCGTCAGTTTACTTTCAAAACCTCGTAACTACAGCTTGTTTCAAGCTGTAGTTACGAAGTTTTGGAAGTAAACCTACGATTTTTGAATGTTGTTCAGTAGATATAAGGAAAGACTCAAACCTAGAAATAAGATGCCTTTGACAGAAAGAGAGAGAGATAGAGAGAGATAGAGAGAGAGAAGCAGTCACATTTTCAATGAATTTAGGAATTACTCGTATATTGAAGAACAACACAGTGGCACTTTGAATTCCTTAGGGAATAATTAAAACACTATGAAAAATAACACTCTGGTGTTCAATATTTCGGCTATTGCCTTTTTCAAGAGTTAGAAACATTTGTTTCTAACTCTTGAAAAAGGCAATAGCCGAAATATTGAACATTACAGTGTTATTTTTCATAGTAAATTGAAGAAGTTTTCTATTTGTAATCAGATCTTTTAGAAGGGTTTGTTAATGGAAAAGAAAGTTACGGTCACATTTTGTGTTTTTATGACCTTGAACAGAAATACAAAGACAAATTATGTATCATTTCAGCCACATTTAATTGACCTTTTCGGCGCCATAGGCGAAAACAGTGGCTTTTACGGATGGCATAGATCAAGATCAGACTGTACAGAACGTCCGCCTGTGTTGCTAAATCTATACTTAATCGAAATCTTTGTAAGTTTTAATGGATTGCTTTTAGAGCCGTCCAAAGAGGTTTAGTTAGTTCATTTGGCATTGAAAGAGTTAACTCATTACCACACAATCCCGACTTTTAACGATCCTAACAAAAGAAGCCCTTGAAAGCATTGTAGGAAAAGGAGAAAATGCTGCTAACCAGCATTTTCTCCTTTTCCCGCGTTTTCTACCCTTCCCAAATCAAATTTCTATTTTTGTTTCACATTTATTTTGTCGTCTGCAAATGTTTTCAGTTTAGACTTATCCAAAATTTTGTCGTTTGGTAAAGAGATAATAGTTTCCAGAGTGCTATTTTTACGGAGAAATCTAAACATTTGATGTCAAAGTTCAACCGATTATCATGGGCTGAGGCTTTTAAGTTTATAAAGAAGACTTGTAAATATACTTTGGATTGCTCTTCAGTGATTCCTGGTTGGTTGCTTGTGTTGGAGTTTAACGCCACTTTAACACCCAAGGTCACATGTGTTTCCTAGCTTTCTCATACCAGTACTAACACTACTGTTTCCAAAGCCACCGACTACTTTTCTCACATGCTTCAGCAGAGGTGAGAGGCGAAAATACGCCGCAAAGAAAGTTTGCCTCAACCGGATATCGAACTCACAACCACCAGGTCATGAGTCCAACGCGCTCACCACTGAGCCACCCGGGTGGGCAATGATTCCTGGAGTCGCATCTCAAAATAAGGTGCCAGTGTGGAAATGCTAGAGTTTCAGATCAAAGAAAGGGAAACGATTTGAATCTAGAACAACATATTTTTTCCCAGATTCGGTAATCTTGAGTTCTCGAGAAGTTAACACGAAGCAAAGGAAGTCTGATTTTCATTATTGCTTTGATGTTAATGGTGGTGGTGGTTTTGGTGCTATTTAATTACTGCTTTGATGATGATGATGATGATGATAATGGTGGTGGTAGTTTTGATGGTTGAGTAGGAAGTGATGATGGTAGCGCTGATTCATGATTTATTGGTGGTGATAGATACGGGCTTTCTTTGTATTTTAGCGCCGAAATCAGCATTACTTAGGCATTATCCTGGTGGTCAAAGTACCTACCCATGCTTTAAACCTTTCCCAAACGACAAATTTTGGACTCTCCCAAACTAAAAGAGTTTGCAGACGACAATTTTAGATTTGGAGAAAATGGCAAAAAGTTCTGAAAAAGGATAGAAAACACTGTGGGAGCAATATCTCCTTTTCCCATAGTGTTTTCAAAAGACTTTTACTGCAGACACGTAATAACCAGGGATGTTTGGGAAAGGGTTAACTCATTACCAAACGACATAACAGACTTGTCCAAATTGAAAGCATATCCAGACGACAAAATAAAAGTGACTGAAAATTTGAAAATTTCTTTCAAGGGCGTGAAGAGTAGAAAACATTGCGGGAAAAGGAGAAAATGCTGGTTACCAGCATTTTCTCCTTTTCCCACAATGTTTTCTAAAAGCTTCTTTCTCAGGGGCGTCAAAAGTAGGGGTTGTGTGGTAATGGGTTTACGAAGTTTGTTTTACCAGTACTTTGCACATTATCTTTTTCCACAGCACTTCCTGCCTTAGCATATACAAAACTTGGAATCTTCGAAACATACATCAGCGATGAGAAAGAAATGAATCCTGTCGAAAGGAACATAAACAATCCTCAATAAGAATTAAGTAGGACAAGCTTCATGTTGGGAATTGCAAGTCTGGAACTTGACTTATTCTCCACCGGATTCAGTGATGTTGGCACAGAGAGAGAGAGAGAGAGAGAGAGAGAGAGAGAGAGAGAGAGAGAGAGAGAGGTGGGGCACATCTCACGTTTAGAAATCCTTGATATATTTTAACGTTTGAAAGAAAGTTTCCTGAAGTTTACTTTTTTTAATCGATCGGACTTTAAAGGGGGACATTTTTTAACGAATTATAATTATGATCATGAATCATGTTTGCACGACTGTGGAAAGAATGACGTGGTTGCAGTAGAAAATAGTACTCTCGTGGCACAAACCCTCTCCTCACTCTTTAAAAGATATCCTTAAAGTGAATCCTAACGTTTTGGGCAACATTTAACTTATTGTCCTTAAAATGCTGAACTACGGTAGAGTCTTGACATTGGTTGTCAGAGTTCAAATGGATTGACAATAGAAGAAGCATTTGAAATCAGTAAGAAGACACGGGAAGTGTAATGTGTATACTGAAATAATGTTCAGTGATTTTGAAGTAGATTCAAAACTGAAAATGAGATGAACATTGCGGATAAACTATGGAAGAGCGACAAATCAGTTGAAGAAATGGAATTGATTTGAATCAGGACGATTTTTTACCTCACAGCTTGGATGATGATGATGATGATGATTGTTGTGATGGAAGGAGCTTTATCTGTTACTTTGGTGTCTAATGCCATTTTGACTACACAGAAGGTAAAAGGCCCCGCCATTGCATCTATCTTAAATACCTTCCTGTGTTTGTTTTTTACCAGTACTACACACAGAAGTTTTTTTCCAAGCCACTGGCTGCTTTTCGACAACAATTGTCAACACTGACTAGCGAGGAAGGTTGTTCTGTGGATGAAGAAATTGTTAAATTTGTAAGGATAATGACGGAAAAGCGAAATATCAATACCGTGCTAGATTTTAATACACATGTGGCAACTATTACAAAAGCCACTGGCTTCTTTTCCACATAACCATCGTTGAAACAATGAATAGCAGTGAGACAGAAGATTTGCAATAAATATCACCCAATATGGGAAAAGAATCTTTCGTGCTAGGGATTGGCGACCCTCTTGTCTCTAGTCCTGTGGATAAACGACTGAGCTACTAGACTACCCTTTTACGATTGATTGATTGTGTGGCTGATTGACTGTATGTGTTTATTAGCGTTTTCAACAATATTTGAGTTATATTACGGAGGCCAGTACACTTACCCATGTTTTCCCGTTGTTCAGTAACCAGTACTTCGCACGATATTCTTCCCATGCCACTGAATGCTTCCCACATAACTCTTGTCTAACCTGCTGCTCAGAGGTTATAGAAGAATTAATCGTCTCGAAATGAGTATCATCAACTCTCAGAAAAGCATGTCAGAGCAGGGAATTTAACCGACTAACCCGTGTTTCAAGTTCAGTTCGCTACGGACCCAATTGCTATTTAATCATCTTTGGAGTGGAAATGCTGTGATAGTTAATAAAAGATATCGAACAGATTTCAATCGCGAAATCTCAACACCTTCACAAACTTTTGAAACACTTTCAGTCCAAGTTAGTAAGTGTTTGGTCAGTATCATAGTTTATACTTTGGTTTAGCTAGCTCTTTGTCAGTACTATCAGTCCGTGTGATGTACCCCTAGCCCCTGAGAAGAGTCAACAACGCTTGAGATTAACCAAGTCCTTTTTCCTTTAGTTGATTACCCTGTATTCTCAGTCCACGAGATCAGCCATTCCCCCTAAAAGAACATTCCAGTTATTAGTATGATGTACTGTTATTCAACCATATGTTTACCTCTCTGCATAAGATGTTATCTTTGTTGGTCAAATGGAAATGGATGCCCAGATTCTGGTATTTACTTCAATTTGAATTGAATGCCGTTAGCTCTTACCTTCAGTCTGTTCGATGATGCTTAGTCCATGAGATGTACCTGCTATCCGAGAAAGAATTCTTCGTTTCTTTAGATTTTCTATGCCTTTAGAATGGAACCCTTGATTGTTGGAAGTTACCATTAGGCAATAAAACTGTATATCTACATTAATGTGGTCGCCCGGATTCCTGAGCTTGTACTCCCAGTCTACACTGTCATATTGGTAGTCTGAAACTCAAACCTCAAACCGTCACACCGAGTTCTTGAGATTGTATCCTCTATTCGTAGAATGTTCCCCCATTTCCTCTTAGACTTTGAACTCGTGCCTATAGTCCGTTGGATGTACCCTCAAGCACTGGTCAGCACTGACCTTACTCGAATGCTTCCATTTGCCTTGTTTGCCGATACCCTCAGTCCCTGAGACGTATCCTAAATCTAGGAGATGTACCCTTAGAGAGTAACTGTGCCCTGAGATCTGAAAACTGTGTTGTAAGGCTGTACCCCCATGCCGGTCTGATGTACTCAACGCTAGGAAGATGTGTCCTATGTCCATAGGATATTCCCATATTACGTGTCACGTCTTCTAAAGAATTGAGATCCTTCTGTTAGTGAGATGTATCCTCAGGCCATAAAACTGTGATTTTACTTCCAGCCTGTCATCATCTTTCACCATCACTCGGCGAGATGTTCCCATTTTCCCGTCTTCGCACTCTTAGAATGTGACTTTGCGTCCATAAGTAGGCACAAACCCTGAAAATGTGTCTCTTCCCTTATGTCAAACTTGTGCCGTGTACCTGTATTCAAGATCAAAACTTTCTGTAAGTTCTGCTGATGTGACCTCTCTATTTACAACTGTGCCTAAACTTTTGATTTGCCTTCAGTCCATAGGCTTGTGCATTTTCCCCCTCTTTTTGAACGGTTTCCGCAATCCTAGAGCTCTTGACCTAAGTCTATGGAATTAAGTTATCAGTTGATGTTGATTATACCATTTAGCCCTGGTGCAATTTCTTTACCCTCGTTTTTCTAGCGTTTTAAATGTGTCCTGTCCACTCTTTTACAATAGGTTTTATCCCAAAACAGTTTGTCCTCTTTCTCATTTACTCTATCGCTCTTACTCTCTTCCTTACTTTGTCGTTCTGTCTTTCCCTCTTTCTGGGCTGTCTCTGTTTCTCTCTTCAATCCCTTTATATCTCAGTCATTCACTCATTCTTCCCTTTCATATGTCTCTTTCGCTATCTCTGTCTGTCTGTTTCTAACGTTTTCTTTCTCTCAATCAGTTTCTCTCATTTGCTTTCCTCTCTTTTCCTTTCTCCCTTTTTTTGGTCTCACTTCCTCCTTCATCTCTCTGTCTGTCTGGCTGCTTCTGTCTGTCTTTCTGTCTCTCTTTTTCTCTCGGCATCTGTCCGTCCTCTCTCTCTCTCTCTCTCTCTCTCTCTCTCTCTCTCTCTATCTTTTTCTTTCTCAGCTTCTCTCTGGCTCAATCGTTGTCTCTCTGCTTCTCTCTAGTTCTGTCTGTCTGCCTATCTCAGGCTCTATCTCTCTGCCTCTTTTCAGCTTTACCTGTCGATCTCTCTTTCTTACTTTATGTTTTCTATCTCGGTTCTATATCTCTGCCTCTTTTAGACTCTATCTGTCGGGCTCTCTCTCTAACTCTCTGTCTTGCTTCTCCCTGTGTTGCTCTCTCTCTCTCTGTCCGTCTCTCTCTCTCTCGCTCTTTCTCTCTCTCTCTCTCTCTCTCTCTCCTACTAACCAGATATCATCGGTTACCTCTTCTTATTGGTTTCCTCAAGTTTACAGGCCGCAGAGATTTTCTCCTTTCCTTCAAAACTCTCTTTTTTAGATTTACCCTGCTTCAGTCCTTTTTACCCTCTATAAAATATCGTTTGTTTGCATGTTTCCTCAGCTTGAATGTTGAATGCTTTGAAATACGAGATGTAGGTCATTAATTAATTACTATTCTGAAATTGGTCTTTGGCTTTTAAATGTTACTGCTGTTCCGACACAACTGAAACGTACTGGTTAGATCATAGAGTTATCGAATCGCCCTGTGTATCAATATACACGATCACTCTCAATGCTGTATCGACCTCAGCCTTTAATTCTTGACATGCCGAATAAACAACAGTTCACACAATATGATTAAATGCAACTTGTAATACCGGATGATCTAACACATGACCATTTACATTATTGTATGTGTGTATGGTGATTCACATCGTATTCAATATCATGTCAGTTATATCAAGGCGGCCTCTGCGTCTCTCCATGCATTCCTTGGGTTCTTAAACCTGTAGTTTATACTCAAGCTACTGGCCTTTTCTCAACATAATCATCGTCGAAACAATGACAAACAATAAGAGAGAAGAATAAATCCTTCAGCACTGACTATCATTGAACCTGGGAGAGTAAATCTGGTGACTGGCTATTCCCTCATCCTCGGATACCCCGGGGTCTCCCTATTTGCTACGCTACATCGACCCCTGGGACAATTAATTGAATTTCCCTCGCTTTACCGCTGGCCGAATGCTGGCTTTTCATTGGTTCCATCATTTTGTGATGGGCAAGTGGACTGTACGCTATGACGTTTCGTATCGATTTTCGGTGGCTGATTCAAAGTTTTATTAGTCAATTGTCCCAGGGTCGATGTAGCGTAGCAAATAGGGAGACCCCGGGGTATGCGAGGATGCTATTCCCTTGTCCCAAAAACGATTAAACTGATGAAATCGTCATTAACGATTGATTTATGATATTGTTTAACTCCGTTTTCAGTATTTTCTAAGTTATATTGCGGCGGCCAGTGAAACTACCCATGAAGTTTCAGTAACCAGTTTCTTTTGCAAGCTATTCTCCAAGCCACTTACAGCCTTTCTACAGAACTACTGTCAGAGTAGCCTTTGAAAGGTCAGAGAAGAAATAATCCTGTCGCAATAATTGTCATCAAACCTTTATAAGAAAAATGGTCGAACATGGCATTCCAACCAGTTTACCCATGTCTCAAGTACTGTATGCTATCGACCGAAATGCTGTCCATTCCTGGAGTCAAACGTTACAATAAAGTGTCGATTTGGAAAGTCTGTGCAAGGTTTTCAGAGCAAAGAAAAGGGACGAATTTGAATCAAAAACAGATTGTTTTTCCTGAACCCTTTTAGAATATGATAAAACTTAATACAAAGCTATAGAGTTTTTAATCCTTTTTAATCATTGCTTTGATGATGATGATGATGATGATGATGATGATGGTGGTGATGATGAAAATCATGGTGATGGTAGTTTTGATGGTTGAGTTGGTAGAAATGGTGGTAGTGCCGATACCGGATTTATTAGTGGCGATAGTTGTGTTTGTTTTCTTGGTGTTTTAACGCCACTTTCAACATTACTCCCATATCCATAATATACCGGTGGTCAATGCACTCACTCATGCTTTGGGTTTCTTTTACCGTACTTTGCACATCGTCTTTTTTATACCACTGTCTGCTTTCCCACGTAAACAAGTCGAACTATTGATAGGTTTTAAGAAAAGAAGGAATCATGTTGTATTGAACATATGAAAAGGATCTAAAAAGAAATTGGAACAGCTTTACGTAGGGAGTCGAACCATCAACTCAAAACTTTTTCGTTAGGAACGGTACTAACGGAGCCTCTGGATTTTGAGATTGATGGAGAGAGAGAGAGAGAGAGAGAGAGAGAGAGAGAGGGAGAGAGAGAGAGAGAACGAGAGAATGACAGGCAGACAAACAGACATATATTTAAATAGAGACAGATAGAGAGAGTTTGTAAAACTTACAAGTTGGAAAGCGTTTTTGATTTCGAAATGTTCACTTTACAGGTGCATAGTTGCATTGTGGATGAAGTAATTATTAAATTTATAATGATTAATGACGGAAAAGCGAACTACATTTTCCGTGCTAGATTGTAATAGGCATGCGTTAAAAAGTGTTCTGAGGGTAATTATCAGAATTAATATTTTAGCGGTCGGTCTCTTTTCCACATAGTCACCGTTGACAAAATGAACAGCAGTGAGACAAGATTTGCATTTGATATCATCAATTCGATGTTACACGATATTTACCGCCGAGTTAAGTGTCGTAATCCATTAAGGTAGAAGACCCCCAACGCTTCTTATGCAATAGAATAAAATAGGATTTATACTTATATACTTTTTCACATTTCTAACCGATCAGAAATCCTTAATGTCTATCTGATAGTTGTGTTAGTTTCCTTGGAAAGGGGGTAATTGTTATCTCCCTTTCTATTGAAAATACGGTAGGTTCAGTTTTATAAATGATACTTCTACGAAGGAAAAAAAAAACGTGGCTCGGTAAAAGTAATGTTAGTGCAATAATACTCATTTTTATTTCATGCTTTCCGGTAGGATATCGAGAATTGGCAGTGAAAATATTTTTCGATCTTACACTGATACCACCAGTGAAAATACCGATTTTCACGTTCTTGTTGCCTAGGTAAATTGCGCGTGCCTAACAACTAGATGGGAAATATGACGTCATATACCTTACATTTCACGAGCTTGACGTAACGTTGCTATGCGGGAGGGGTACGCCACGGGGAATAAGGGAAAAGAACTGTGCTGAATTTTGATAAAGCTCCTCCCAGAAAGGGTTAAAAGCATAAAATAAATATGTAGAATATTTTTTTTTTCGGTGAAAGATCGAAATTTATTTCATCTTGTGAAAATATTACCGATGGTGTCCACTCGATGAAATAAATTTTCGATCTTACACAGAAAAAAAAAAACAAATGTCCTCTATTTAATCATAGCAAATTGTGTCGTATAATATTATTGTAGAAATACATGTATTTGTTTTCCATTAGGGGTCTACTACTTTAACCCTTTCCCAAACGACAAATTTTTGGACTAGACCAAATTGAAAGCATTTGCAGTCGACAATTCAACTCCAGCTGAAAAGATAATTTCTGTCTATGATAGGGTAGAAAACATTGTGGGAAAAGGAGAAAATGCTGGTGACCAGCATTTTCTCCTTTTCCCACAATGTTTTCAAAAGGCTACTACTCCAGACCCGTAAAAACCAGGGATTCACGGTTTGGGAAAGGGTAAAAAGTAAATAATTCTACAGGTTCATCAACAGTTTACGGAGCGTTGGGTAGATGTATGTTTTATGTTTTGACATATAGATTAGTATCATCCAATATTGGCGAAGAGTAATTAATTCAGACAACAGTATTGTTCAATATTGCTATCTCAACAGCTGTTATGATTCAAAAAATGGGTTTTGTTAAGTGGTTGTCAAATAAAACTGATCCATATTCTTGCAAAGGGGGGGGGGGGCTAATGCATCGCTATGGTTTATACCTTGATACTAAGCATATCACGTGATTATGGATTCAACAAATGCATTTTGCCCGACAACCGGCGACGAAATCATGAGGTAAACTGGTCCTAAGATTGGCAAATAGTGAAAAATATCGGCCCAGGTCAGCCTGCGCGGACTACGTAGGCTGATCTGGGCCGATACTTTTTCCATATGCAGTAACCCCACTTTCTTCTGATAACGATTCGATTGCTTTTATGTTATTACGGATTTTACTTTGTATGATATAAATCAGATGGTATAGATCCAAATTGTTTGTTCCACTGTTTGCACAAACAGTAAAAGATATATAGGATTTCGCAGAAAAAGAAAAAGATATACAGGATTTGGCGTAAGTTGTTGTTTGAGATATGTAGGATCTGATATGATTTGGCTTTTTAGATAAGATTTTATTAAATGAGTCTAGGGAAATCTTATTAAGGGAGCCTACTTTTACCAAACGATCACTGGTTTTTACGACCCTGAAATAGAAGCCTTTTGAAAACAGCATTTTTCTCCTTTACCCACGATTTTATCCCACTGGAAACCAATTTCAATTTTTTAGCTACACTTATTTAGTCGTCTGCAAGTACTGCACTTTCAATTTGGACCAGTGTAAAAATTTGTCGTTTGGTGGAGTTAACACCTGCTTTGTTTAATCTTGGCCTATAGTGTTACTTTAAATTTGGGCGAGCTTAATACAATTTTACCTCAAAAGCCGACTAATATCAGATTCTTTTTATCACATGGTTGTATATCAAGAATTATAGAACTCGTGTCGTGTGTATGTGTTTGTGGATTGGAATGTACATTGAGCCTATTTGTTTCTTTGACAGGTTTGTACATCAGATAAGAAAAGTTCCATAAAAACACGCATGTTACAATTTTGTTTTACATTTAAAGTAACTAAAATTTGCAGCTTTCTCACTGCTGTCAGATTTGGCATTCAATTTCACACATGAATATTGGTCGACATGCTTTTTTTTAAAGAAAATGATGCGTTTTTTTTTTTTGACAAATTAGGCGTAGGCCTATAATGACATTTGACCGAATAATGACTTAAAACTATTCGAGTTTTGATTCTGATCTTAATCTATCTATACTGCGAATTACCTTTAGTTGTTGTTTTTTCCCTCAGAAAAAAATCTCGGTATCGGACGGTATGGATCCAGGATCAGACTACATTCTGTGCAGTTTGATTTTGATCTACCCTGCCACCAAAAGCTCTTTCAGTTTGCACGTAGCAGCTTAAGGTTCAAGTCTCAGCGGTAATTTTATTGTTAATTTTTTTTCGTCAGATTTTTTAAATTCAGTTTGTCTATTTGAACACTATTTTCATGTTCGAATTCACAAATAGCAAAACTTTTCAGCCCATGTCAGCCTGCCCTGACTGCACAGTAAGACGTGAGTGGGTTCCATTTTTTTGAAAATGCATTAACTCTTTCCCAAATGACAAATTTTGGAATCTTCCAAACCAAAAGAGTTTACAGACGACAATTTCAGGTTTGGAGAAAATGGCAGAAAGTTCTCAAAATGAGTAGAAAACACTGCGGGAAAAGGAGAAATTGCTCTTTACGAGCAATTTCTCCTTTTCCCACAGTGTTTTCAAAAGACTTTTTACTGCAGACACGTAAAAACCAGGGTTTGTTTAGGAAAGGATTAAGCCCCTTTTCTTCACAGAGAATAACTCTATTTTTCCAAGTCAGGACTGGAGAACCATGCACCACAACCCAAGTGACTTCAATGGTCGGAATTAAAAAAAGAATGGGGGGGGGGGAGTGGGGTCGAAGCGGACTAGAATCAGATAGTACTTAATATGGTATCTTTTCTATGAGTTCATCTCCCGCAACAGAAGAATTTGATCTTAATCTACATCAAGTGGAGGGTTGGATTCTCCTTTTTTGACATTTTTCTCCTGTTCGTTAAAACTTGGGGTTGTGTGATAAAGAGTTAGGCGTAAGTTGTACACGTCTATATTATTTCTTTACCAAACGACAATATTTCAGACTGGTCCAGATTGAAAGCATTTGCAGACAACATTTATTGGTAACTGACCGCGAAAAGATAGAAAGCATTGTGGGAAAATGAGGAAAGCTTGCTTACCAGCATCTTCTCCTTTTCCTACAAGGTTTTCAAAAGTTATTTCCTCAGGCTCGATAACTTTATTAGATAAAATGTTTTGTTTTGTTCTGTTCTTATGAAAGGATAGATAAAATGGTGTGCTGCCATTGAAACGGATCATTTCATTCATTATCTTTTACTCTGCATATCGTCGGTTTACTTCAAAAACCTCGAAACTACAGCTTGTAACAAGCTATAGTTACGCGGTTTTCGAAATAAATAGACAAGATGTCATTTAATCGGTTTAGAAATTTCAAAACTTTTCCGTCTATTGACCATTCAACGGTTTTAAAGGCACAGTAGCAGCCAGAATTTAACAGGTTACAACCCGATGGTTAGGACCCCACTAATGCTACTTCAAATTTTTGGAGAAAAAAATCTCCTTATAAGACAGTGCAGAATTTCGTTGCGGTCTAATCTTGATCGACACTGTCTGGAAATGGTCAGTGAGTCTAACATAACCTTTTCCCAAACGGAAAATTTTGGACCACATCAAACTGAAAGCATTCTGCAGATGACAACTTTACATTTGTTAAAAAGATTATTTTTTTCTATATGATGGTGTAGAAAACATTAGGGGGAAAAGGAGAAAATGCTGGTTACCGGCATTTTCTCCTTTTCCCACAATGTTTTCAAAAGGTTTCTATTCTTGACCCGTAAAAACAAGGGATTGTTTGGGAAAGGGTTAAGGGCTAGTAGCTCTTACGCAGACGCTTAAATCTAGAAGGCCCTCCAGATCGGATTGCATGTTCTATACAATTTGATCTTGATCTTCAAAGTTATCAAAAGTCGTCGTTTTAGTATGAAATGCTGATAGAGCTAAAGCAATAAATATTTTCGACAAGTAATGAAATACCCCATAAATACGCTAATTTCTTAACCAAAAGAAAAAGAAAAAGAACTTTACAAATTTCGGAACATTTGTATACACCCCTCACAACGTACGTCAGTGTGACGTCACAGGTAGTAATATCGGACCCTTGTTATAAAGTCAGTGTGCGTGTTTGGTTAAACTGTTTTTTATTTTGTAATTGTTCCTTTAAATGATCTGAAAAAGTCTTTTGACCTCCAAAGCGTACAATTCCTAGGGACTTTGTTTTTTGTCAAAGCTTTTGTTAAATAGCTATAATAATGGAATAGACTTCGACCAACTATTAAAACACAATCACTTTTTGATATTTGGTCAAAGTGTTTGTGCATATAGACATCTGCTTCCTGTCTAAAACATCAGAATATTAAATGTATTCATCTAATGTCTTTGATAAATACATGAGAGTCTTTGTAGTCCGTTTGTATCCACCCAAGCTAGCCTCATTCTATCTTCAAATCGTACTTACTTTTCAATATGGCGGACATAAGTTGCGAAAATGCGTAAGTCCAATATCACTTCCTGTGACGTAGGTTGTTACCCTTGTGTATACGACAATAAAAAATCTGGATCAGGGGAAATGTTTTTGTAAGATGGAAAAATTGTGTGAAAAATAGAAAAGTGCCCACATTGTTTACAATAGAATTTTTATCCAGGCTTATTAAAAACAATGAGTTATTTGGTAAACTATCATTTGTGTTTTAGCCATACTATTTCATAAGACAAGAACCATCATAGAACAAAGATCAAACTAGAACAGAATGTGCGGTTTGATCTTGATCTTTTCAGCCTCAAATAATTCCTCTCTTTTCCGGGCTCAGTTTTTCAAGGTTTAACTTGTTACCGAACGACAAAATTTCAGACTGGTCCAAATTAAAAGCATTACATTTGCAGAAGACAGAATCAACGCGACTCAAAAATTGAAATTTGTAATTGGAGGGTAGAAAACAGTGTGAGAAAAGGAGAAAATGCTGTTGACCAGCATTTTCTCCTTTTCCCACAATGTTTTCGAAAGGCGTCTTTCTCATGATCGTTAAAAGTCGGGATTGTGTGGTAAAGGGTTAAGACCCATTCAAAATCGATGGACCAAAGGCGGTCTAAAAGACTATTGTCACGTATACATGTATCTTTTCCTTTTAGACTTAATACTGAGCACGACTGAACATTGTTATGCCGACAGTGTTGACCCCAGAACATGCAGCCTAGTCTTGGATCTACACTGTTCGATACTGTGAACTTATTCTTAACCCAGGCGAAGTACTCCTAGGTGAAAAGAAAATCTATAAAATTGTCATAACTTGGTTATGACCGGCAGCTGATTTTTTTTGAATACAGACACACAGGTAGATGGCTTAAACCTTTTGTCAAACAAGTACATGTTTAAAAACAACCCAATTGGAAAGAAGCTTTCTTGAAAACTGTGTTGGAAAAGCAGCAAACGTTGTTGCTCTGCGTGTTCTACTTTTACCACACTGTTTTCTGCCTTTTTGGATAGAAAATTAATCATTTGAGACACAATTTATTATGTAATTTTCAAGCGATTTTCAAATACGACATTCCTTAAATTTTTTTGTCGTTTGGTTGCCAAGCACGAATCATGGACCTGTGTGGACACTGCAGATCAAGATCAGACTGCACAGAACGTGCAGTCTGATCTTTGATCTACACTGTCCTATACGGGGATATTCCCCCCCCCCCCCAAAAAAAAAGAAAGAAAAAAGAAAAAGAAAAGAAAAACAGAAAAAAGAAACTTTTGAAATATTAAATTTAGGCTTATACTATCTGCCAGAAAGTTTTATTTCAGTTATTTAAGGTAGT
Organism: Tridacna crocea; assembly: GCA_943736015.1. NCBI lineage: Eukaryota > Metazoa > Mollusca > Bivalvia > Cardiida > Cardiidae > Tridacna > Tridacna crocea. Next base: position 3,353,732 of record OX031070.1, on the reverse strand, counting down.
GGTTCCGCAGTAGAAAACGGCTATTTCTACTATAGTATTACCCATCAAAATTTGTTATGAATAAAATTAGAATTATTGTACCACTTCAACCGAGCCACTTTTCCCTTTCTTCCTTCTTAGAATTATCATTTATAAATCTAAATCCACTATAATTCTAATAACAAAGGGATATAATAATTACTACCTTTTCTGAAAACTAACAGAAAAATATCTACAAATTATTTCAAGATAGGCATCAAAGGAATTTCTGGTCGGATAAAAATGTGCAAAAGTATCATATCTGTATAAATCCGTATTTATCAACTATCAAGAAATTTCATTCCATTATGCACTAGAAATGTTACAAGTCTACTACCTTAACCCTTTATCCCATAAGGCATTTCTATGGTATTACTAATGGACACTAATTAGCAGTAAGGATGAAGCCTTTTCTTATGTGTATATTAAACCTTTTGATAGCATAGAAAACATTGTGGCAAAAGGTGAAATTGCTCGTTACGAGCAATTTCACCTTTTGTCACAATGTTTTCTAAAGGTTCCTACAAGCAATGCGTAGAAATGAGTATCTGTGGAGTAAAGGGTTAACTGTGTAAAGAGTATATAAGTTAAATTCAGACCGTTATTATTGTTCCGTACAGTTTCGGTTTATTACTTTTTCAATTTATCTTGTATACTGTCCCACAAAAAAAAACCAAAGAAAAAAATCGATAATTAACCGAAAGAGTGATCCGTGGCTATTTTACACTTAATGCGAGTTGCAAATTGCCCCTGGCAATATACATGTACAAGGAAATGTGGAAAAAAAAAAAAACTTCCGTTAATTTTTGTTAGTAGGAAAAAATTGAAACTTGTTGTCTTAGGGCGTAAAATTACAATACGGATGAATGTTGAAACAGCGGACTTCCAATACGAATAAATGTTTGAAACTGTGGACTACAAAACGGATCGGATGAATGCGTTGTCTCCTGGTATTCATTTACTTATTTATTTTTGATAATAATAATAATAATAATAATATAATTTCACGGTCTATTTTGGACTGCAACACTCGAAAAGGGTCATTCGGACATTCGCGTGAAGTGTCGTCTCGGATCAGCCAGCGCAGTCCGTACAGGCTAATCCGTCTGTCCGATTTTATATAATTTTTTTCTGTTTTACACAAGACTACTGTAGCACAAAATATATTGCATTCGTAAAGTGCTGTTTCGGACAAGCCTGTGCGGATTGCGTAGACTAATCTGAGACGACATTTTACGCAAATTTCGGACTTCCCCTTTTCACGTGTTGAGAGCCAATCATACATAAGGACCTTTTCTATTTAAAACTTATTACCAAACGACAATATTTTAGACTAGTCATAACCGAAAGCATTTGCAGATGACAAAATAAAAGTGACTGTAAGTTTGAAATCTATTTTGTAAAGGGAAGAAAACATTGTGGGAAAAGGAGAAAATGCCGGTTACCAGCATTTTCTCCTTTTCCCATAATGTTCTCCAAAGGCTTCTTTCTCAGGGGCGTCAAAAGTAGGGATTGTGTGGTAATTGGTTAATAAATGACCCAGTTCAGAAATAGAGATTGTGTACAGTGTCTCCAATCATTTATAGTGAATTTATTACTTAAAATTAATTAAGGAATGATTTGTAACGTGTTCCTTTATTGTTCATTGTTATTAATTCAATTGATCTCCATTTGGATGAACTAAAGTGAGTGAATGAATGAAAATGATGATGATTTTTGGCGCAGGCCGTTCTCCAGTCATATCTAACAATATGTTTTTTAGACTTAAAACAGTGGAATACATTTAAATATGTTTTCACGGACCTAATGCTAGTATCTCATTAGTCACACCTTTCAATCACTCTCTTGCACTCCGAATCATTCACATTCAACTCTGTAGTGGGCTTAGAAAGTAGTCCGTCATTACGTGATACTTTCGTCACATGACCAGAACTCAAAATGGCGACACAAACACCAGTGGAAGTAAGACCCATATCGATTACTTTGTGTGCTGTTTAAACAGCATATGGCCAATCAGACTAAGTGGTAGGAAATGTAAAAAAGAGGGATTTTCTGAAAAGCTTAAATGTCTTTTAAAGGACCATAACTTGTTTTTTAATCTTATAAACTAAGATCCATCGGTGTGTCAAAACTGTTGTCATCATTAATGGGCGCAGCCATTTTTGTTAAAATTGGCGTAAGATTCTTATCAGTATAGAGGCTCGAAAAAAATAGTTCCATTCTATACAGGTATATTCATCAGTTTCAGTGCACCTATAATGTATCCAGAATCATATTTCCTTTGTCTACTTTATAATGTTACACATGAAACAGTTAAAAAGTAACCAAACATGTTTTCCTCGGTTTGACAAGATTCTTGTCATTTAAGCCATTGCAGAGATGTATGGTGAGAGTAACGAACGACAACTCTGCTCGGAGATTGCCTTTGAATATGTGCGGCGTGGCAGATATAAGAAACTGTTTTCAGTTAAGTGCTGTCCATAAATGCAATGCACAGTTCGTTTTCAGGAAAGCATGGGTATGTGTATCTGGCGCTGTAATGCAGAGAAATAACCCTCCTTTACAAAATGACCCGGGTCATTCCTCTACATAGAATAATGACCCTGGTCAGTTTGTAGGGGAGGATCATTTCTATGCATTACACTGCCACACTATAAATTGAAACAATGTTGAAAACTGTGTCAATCAATCAATCAATCAATCAATCAATCAATCCTCCTTTTGCCAGAGCGTGAATCAAATCTTTTTTTTTTTAAACCTTTACATTATCTAAGGATCTAGTGTACATTTTTTCCATTTTTTTTTTCTACAGGTATATCTTTAGGCTACAGCTGTTCAAAAAGAGGGTTATGGAATAGAGAGTAATTCTGTATTGCGCAAATTCTTTTGAAAAAGGGAGAAAATGAGGAGATATAAAATATATTTACCACAAAACCGACTCTCTAAAAGAAATAAACCTCTGCCATCATGGCGTTTGATATTTGTGATTTTCACGGCCGGGTACATCTTGCTCGTGTCCAGCATTGCAGTCTATCTTTTTCAACGTGGCTTCTTTCTGAGAAATCAAGGTTCTGCTACCATATTTGATGCTAACTACACAACGACTGTTGTTCCTACTGTGCGTGCATTTGTGGATTTTCCGAACAAAATGGATAACAGGTTACCGTGTTTTGGCCCTGAAACCCTTGTCATAAACGATACATCGAAACAGATCATTTCCGGTAAGCCATATTTAAAAGGAAAAGAAATAGGAAAGATTGTAGATTACTTATCAAAATTCAAATTAGATTCATCCGCACACGAGACCGTGTTACACGTCCCAGACTGGGCGAAGAAGTTATTTGAGGATGCCAATAAAACAGTTGTAAGAACTAGTGATACAGTCCAGCGGCCGCCATATTTTTTAACGGCAGTTGTCCGTCTCCGCCTTTACGATGAAGACAAAGCCAAATTGACAATGGCGGAACTGAAACAATGGATACATTATCAATTCTGGGCCGGAGTGGAACATATTTATATTTGTAATCATTTTCTGAAAGAATCCGAGAGGATTGAGCCTCACTTAACAAGATACATCAAACTTGGTGTCGTTACCGTGTATCCTTGGACCTCTATATCAGCGGTTCCAGGTTCAGCGTCGTACAACCATGACAATGCAGCAAATCAAGATGGCTGCTACAATTACGTGCTAAAGCATCATTCCAAAGAATCGATATGGCAGTATAATATGGACATGGACGAATACCCCTTTGTTCCAAGTGACCAGTGTGAAGGGTTTTTTAAACGATACTTGTTTAATCTGGAACAAGCACAGAGAAAAAAGCAAGTGACACAAATCAAAATTAGGAATTTCTTAATGAAAGGCGTCGGGGATCGAAAACATGACATGTCAATAGATAGAATTAACCGTATTGACCGGAAGGAGTCAAATCCTTTGGTGAAACCATGTTATAAACCTCAATATACACAGAAAGTTGGGACCCACGGGGTCACCTCATCGGGTCAAACCCTAATGCCAAACGCCAACGATATTGCCATGATACATTATTGGGGGTCGAGGGCTCAGAATTGGGGGCCTGATACCGAAAAGACCATACGTGAAACAGTGGAGTTTAATGTAGTGAGAGAAACCATAGCGGTAAATGTGAGACATTCTTTACTAAGTTTTGCAGATTTTCAGGGATTCAATTCGACATCTGGACCTTAACCCTTTGGCTGCTCGGTGCAACTAGCTGACCTTTTGTGGACAAACTGACCCTTTCGCAGACAATGTAGATCAAGATCAGACTGTACTAAACGTATAGTCTGAGTTTTGATCTGCACTGTCCGATGAGGACATACTATCCCCGCAAATAAAAATAAAAATTTGAATTAGAAAAAAATGTTGTTTCTTTTTTAAACCATCGGTTTTGATTCTTTACCAAACGACAAAAAATAGACTGGTCCAAATTGAAAAGATTTGCAGACGGCAAGTTAAATGTGACTGAAAGAATGATTTTTGTTTTGGATGGGGAAGAAAACATTGTGAGTAAAAGAGAAAATGCTGGTTACCAGCATTTTCTCTTTTTCCCTCAATGTTTTCAAAAGATTTTCTTTTCTAGGAGCGTCAATGTTCGGGATTGTGTGGTAAAAGGGTGAAAGTTTCATTTCGCTTCTCTAGCAGAATAATCATTAAGACGGGGGATATTTTTACAGTTCGAAATCTCGTTTGATTGTTCCATGCAAAGAGGTTTCACCCCCGCTTTCAAAACTGTTCTTGTGGGAGAACATGTACGCACCACGCCATGTCAAAAAGCGGGCTTAACCCATTACCACGCAATCCCTACTTTTGACGACCCTGAGAAAGAAGCCTTTAGAAAACATTGTGGGAAAAGGAGAAAATGCTGGTAACCAGCATTTTCTCCTTTTCCCACAGTGTTTTCTACCCTTCCCAGAGCAAATTTCTATCTTTCAGTCACCTTCATTTTGTCGCCTGCAAATGCTTTCAATTTGAACCAGTCTAAAATTTTGTCGTTTGGTAAAGAGTTAATGCATCTATTTATGCATCATTAATGCATCAGCCCACGTCAGTCCACCCAGGCTAACTTGGGTCGAAACTTTTTGCCACGGATCAATTTTTCTGCATGTCAACGGACAAATAATTAATAATTCTAATCCAAGATCCATTCTTGGAAAAAAAATATTTTATAGATTGGTAATGATGTGATAATATGCGTCACGGCACCAGTTCGATGGTTTATACATGTACATTGATGTATTTTGCGGATTTTTGTTACTTAGTAGCCCTACACTGCCTCGCTAAAATCTTAATGTCGGTGCGATCTTTAGAAGTACAAATAAAATCACCTTTTGTATAACTTATTTTTTTCATCATGTAATCTCCCTTGTTTTCTGTGTAACATATCCGGTTTATGAACGAATTTTCTTATCTTATACACGTTTGATATCCAATTTTTGTGGCATTTGTCGAAGACAATACAACTATGAGTTCAATATTGAATATAGAAGATCATGTATCGTATTTTGTGCAGAGACGAAGGAGATAAACCCAATTATACTTGATTTTTCTCAGGCATATGAGTATTTTGGTAGCACTCAGATGTGTAATTGGAAATGGCATGTTAAAAATACAATGGTTTAGGCCATCGATCGTGGACTGACTTATTTCTTATTTGAAATTGCTTCACTTGCTCATAGCCTTTATTCACTCGCCCATAGCTTTCTGTTGGAGTAGTGATAAAAAATTTGTCTAGCGATCGCTTGGTCCTGGACTTTTTCGTTCCAAAATCAGTTCGTCCCATGGCTTGTTCATCCCATGATTGCACGGTACTCCATTTGATTGGGCATGAATATTTAGAGATCGAAATAATTGATTGTAATGTTGGGAATTAAAAGTTAACGGTCAAATATATTTCAAAATTATAGTTTTCAGATACAAACTTAATTTTATTCGATATATTTACATAGTTTCTCTTTCTATCCATAGTGCATCCATTCCTACAGTTAAGGGACGTTACCCCGACTCCTCCAAATGATCAAAGAGTGACCATTATTACAAAATAATCATAACTTTGTCATGAGTACTCTCTTTTCAACCAAATGAAAAGATATTCAATTATTTATCTTTTTCTTTCAAACTATTAATTCCACACAATGGTTTATATGACAAATACTACTTCAGCGTTCTCAACACTTTGATTTATATATTATTGTGGATGCATCAATAGATGGTTTTACATCCTAAATCTACAATATGCGAAATGTTTTTATGTGATAGAAAGAATCTGAAAATCGTTAGCGTTTGAGACTAAATATTATCAAACTCGTCAAAGGCTCGCTTAATTGCATTTTCCCTGGACTTGTTTTATATAATTTTTTTGCTCAAAGGCTAATTCATGTACTTGATCATTTTCCATTTTTCCAGTTTTCTTTCTTATGCCTTGTTAAAACATTTAGTATTAATTGTAAGCTTAATTTTATTTAATTGGCATATAAATTTGTGATATCAATGTGCATGATACGAAATGCATGGACACGAATGACATAAGTAGTGAAAACAAAAAATCTTTAATCCTTTTTTTTTACAGTTATATAAAGCAAGTACATATACATTTAAAACAATGTCAACGAATTACTTATTATCCAGTTGTGTTGTTCTTTGCTTGCCGCTGGAACATTAACTGATATTTCAACGAACATTAAAGTAAACTTTTGAAAACCATGCGGAAGGAGGAAATACCGGTAAGCAGCAAGTTATACTTTTTCCCCCACAATGATTTGTACTCTATTCTTTCGACCTTGTACAGCATAATTCTATGTATTTAAGACCTCGAAGAAATAGAACATTCAAAACCATTAAGGGAGTAAGGATAAAATAGTGGTAAGCACGGTTCTCTGCCTTTCCAACATTTTCTACTTTTTCCGAAATATTGTCCACTCTTTCACAAACGAATTCAATCATCTAAGCCACAACAAACTTGCCATCTACAAATGCTTTTGATTCAGTACCAAACGGCAAAATTCTGCCGGGTTTGTCCAAATCGAAACCATTCGCAGACAACAAAATAAAAGTGACTGAAAATTTTAATTTGTTTTGTTGAGAATAGAAAACATGTGGGAAAAGGGAGAAAATGCTGGTTACCAGCAATTTCTCCTTTTCCAATAATGTTTTCTAAAGGCTTATTTCTCAGGGTTGTCAAAAGTAGGGATTGTGTAGTAATGGGTTAACTAGGACAAACCTAGAATTGTCATCATCTGGTAATTGGTGAAATACCGTATCAGTTATAATAACTGGTGGGTTAACACGGACAAAAGAGCTGTTCTGGCGAAAGATCCATGGCACCAACAAAGTCAAAGTATGATTATGGATTCATTCAGTTTGTTGGTCTAACAACTGTCGGCATCATCCGGTAACCTGGACAATGGATAAAATTGACCAATTGCAAACAGTTTCGGATCAGATCAGCCTGCGCAGACTGCGCAGGTTGACTCTGGTCGATACTTTTTGCAAATGTATTACGCTCCCTTTTCAAATAGCATGACTTAAATATATATATTGTTTCATATAAATTTATACAACGTATTTCACAAAATTTTAAAGTCTCAATTGAAATTTTACACTCCATATTTAAATTTTCTTGACATTGCATCCATTCTTCGATCACATTCCTAGTCTTATTCACTAGGATTTTCTAAATTTGAACGTAACAAAATTTCTGATTGGCTTAACCAATTCAGCAAATCATAAACAGCGTCACGTCAAAAACTATAACTCAGCGTTACAATTGTTGGTTAATACAGATCCTTGACTGTTAACCCTGTACCCCATAAGGCATTTCTATGGTATTTCTAATTGACCAAAAATGACAGCAAGGATGAAGCCGTTTCTTAAATGTGTAAATGACACCTTTTGATAACATAAAAAAACATAGTGGCAAAAGGTGAAATTGCTCGTGACGAGCAATTTCACCTTTTGCCACAATGTTTTCCAAATACTCCTAGAGGAAATGAGTCAAAATGAGTATCTATGGAGTAAAGGGTTAAGTACAAGAAGAGGACTTATCATGCAAATTATACACAATTCCTTTTTGGCTGAAATGTTATGTACATTATCGGTTCCAGTAAATCTCAGAACAGGCTGCACATTTCTCTGCAATCTGAACTTGATTCACATCGTCTACAAAAATTCGAAACGTCGCCGTTAGCAAGTACAAAGTCAATAATTTTCTCATCAGATGGCGCTGTTTTGCATATCAAACGAGTCAATGTCCTCCTCCACCAGCGTGACCTTGTTCAGATCCTCACGTGACGTCAGCTGGTGTTTGTGCAGTACAGGCTTCAGTGTATGTTGTAATCTCTGTGAACAGAAGAAGATCAAACATGCTATGTGAAATTAGGGGTTAAGAAATTTCAGAAAAGTATTTTGTGTGTACAAAAGAAAATGTGAAGTGTTTGTGTTGTGGTTGGAAAGATTGAAGAAATGTGGTATTGGTGAACTGTAGGAAAAAGTCTGAAGTGAGCAGAGGTATTTTATAAGTGTGAGTGATACCAGTGAACAGAGCCATTTTTTTTTTTTTCAAGATAAGCATTCAGAGCTCCAGATAGAGGGATTGGTTTTGATTTCAAAGTTGGTTGAAAATATGAATCATTCTTAACAAAACCCTATGTTATGGGTACTCATTAGAATCGTCTCGTCGAGACGATTCTAATGAATACCCACAACATAGGGTTTGGAAGAGAAATAAATGATTTAGAATGCCATCACTCCCTTCTACATGTATATGGACCTCTGAGCATTGCTTGCGGAAGAAGAATAAAGTGTTAATGTTGTTAATGTTAATGTTTGAAAGGACATTGAAGATTTTTGTCCTAATTGATATATGGTATCAGTAGATTTTTATCCGGAGGCATGACGGTATTGGCAAAATTTCATTCAGTAGAAGATGCAATTTTGGCTATTTAAATCTTTTCCACACAAGAAAATTTTATACTGGTCCAATTTGAAAGCATTTGCAGACGACAAAATAAAGGTGACTAAAACGTAGAAATTTGTTCTGGGAAGGGTAGAAAACACTGTGGGAAAAGGAGAAAATTGTGGTTACCAGCATTTTCTCCTTTTCCCACAATGTTTTCTAAAGGCTTCTTTCTCAGGGTCGTCAAAAGTAGGGATTGTCTGGTAATGGGTTAAGCATAGAAAAAATATCGCCCTAGAGAAGCGGAAACAAAATGCCAGTTTTGTAAACAGAAAAACAACTTGCTTGTAGATGTTGCATACAAAAAACTTAAAACAGAAGTTTCATTTAGATTCAGTATTCTATTAATTACTCTCTTTAGAAAATATCAAGATTTACGAATATGAAAGTTCGCAACAAATGCATGGCTCAAATAGAAACCATATCGGGCGGGATTCGAACCCATGATATGGAGGATATTTGTTTTTTCCGGTGAAAGATCGAAATTTATTTCATCGAGTGGACACCATCGGTAATATTTTGACGATTGGCGCAGCCACGAGTGAAAATATTACCGATGGTGTTCACGAGATGAAATAAATTTCGATCTTTCACCGAAAAAAACGAATATTCTATTTATTTCATGCTTTTAACCCTTTCTGGGCGGGGCTTTATCAAAATTCAGTACAGTTCTTTTCCCTTATTCCCCGTGGCGTACCCCTCCCTCATAGAAACGTTGCGTCAAGCGCGAGAAATGTAAGGTATATGACGTCATATTTCCCATCTGGTTGTTAGGCACGCGCAATTTACCTAGGCGACAAGAATGTGAAAATCGATATTTTCACTGGTGGTACCAGTGTAAGATCGAAAAATATTTTCACGGCTATTTCTCGATATCCTACCGGAAAGCATGAAATAAGGACAAATATCTTCGTTTTCTTATGGTTTGAAAGACCGCTACCAAAACCACTGAACCAAAAAGAAATGTCGCTCTGATACAGTCGTCAGGTTTTTATTTTTATACGGGAAAGCTATGCGGGAAGGAAGGAGTGTTATCCTGTAACGTAATGCAAGCACAAAATTAAAGTTTCTCCATAGATATTAGATTCCATATTTTAACACGAATGAAAACAAACGTTCTAAGCGTGCACCTACCTCTTTTATGCTCCCATTGGCTTCAAATAGTCTATAAATAGCAACAACTGGTATCCAAACAATGGATGCTGAGGCCATCACCCAGCCAATGGCAATCGCCCATTTCGGATAATGGTAAGACACCGACTTCCGGTCGTATGTCAACTCCGAATAGGAAAATACGCCAAGCACAAACAACCCCTTTCGTAAAATAATAGAATATACATGTACATACGATATTGCATAAGAAGTTTTTTTTTTCTCCTGGGCCTGCATTTATCGACCATTTTAAGCCTCAGTCTTAGACATATTCTAGATTAAGAAAATAACGCAACTTCTGATTGGCTAAACTATTTGTTCAATCAGAAATTGTGTTCCATAGGTGACCCATCACACAAAAAGGGACATTCTGGGAACTGCGAAAAGTGTCAACCCTAGTCAGACCACGCGAATTGCGCAGGCTAACCAGCGTTGAAACTTTTCGCTTAAATGACAATTTCTGTATGAAAAATGGTTATTGCACCGTGTTATACAATTATTTTTGAATCATCAACTTAAACTGACCTACATTATCATCGATCTGTGTTCATCTTAGTAATGTAACGAATTCCTAGATGGTCCCTTTTTTCGCATCCTCGGATACCCCGGGGTCTCCCTATTTGCTACGCTACATCGACCCCTGGGACAATTGACTAATAAAACTTTGAATCAGCCGCCGAAAATCGATACGAAACGTTATAGCGTACATCGACTCGCACATCACAAAATGATGATGGAACTAATGAAAAGTCAGCATTCAGCCAGCGGTAAAGCGAGGGAAATTCAATTAATTGTCCCAGGGGTCGATGTAGCGTAGCAAATAGGGAGACCCCGGGGTATCCGAGGATGTTTTTTTCGTAACGGATCACATATGATTATTATGTTGTCAAATCTAAGTATAATAAAAAATCGCTACAGAACAAGACTGTTCTTAGTAATGCTTTGTGACAAGACTGTTCTTAGTAATGCTTTGTGAATATATATAGTCACTGCTTTTCCTGATAAAGTGTAAGGAAAGATTAATCTTTCCAGGCATGCATCATGAACAGTATCAGATAATAACATGTCTTCGCCATACTGGATGATACATCCGTGTTGTTTTCAACATGTAATTTTTCCATATTGTCTGAGTTAACCCTTAGGCTGCTAAGCGCAACTCAATGACCTTTTGTGGACAGTGTAGATCAAGATCAGACTGCACATAACATGTATGTGGAAACATGACTTTGAAATAGCAGAAACATGACTTTGAAATAGCAGAAGCATGACTTTGAAATAGCAGAAACATGACTTTCAAAAAGCAATATATGTTTTTTTCTTTCAAGTTAAAAAATTCTTTTTAGTTATTTACCACGTAAGGGGTTGAAAGGTCATCTTATGTTATCTGTTTTTGTAAAAGTTCATTTAGACTTCCAGATAAGAAAATCAAAGTTTGGATTTGTTGTATGATGTAGAAAAAATTAAGTGTTACCAGAGTGAACGCCGGTGTCAAAATTGTCCAACAAATTTTTATAAGCGGAAACACTTTGAATCCATACATCAGCTCGAGATTTTTTAGGTATCTATTTATTCCTGAAAATGAAGGGGAAAAAGTGTAAATGAAAGAACTTAGACTGATGTTTAATAAAATAAAAGTATACAAAATATCGTGAATCAATGAATTTTTTACTAAAGTCAAACACGTGACAAACAAGTGCTGGAACATAGTTTCAGAAACGTTTAAGAAAGAAAGTTTTAGGCATATCACTGAAATTCAAACGACCCAGCACTACTAAATGGCTTGCAGCACACGAAAAGGGGCATTCGGACATTTGCGTAAAGTGTCGTCTCGGATCAGCCTGCGCAGTGCGCGCAGGCTGATCTGAGACGGCACTTTACGACTACATTAGATTTTGTGCTTCAGTATATTTGCGAAAAACAGAAAATTACACAGAAAAGGAAAGGGTCCTGTCGGATTAGCATGTGCAGACAGCGTAGCCTGATCCGAGACGACACTTTACGCAAATATCTTCGCGTGTTGCAATCCAAATGATATTAAAAAATCCTACATTCGATCATGAGTTACGTATTATTCAAGTTTACGGATATACTTTCAGTATTTCGTCTTCAATTTTTAGAGTCAGTAATGTTTTATTGTCCAGCTAAAGAAAAGGTAATCCATAAGTATACCAAGAAATTGTATAGGGCAGATATTAGTCTGATAATCTATGCACTCATAGGTAGTAAAAAGTAATTGTATTTAAAGTAATGCTACAAAGGTCATCATATTCATAAATTTGTTGTCGAATAGTGATAATTCAAAAAAACATTCCGTAAACCTATCCTACGAAATAAAGTTGAACACCGACTGTTTGCTTATTATGTGTTTTACTTCGAATTTTAATCATAACACGGCGACCAAAGCGCCATGTTTTCTTGTCCGCTCTTTTAGGTGTACATGTACTTGAAACAACGGTGCTTTCAAAGACCAAGTTGTCACATTGTTAATCCGTCGTGAGGACGGATTCCTGTCGCATTGACTAGCATCAAGCATGTTTAGCAACACACTACTGTGGGATCACAAGCCCAATGTGTTAACGATGGGGTAACAAATGCATGGCAAACCAATATGATGAATGAGATTTCATATTTGGCAAACAAATATGACCGATGACATTTCATCATCAAGTCTTCTTTTTGCAGAATCTTATAAAATGACTAACTGTTGCTCAGTGTCTTCCTAGTTTTGTTTAGTAACTATGGTCTTTGAGACAGACGGGTCATAAACAAGTAACATAGTCGCTTTGAATATTCACATATATGTTGGAAATGCAATCACTTAAAAATTGAGTAAATAAATATATATCATTTATGCTGTCTTTAAACAATGTGTCCACCTTATTCTGCAAGTTTATCAGACTCGAGGTCGTGTGTACTTTTTAATGTTTCTTTAAGATAATTACACGTACATTTGTACATCTGTTTTCATTTTAAAACAAATAAGATGATCTTCAGGACTGTTGTATAATAGTATTGTATTCTACATATCTAGATAAAGATAATACAATTTTTTGACATATATACACTTTTTCCAAATGGCGTTTCTTGCTTGCTTTTCTTTCGACTCCCGATTTTGCAATTAAAAAGGATTATTGTTCTATGCATTTAATGTCTGCTCAAATATTGCTAGGGCGAAACTTTGACAGGTGCACTGTCGTAGCACAAAACAAAGTTCGTATGCATGAACCATACAAATGGATAAGAAAAACATAATGCGGACAATACAGAGCCAGGTTGCAAAATGTATTTCCGTGTCAAAAAGTAAATCTCTAACGCACATGTGCAAGAAATTACTTTTCATCGCGACATACATTGTTTAGTGACGGTTATGCGTGGTGTAGGCATACTTCCGGCTGAACACTATTTCAATAATATGCTAGGCCAAATGCCTGGCTTAATTCTTTTATTTACACGTATGTGTCTTACACATGGATATATATTCATACCATAAACATACGAGATGGTGATCATTTCTATCAAGGCTATCACGAAGATCGTTCGGCTAACCGAGTAGTAGTCAAAAAGCTGAAAAACGTACATACCCCCCTGTGGAAAGGGGCGTGGTCAGCATAGTTAATTAAACAAGGAAAAAATAGATCAAAACTACTTACATTTATATAACAAGTAATATCTATGATGATGATGAGGATGGTTATGATGATAATGATGAAGAAGAACAAGAAAAAGACGATGATAATGATGATGATGATCAGGGGCGTAGCATGCCGAAAATAAAGTAGTGATTACGTAAATGCACTCTCGAAGGTAAAACCCGAGACGAGCCAAGATGGGAGAGGGGAATTTCACAACAGGATCTACGTGGGCTTCCATAAGAAAGTTTTTGGAGTGTAGAAGCTATTTATTCGGATGTTTTTTTTTTTTGGAAAAATCGTCCGCCTTTTTCTTTTTTAAATATACTTTTTTTTCAAAGTGAACGCATCTTCGTTTTTGCCCACAGGCAGCTACGCCGCTGAAAACCATACTAATGCTATATCAAAATAGATTCGAGCTCTGCCGTTATTGTGGTATTTGTCGAAGAAAATACCACTATGAGTTCAATATTGAATTTTGAAGACCATTTGTGCAAAGTCGAAAAGGAAATAAACCCAGTTAAACCCAATTTTTCTCAGGCAATTGAATTTTTCGGTAGCACTTAGACATGTAATTGGAAATGGCATTTTAAAATACACTGGGTGAGGCAATCCGTAATGAAATACTAAATTTGATTGAAATAAGCTTCACTCGCTAACAGCCTTCTGTTTGCGCAATGATACATGATTCGTCTGGTCCTGGGCTTTTTCGTTCCAAAACCAGTTTGTTCATAACTTGTTCCATCCCATGATTGTGTGCTCGGGCATGAATATTTATAGATCAAAATGATTAATTGTAATGTTGGGAATTAATGTTAACGACCAAAGATATTTCAAAATCATAGTTTTCAAGTACAAACTTTGTCAAAGGACGATACTCCTGACTCTCCTAATAATCAAAGGGAGACCACCAATAAACAAATAATCCTAATTTTGTCATGAGTACTCTCCCTTCAACCAAAAAAGGTATTCATTTGCTTAATAGGGTGACTTTGGAGCCAATATTTGAATAATATTTCTCTTTTTCATCCAAATCTTTAAATTACACAATGGCTTCCTTGACAAATATCACTTCAGTGTTCTCAACTCTTTGATTTTTTCGGTGCTATGTAATAGCTTATTCAAATTTATAACACCTGTGGAGTCATATTTCTGCTACGAGATACGATAAAGATTTAACTACTTCACGCTTTACCACACAACCCCGGCTTTAAACGACCCTCAGAAAGAAGACTTTCGAAAACATTGCGGGAAAAGGAGAAAATGCTGGTAACCAGCATTACCTCCCTTTCCTACAATGTTTCTACCCTGCTGGAAACAAATTTTAATTTTTGAGTTGCGTTTTTATTTTGTCGTCTGCAAGTGCTTTCAATTCGGACCAGTCTAAAAGTTTGTCCTTTGGTAAAGAGTTGAGAGAAATGTAGTGATACAATAAACTTTTATGGACATATAACCTAGATGATGAAAAGTTTTACGATAAAAAAAAACACTATTATGGCGTGCAACACACGAAAAGGGACATTCGGACATTTGCGTAAAGTGTCGTCACGGATTAGCCTGCGCAGTCCGCGCAGGCTAATCCGAGACGGCACTTTACGATAACATTAGATTTTGTGCTACAAACGACTTGTGCAAAACAGAAAATTACATAAAAACGGAAAGTGTTGTTTCGGATTAGCCTACGTGGACTGTGCAGGCTGATCCGAGACGGCACTTTACGCGAATGTCCGAATGTCCCTTTTCGTGTGTTGCACATATAATCTTCACTGGTGTGACTTTTTGGCAATCGAGCCCACATGTGACATTCACAGTAACTATAATTAGACGCTGTTTTGAAACATCTTTGCCTATAACCTTGTGAATTCTCATCTTCCTAGAGAGATTCTTAAGTTTTTCATAAGAATCACTTTGAGAGATAATATTTGACAAGTGAGATGCAAGATCGGATTGAACGTTGAGTGCTGTCTGATCTTGGTCTAAAATATCCGCGACCAAAATTGTATGTACAGCTGGTGTAATGCAGAGAAATGGCCCTCCCCCACACAATGAGCCGGGTCATTAATCTACGTAGAAAAATGACCACAGGAGTCATTTCACTACGTAGAGGAATGACCCGGGTCATTCCTCTACGTAGAGAAATGAGCCTCTGGGGGTAATTTCCCTACGTAGAATAATGACCCGGACCATTCTTGTACGTAGTGGAATGACCCACTATGAATGGGTCATTTTGTAGGGGAGGGTCATTTCTCTGCATAACACCGGAGCAAAACATTCTTACCTCAATAATCTGTAATGATTTATATAATAAACTAATGCATATAATTACAAAATGTAAATACAGTCGAACCTGCGCTAGAAACCACCTGCGTTTAGAAAAAATGTTGCTTTAAAGGCCCCGCGTCGGCCCAATGTGAACATGCAGTCTGATCTTTCATCTATATATTGGCTGCTTGAAATGTAAATGTCAATTACGGTATCTATTTTCTTTTTTTAACCCTGAAAATATCCCCTTGAGTCATTTGATCCCCGAATCGTTTGCATATGGCAAAAAGTTGATCTTTAATAGTACTTGCATTAAAAGACCATCTTTTGTAAACAGACCGCCTTTTCTACTCCCCAGAGGTGGTCTCTGAATACAGGTTCGACTGTACATACAAGTAATAACATAAGAAATAAGCGTCACTAGGGCAAAAGGGGGATTAACCCATTACCACACAATCCCGACTTTTGACGACCCTGAGAAAGAAGCCTTTTGAAAACAATGTGGGGAAAAGAGAAAATGCTGGTAACCAGCATTTTCTCCTTTTCCCACAATGTTTTCTACCTTTCACAAAACAAATTTCAAATTTTCAGTCACTTTTATTTTGTCGTCTGCAAATGCGTTCGATTTGGACAAGCCTAAAATATTGTCGTTTGGTAATAAGTTAACAGATCTCTGTGATCCATCATACCTAGTTATCACATAATCATAGATCCATAAAAATAATTCAATACAACGATTGATTTATTTTGGAGGTAGAAAGCTCCTTTAACATGCAGAAAATTTTTAAATTGCCAAAAGTATCGACCCATGTCAGACAGCGCGGACTGCGCAGGCTGACATGGGTCGAAACTTTTCGCAAATGCATTAAGCCTGCTTTTCACAGAGCATGAGTGATATACGAGTTACAAAATTCTAAAAAAAAAAGGATTACGGCAGCAAAGAGTCGACATGAAAGAAAAGAATAATACCTTGTGACCACGACTTAATAATTCGCGGCTAAGAGGAAATTAACAAATGGACAATTAAATTCGTTCGAGTATATGTATAAGACTTCCATTTTCTCCCATGGGATCCGGGTCAGGCTCCACGTAATTTGCCGTTGGAACCAACAGGGTATCTCTTCTTTTAAACCCCTTAGTGACTCTTTCACAAGTATGTTAAATAGCGGAACATGGTCGAGGCATTTTTAAGGTTATGTTATGTTTCTTATGTTATGTTTTTGCTGTCCTGGCCGAACCCCGGTAGCTCAGTCGGTAGCGTACAGGACTTGAGAACAAGGGGTCCTGAGTTCGATCTCC
Source organism: Tridacna crocea (assembly GCA_943736015.1). Lineage (NCBI taxonomy): Eukaryota > Metazoa > Mollusca > Bivalvia > Cardiida > Cardiidae > Tridacna > Tridacna crocea. The sequence goes on along the minus strand of OX031070.1, from coordinate 3,336,400 downwards.
GGCTCGGTCAATTTGTTTCAAAGGATTGATGATAATCATTGCTGCAGTATTCGTTCCTCTCCCACCGTTGAACATTGTTTCGATAATGGTTACGTGGGAAAGCAGCTAGTAGCTTGGAAAGAAAATTATGCAGAGTACTTGTTAAAGAGACTCCAGGAAAGCGTGGATAGGAATACTGGCCGCCGCGATATAACTGAAATAATGTTGAACATGGCGTTAACACGATACAATCAATCATTTACTGTGCTATGTTCTGCTGCGTTATATTATGCTTTGCTTTACTGCGTGATGTGTGATGTTCGCTGGATATTCATCTGGTGTGGCCACGACACAATCGCAAAGCAGCCACGAGACAATAAAGTTATTGCCACTGGTTAGTAAGTCGTAGGCACGAAAAAAAACTTTTTATCTGACATATCCTCTCAATGGTGCCGTAAATATCGAACAGGAAATACCGGAAGTTAATAAAGATCAACCTAATTCGTACTGGCCTAAAAATACAAATAAAAGTACCTCAAGTACTTACCTCGCATACCATCGACAGACCCACCAGAAACGATATGATGCACACGACACCAATCAAGATTTCTCGCCTGTGACCCCGTCGGAAAGTTTTCGGGTACAAATCAACGAGAAACGTTATAAGTCCCTCAACACCTACAAACTAGTGAAATAAAGTGGTTGGTCTCTTTTTGTACAAGTTATGTTAGTGATTTTCTTAATGAATGGATCTTATTTTCAAAGAAATAAGTTGTAATAATCAGTGAAAAAACGCTAGTTTTATCCAGGATATATAGAAGGCACATTATACGATAAGTCCTGTAACCTGTATGTGGTTACATTTTGACTTACTTGAGAAGAGAGATAACTAGGGTATGAGTAACTGGACACATAAGTCTCCCTTTGAGCATAACTTTCTTTTCTTTTAATAGGCAAATTCAACCAATAAAGTATGTTGGGCGTGTTTAGGGCGGGACTTGAATATTTTCCTATCAAACTGTGGAATTCTCTTATCTCAGTCTCTTTTCCTAATTCAGTTTCCTAGATAGCAATGTGGCCGTATCTGACAGGTTTGGCGTAATTATAAGACTAGGCAATCGCTCGTCCGTTGGTCGTATGAGACTATTTGGCGTAGCTTACAAATGTTAAAATCACATTTGATTGTTAGAAAATAATTGCCAAAACATTTAGGTAACATATAAACACTCACCTGGCTATCCAAACCTAATAATATCAACATCAAGAAGAAGATCGCTGACCACATGGGTGCTATTGGCATCTGGGCAACCGCCTCTGGGTAGGCAATAAAGGCAAGCCCGGGACCTGTTTGTTGATAAAGCCATTCAGAAAGAATTTCAAAGGTACTAAAATAACAGATGCAAAAATGATTTTTCATACACCACATTAATTAGAAATGTTTATAGAATTATAAAAAACAGTAAAATTCGAAACCAAACAAATACGTGTGAAGCATCATTCGACCTCAGGCTTGTCCAACTTTGAGCAATGTGGTTGTTACGAACATAAAGTACGTGCAAAACTTTGAAAGACATTGTCTCTTAAATGTTTTCATGCTTTCGTATATTAGACCTTAGGTTCCGTGTGAAGGAAAATCTGGCATAAAATTCAATACCACTTGTATTCAGAATTTAAGCCGCATACAAAATGAAAAAGGGGCTAAATGCATCTACTTCACCCTTTACTCCATAGATACTCATTTCTACGCATTGCTTGTAGGAGCCTTTGGAAAACATTGTGACAAAAGGTGAAATTGCTCGTGACGAGCAATTTCACCTTTTGCCACAATGTTTTCTATGCTATCAAAAGGTGTCATATACACATAAGAAACAGCTTCATCCTTGCTGTTATTTAGGGTCAATTAGAGATACCATAGAAATGCCTTATGGGGTAAAGGGTTAAAGTATCAGATATAACAGCCTACTCTGAAGAGACCCATTAATCCCCCTTTTTCCCGAGGATAGCTCATTTACTTAACCTGATTCCGCCACATCTGCAATGCCCACGCCTTGTTTTTTGGCCATAAAACCCAACACAGAAAATATCACGAAGCCAGAGAGCAGGCTTGTAAAACTGTTCATACAGGCAAACAACAGACAGTCTCTGCAAGATAAATTAAAAAAAAAAATATGAAATAATCAAAGTGTTGAGAACGCTGAAGTGGTATTTGTCAAGGAAGCCATTGTGTGGAATTAATAGTTTGAAAGAAAAAGAGAAATATTATACATATATTGGCTTGAAAGTCAACCTACAAAGCAAATGAATACCTCTTCGGTTGAAGGGAGAGTACTCATAACGAAGCTGGGATTATTTGTGAATTGATGACCTTTCCATTACTAGGAGTCAAGAGAACGTTCCTTGACAGTAGGATGAATGATTTTTTACGAACATGAAAATTCCCAACAAGTGCATAGTCTAGCTGAATTACAAACCGAATTTAGCGGGAATCGAACCCGAGCGGACAGACATCCTCGTACTACGAGGTTGACAAAAAAATGGGACAAAGTCATGCATGAATAAGTGGTCTCCCGTAACACAACTCGCCTTAAAGCTATCATTTATTGATGACTCAAAACCCCTTAAGACAGAGAGCCCGCTTTTGGACAACAAATGCGATTAATGGCTCAATGGCCAATCCCGGGTGAGCCCCCATTGTACGAACATGATGATGAAAGTTCACACCAAATGCATAGCTGACATACCACCAGCTTTTAGCGGGATTCGAACCCGTGCAGACAAATATCCTTGTTTTTCGAGGTTTAAAGACAAAAACCATAACCTGTCTCCCTTAACTCAGATGTTAGATGTTGTATTTAAAGCCGAACGAAGCCATGCATGAAGGAGTACTCTCCCGTTCCGATGAGACATTTACTTCACCGTTCACCTATCACGTCATTATCAAACAAGTTGTCAAAGAAAACGTTACATGTCCATGTATTGGGTCACTGTTGCCATAACAGGTTTTGAAAAAGTACTATTTCGCAGGTCTTGTGGACCCATTTTGATACTGAATGCTCATTCATGACTCGTGTAAATACTCATCCATAGAAAACTTTCTTACCTGTATGAGTTGTGGTTAAACTTGTTGTAACTGCCAAGGGCAACTAATGTGCCGATAGCCAGCGAGTAGGAATAAAACACTTGATTTCCGGCATCAGCCCAAACCTTGCAAATATACGATTTAAGATTTTAAAGTAATTTAAGATAACTCCAATGACGACCAACGACCGGATCAAGAGCGTGCAGGCCAAATACGACTACATACATAAAAAACTGAATACCGACAGGAGACTGAGGTATCCGAAATCTGAATATTCGGAATTGAAATTTCCTTTATCCCAGTCGTCATTTATATCTAAATAAGTCTAAATCTCCTTTTTACTTGAATATGCAGACTAACAACTGATGGCTTCGCTTCTAATTTGCTGAAACATTCATGAAAAGTTGTTAGTAAGTGGATTTTTGACACCATTATGATAATGTACTCGTAACTTGGCCATAATATACTGCCATGTTCGACCGATAAAATTCACCAAAACAGCCAGGGAAAAAACTCAAGGTATTTCGTTAAAATTTCACTATAAATCCGTACAGTGTATCGAATCAGAATCCACGTGACCCCTAAACATGCAATTTATTTACATGTGCTCGATTTTCGATATAAATCAGAGATTAACCAATAAACGATTTAACTTTTAGACACGCAATCGCAGGTTTTTACGACCCCAATAGATAATGTTTTCGAAAACATTGTGAGAAAAGGAGGAAATGCTGGTAACCAGCATTTTCTCCTTTTCCCACAATGTTTTCTAGCCTATCAACCACAGAAATTATCATTTGAGCCACATGTAATCTGTCGTCTCTACAAATGCTTTGAATTTGGTCCAGTTAAAAAATTTGTCGTTTGGTATATGGAAACATTATTGCACAGTAACGACCAATACCAGCATAAATATAAATATAACAAATGCCAAATAATAAGTTAATAACGTTGTAATATCAATGATGCAAAAAGAAAATAACTGTGCTTTGGTAATTTCTCTTTTTTGCGGCAGTGATTTCGAAAGGGTATGGCTGCATAAAAAGAAAAGAAAAATGGATTTTTCTATTCATGCAGCCATACACCTTCGAAATCACTGCCGCAAAAAAGAGAAATTCATGCAGCCATACACCTTCGAAATCACTGCCGCAAAAAAAGAGAAATTACTCCAGCACAGTAATTGGAATGTGAATTTTTGTCGCCAGGGGGAGTGCTTGTCGAACGGCCCATCGAAAAAATTCGATACATATGAAACCGATATTAATGAAACAGCGATTACGTAATCGCTGTTTTAAAAATCGTCAAGTTTCGGTTGCATGTAAAAAAATAAATCATTTTTTTGTACCTGTATTTTCCATATTTTACTAAAATCCGGGAGGATGTAAAACTTGACTCCGTCAAGGGCTCCGTCCAGAGTCAGACCGCGTATCAACAATATAAACATCAGCAAATATGGCGTCGTTACTGTGAAATACATCACCTGTTAGAAAGAAATAGGAAAACAAAAAAGCATTGGACAGATACAGACTCTTAACCGTCTTAACCCATTACCACACAATCCCTACTTTTGACGCCCCTGAGAAAGGTGCCTTTTGAAAACACTGTGGGAAAAGGAGAAAATGCTGGTAACCAGGATTTTCTCCTTTGCCCACAGTGTTTTCTACCCTTCGGAGAACAAATTTTAATTTTTCAATTACCTTTATTTTGTCGTCTGCAAATGTTTTTACTTTGGACCAGTCTAAAATTTTCTTGTGTGGTAAAGAGTTAAAACAAATCCAGACTTTGAACGACTCTGGGAGAAAATGGCTTTTGAAAACACTGTGGGAGTAAAATTGAGGAAATACTGGTTACCAGCATGATGAAGTCTCCTTTTCTAATAATGTTTTCTTTCTTATCAAAAGCATATCCCACCATAATTTTGATATTTTCAAGAGTGGCGCAGCCACGAGTGAAAATGTTACCTATGGTGTTCACGAGTGAAAATGTTACCTATGGTTTTCACGAGATGAAATAAATTTCGATCTTTAACCGTGTATACAATATATATTCTACTTATTTCATGCTTTTATCCTTTTCTGGGAGGAATTTTACAAAAATCCAGTACAATTCTTTTCAGTTATTCCCCGTGACGTACTCTCTCCTCATTGCAACGCATTACAGTATTACGTCAAGTGCGAGAAATGTAAGGTAAATGACGTCATATTTCCCACCTGGTTGTGAGTCACGCGCATTTTACCCAAGTGACTAGAAATCAAATCGATATTTTCATAATCGTAACCATGAAATATCGAAAAGAAATATTTCACTGATATTTCTAGATAACCTACTAGACAATCGAACAGTATAGATCCAAGATCAGACTGCACGTTCTGTGCAGTCTGATCTTGATCTTTACCGTTCGTAAAAGTCCCGCTTTTCACCTTTGACGCTGTGAAGGTTCATTTAGGCTCAAGAGAAACAAGAATTGTAAGCACCGTTGGGATAGATATAGATCAGACACATGCATGACTCATGAAAATGTGAATCTTCTTCAACACGTCAGGCTTTATGGTCACCTTAAAAGGCGAAAGGACCAATCGGAAAACCGAAAAAGTTCATAATGATTGAAAGTGGCAGGAGGATAAATGGGGCGGGATGGGGTAGGTATTAACTAGGTCAGTGGGTGACATAAAAACATAAAATGTAACATGCTTAATTAATTAAACTGTCTTAACCGACAAGCAAATGAAATTGTGGTCAGCATTTATACGATGTCAACTACCACTAAATGTGAAAGGTCATTTATTTCATACATGTTCATTAAGTGTATGATAGAACTTTGTTGAATAGAGAAAAACAGAGGAGAGTTGGTTTTAGTAATTTACCCTTGATTAAAAATCATTCGTACATCAATTGACTGTATGGTGTTTAAAGCCATTTTCAACATTATTTCACTAATATTGCAGCAGCCAGTGCACTTATCCATATTTTTCTGGAGTTTCTTTACAAGTACTTGTACAATATTCTTTCCAAGCCATAATGCACGTTAAATAATGAATGTAGGAACTGTTTGCCAACTCAACTGATATATAGTTAGAAAGATTTCGATAGAAAACTGAAATTGAAAGTTTTCTTTTTTAAGAGGAGACTTACAATTTTAAGAACGGTAAACCGGCGTATGTCCGGGTATGTACCGATCTGGTGCGTATCAATCCACCAGATACAGCCGAGGGATTTGATGGCTCCCATCACCCGAGGTATGCCGAATGATGATGAGAATAAATCGTGTGGGTTTTTTTTTTTTAATCCCTTACAGTGCATATAATATTGATTATTTACCTACGTTTATACAGCTGAGCCATTATTCACTGTTTCAAAATTTAACAGGTTTTTTTATCCCCCTACGAAAGGCGGCGGGGGATATGGTAAGTCTCCGTCCGTCCTTCCGTCCCACATTTTTGTCCGGAGCATATCTCCAAAAGTATTTGAGATATCAACTTCAAACTTTACAAGTGGATAGATCTCATTAAGGAGGCGTGCAGTGTTCACGAATCATTACTATATCTTCAGTATATTTGGAGTTATTGCCCTTTGTACATCTTTTTTCTGGAATTTTTGTCCGGAGCATATCTCCAAAAGTATAAAAGCTAGGAACTTGAAACTTCAAACATATATAGAACTCATTTATTTGCCGCTCTTGTTTTCATTTATAAGCTGAAGATATATTATAATTATTAAAACGTATATTATAATTTTCTCAAGAGTTGTTAAATGCAGGAGCTTATAAATTGTTGTAAATATGTCACTCATTGTACAAAATTGTTGTATATTATGTAAGTGTATGTGGGCCAGAGGCCTAAATACTTGAATAAAGGTATATTGATATTGATATTGATATTGATATTAAGGAGTAGTGCAGTGCAGAAAACCATGACTCTGTCGTCAGCATTTTTGGAGTTATTGCCCTTTGTAAATTTTAACTTTGGATTTTTGTCAGGAGCATATCTCCAAAAGTATAAAAGCTAGGAACTTGAAACTATACACATATATAGAACTCATTGAGGAAAAGTGCAGTGCACAACAACCATAACTCTGCCTTCAGGATTTTTGGAGTTATTACCCTTTGTAAATTTTAACTTTGGATATTTGTCCTGAGCATATCTCCAAAAGAATAAAAGCTAGGAACTTCACACACATATAGAACTAATTGAGGAGAAGTGCAGTGCACAACAACCATATTTCTGTCATCAGTAGGCTAGGAACTTCAAACTTTATACACTTATAGAATTCATTAAAGAGAAGTGCACGTCACAAAAATCAAAACTCTGTCTTCAGTAATTTTTGAGTTATTGCCCTTTGTTAATTTTTACTTTGGATTTCTGTCTGGCATATATCTCCAAAAGTATGAAAGCTAGGAATCTGAAACTTCACACACATATAGAACTAATTGAGGAGAAGTGCAGTGCACAAGAACTATAACTCTATCTTCAGTATTTTTGGAGTTATTGCCCTTTGTAAATTTTTACTTTGGATTTTTGTTTGCACATTTCCATTTAGATTCACATATAGCATGGAAAAAGGGGACTTCATGTCAAATTTAATTTTCTATAAGTTTGTTTCCAACTTTTCCACATATTTTCATAGAACTTCATATTTCAATTGCTTGATCAAAGCCAGTGACCAATTAGTCAATTGTGCATTCGTCTCTCCATGCATCAGTCTGTTCGTAAACCTTTTAGATCCCAAGTAATACCATATATCCATTCAGCTACCCAGGCAGGTGCTACAAATTTCAACACTTTAGTCTCTAGCTACCTGCTTGAAATGGCAGCAGTGTGGCGGCTTATATTGAGAGAAGGTACCTCTTTAGTCCTTGACAAAAAATGATGATACTTCATGCATGTTTTCCATTGGATAGTTCGTAGATACATTTTTTCCCCACATATATGAAATCCTGAAATGGATACTTAACCCTTTCCCAAACGACAAATTTTAGACTCTTCCAAACTCAAAGAGTTTGTAGACGACAAATTTGATAATAATGGCAGAAAGTTCTCCAAATGGGTAGAAAACACTGTGAGAAAAAGAGAAATTGCTCATTATGAGCAATTTCTCCTTTTCCCACAGTGTTTTCAAAAGACTTGTACTGCAGACACGTAAAAACAAGGGCTTGTTTGGGAAAGGGTTGATATGTAATCCTGTTATGGACCTCTTTTATATTTTTTCATGTAATGAAATCCTGTGCCATGGAACAAGGGAGCTTTATGTATAATTTCATCATGGACCAGTAACAAAAAGGCCACAATCATGTACATGCAAAACACAATACCTCTTTTACGTTTGTATCAAAAAGGGTCTTTTTCGGCGGGGGGTATCATTTCAACGAAATTTCTTCTTTTTTTAGCTGTAACGCTATATCTTTAGCATCTCTTCAGATGAAGTTTTTCGGTATCAAATTGCGTGACTGTATTTGGTTATATACCACAAAATCTGCATTTACCCTTTACCGCACAATACCGACTTTTAACGAGGCTGAAGACATAGTGGGAAAGGAGAAAATGCTGGTATTCATTTTCTCCTTTTCCCACAATGTCTTGTGTCCTTTCAAAGAAAAAAAATGCACCATTTCAGCCACGTTCAAATTGTCGTATGCAAATGCATTCAATTTGGACAAAGCTTCAATTTTGACGTCTGGTTAAGATTTTAAACTCGAATGACGCCCGCTATATTTACACTAACAGCATAAAAAACAGTTGCAGATAATTGTACAGCAATTACGGCTGAATTAAAATCAAGTCTATCCCGGACATTTGTACATTTTTTTTTTCAGTCTATCGGTCGGCGTTTTTGAATCAGTATCATTAGACACACAGCTTAACAACTGATCAAAAATGCAGGTAACTGAGCTACAGAGAGAGAGAGAGAGAGAGAGAGAGGGAGAGAGAGAGATGCAAGTAACTGAGAAAGAGAGAGACGGAGACGGAAAGAGAGAGATAGAGAGAGAGAGAGAGAGAGAAAGAAAGAGACCGAGAGACAGACAGACAGAGAGAAATTTTCAGAATTTTCATATGTATCTGAGAAATTAGGGTTGTACGGACCTTTCCGGACCCCTTGATTCCCTTCCAGATACAGAAGTATACAACAATCCAAGCTAAGAGAAGACACAAGCACAAATCCCATTTGATCATCCCCGGCTGCTCCACGCCGTCCGAAATGGCCAAAACTTTACGTCTGAAAATAGCAACAGAAATTTGGAAAAGTTAGTTAGTCTGAAGGGTATTTCACACCCTTCATACTATGACAGGTTACCTGTTCAAGTCTGACCTTATAAGCACAGATAATTTGGCCTGCAACACGCGAAAAGGGGCCTTGGAATATTTGCGTAAAATGTCGTCTCGCATCATCCTGCGCAGGCTGATCTGAAACGAAACCTTCCGTTTTTATATATTTTTCTGTTTATGGCAAGTCTTCTGTAGAACAAAATCCGTGTAGTCGTAAAGTGCCGTCTCGGATCAGCCTGCGCGGACTGCGCAGGCTGATCCGAAACGACACTTTACGAAAATGTCTTTATGTCCCTTTTCCCCTATTGCAAACCAATTAAAAGAGGGCTATGTTCCGTCTAGTCCAAGGATAATTCCATGCAAGGGGCAACGCCAATGGAGATCAAACTAGGACCCGTGATTCAAATTCCAACAGCCAAAATACCCATGGCAGTTTGGGAGAATTGATCAGAGATTTGAAAACAAAACATCGATAAAATGAGCAAAAGATGTTGGGACACCAATTTTGATAGACTTATTTTGGAAATTATTAATTTCTTAGGATGTTTTGTATCGTGCACTTCTATTCCACAGGCAACTTTTGACCTTAGACAAAGAAGTACAAGTTGCTGAACTTAGATTGCTTGCTGTCGTCTGTATGCTAATAATAAACGTTTCCGTATTAAGATCGTATTATAATGAATGAAAGAAATGCAAGTTATGTTAGTGCAGCAGCGGTTTTTGACAAATAAGTGCAAATTTATGCATTTCTTTGAAACCGCACGTAAACCACAAAGTGCGCCCTTAATCTGATTTGTCTGTAAAATAATGTCTGGGCCGAATTGAACGGTTAAATGTTCCGCTTCATAGTAATTCGTCCGTGAACTATTGAATTTAACGCATTATAATCTAATATCAGTTGTTTTCATGAACATCGGTGAGTTCTGATTGGCTGAAAAAAAAAATTCATAGCTCCATGAAAAAAAAAACCTTGTGCCGGAACTACTTTTACTGAAGGTTACTTTTGCGGGTCCTACACACTGCTTTGCTCATTTACTTTCATTCTATTGGTTAATGTTCAGTTTTGGGGATCTGAAAACTGCTCTCCGATTGTACTCTTGTGCCATACAAATATGAGTGGAAGGGGTTTTAGAAACCCGAGCGTTAGATTTAAAACTAAAGAAAATGAATGCAGTTTGAATTATTTCCATGAGTGTATGTTGTCTGTAATATAAAATTATATGGAATGCAGATATTTTCATTTTTTTCATGGAGGTATAAAAAAAACCTAATCACTCTTTTGTATGAAATTGCTTCTTTTCTTCATTCCTAAACCAAACGACAACATTTTAGGTTTGTCCAAATCGAAAGCATTTTCAGATGACAAAATAAAAGTAGCTGAAAATTTGAAATGTTTTGTGAAGGGCAGAAAACATTGTGGGAAAATGAGAAAATGCTAGTTACCAGCATTTTCACCTTTTTCCACAATGTTTTCTAAAGAATTCTTTCTCAGGATCGTCAAAAGTAGGGATTGTGTGGTAATGGGTTAAAGGATGCTACCCGGATTTTCATATGTGCTTTTAAACGGGATAGCCTTTATTATATCACATTGATTGCCACACGCGTAAAGGAACACTCGAACATTTGCGAAAAGTGTAGTCTCAGGTCAGCCTGCGCAGTCCACACAGGCTGATCCGAAACGACACTCTCCGTTTGTATGTAATTTTCTGTTTTGTGCAAGTCTACTGTAGCATACAACCAAATGCAGTCGTGAAGTGCAGTCTCGGACTGCGCAGGCTAATCCGAGACGACACTTTAGGCAAATGTCCGATAGCCCCTTTTCGCATGTTATATCAAATAAATGCAACATGGTTTGGAGTAATTTAGCATTAAAGACAGATTATATAAATCTTTTCCTTGTCAAGTTAAAGGGGAACTCCAGCGAATAATTTGCATTTGAGCCCTTCATTGGAGCCTTTCTTAGTGGAAAGACGGTTTAATTAATCTGCCAAAAAATATCGACCCAGGTCAGCCTGCGCAGTCCTCGTAGGCTGGCCTGGATCTAACCATTTACTACTGTTAGACTTTCTACATGTAAAATGACCATTTGAACTTACAAATAATTCAGTCCATGTTTTGACTATATGGATTCATTTTTTTTTCCACAACCTGCTTGATGTATTTACGATGGTGCATAAACACCAAGGTTCCTGTTAAATCTGTTAATTATCACGTGGGTCCATTGTAGGGAATGATCCTCCAAGTGTCGTTTTTTATAAGAATGAACTTTAATTTAGAAACCGGTAACACAGAAAAAATCTTACTCCCAGAATTCTGTAACTGGGTCAGAAACGTATGTCTTCGCACTGCTTGCAGCAGCCCCGATCGTCACATTGTATGACGTCATATTTCTAACTGACGTCAGATTTATGCTGGTTCCCGCTTTTCTTCCTCCGACATTGCAGTCTTTTGTGTTCCAGCTATTGTCGCAGTGGGACCAGGGAAGAACGGATGTCAGGGAGGCGAATAAGTAATAAAATGACCATGATAGCAAGATATTGTAGTCACAGTTTACAAGGAAAACGATCACTGCCGAGGCTACACCAATTCCTGAAATATGAGTGAGACTGTGGGATTGACCTTATAATTGGTAGTTATTTCATGCTTTCCGGTAGGACATCGAGGTACAGCAGTGAAAATATTTTTCGATCTTACACTGGTACCACCAGTGAAAATACCGATTTTCACGTTCTTGTAGCCTAGGTAAATAGCGCGTGCCTAACAACCGGATGGGAAATATGACGTCACATACCTTATATTTCTCGCGCTTAACGTAATATTTTAATGCGTTGCTATGCGGGAGGGGTACGCAACGGGGAATGATGGAAAAGAACTGTACTACATTTTGATAAAGCTCCTCCCAGAAAAGGTTTAAAGCATGAAATAAATAGAATACATGTATTTGGTTTGTGTTTTTTCTGTGAAAGATCGAAATTTATTTCATCTCTCATACACCATCGGTAATATTTTCACTTTTGGCTGCGCCCTCGTGAAAATATTACCGATGGTGTCCAATCGATGAAATAAATTTCGATCTTTCACCAGAAAAACCAAATATCCGCTATATCTATACACCATTGGTGTACACTTATCCTTCGAAAACCGGGTGTGGCAAAAACAGGAAGGTCAAGTTCACACTGTATATAACATTTCAGATGAACAGAAACAGGATCTACATATTAGGGGCTCAATAAGGAGCTGCATGGAATTTGTTTCTTCCTGAAAACATAACTTAATGACAACGAGTTCTTGACAAAATCTGGCAAAATCTTCACGTACAAATAAATCATTATGGTAAAATAATTATCATTTATTTGATGGATTTCGGTAGGTTATCGAGAAATATCGATGGGATATTGTTCGGTATTTCATAGTTACGACCAGTGAAAAATACCAATTTTGTTGTCTACCTCTGTAATTGGAGGCGGACACAGTAGTTCCATGGGACTAGTTACCTTCGTAAACAGAGCGTGCCACTCAACCAAAGGGAAGTAGGACGTAATTTACGTTACACTTCTCGCCCTTTAAATAATATTGTAACGCATAGAACATTATGCGGAGAGGGTACGTCACGAGGAATTTCCGAAAAGAACTGTACTCGATTTTGATGGCCATGTAAGCTTTCCCTACCCCTACCGTCCCCCCTTCCAATAAAGGATCAGAAGCATGAAATATTTCTTTCCCGGTGAAAAATTGATATTCGTATCATTGAGTGAACATCGTCGGCAATACTTTCACGAGTGACTGCGGCGCCACTCGTGAAAATATTAGACACAATGTTCACTCGATGAAATAGATTTCGATCTTTTACCGAAAAAGAAACAAATATCCTCTATCCATTGACTATCTAGAGTGAAGATAAATACGTGAGATCTAAATCAGATAAGCAGATAAATCATACAGGAATGGCGGTTAAAGTTTATAAATATGCAAAACATACAGATTTCTTCATTTTGAATGACATGTGCGACCACGTGATTTATCTAACTAATAAGATGACGAGAAATGACATACCTTGTAAAAGTGGGCAGATTTTCCAAGCATTCATTCCGCCTTGTGACATGAATTGACCCAGCGATACCTCCAAGAAAAACGTGGGAATACCTCCAACAATACAACATACAAAATACGGGATAAGGAACGCTCCTGAAATGTGCATTTTACAATGGTCAGTAAGATTCTTTTTTACTATTTACCAGAGGACAAGATTTCTGAACGTTTGCACATGGAAAATTAAACGTGGTTCAAGTTGAGTCATTATCTCCCGCTAGGTGGAATTCTACAACTTCACATCTAATTTTGGCATCCCGGGTACACAACTGGACTACTTTTCTACAAACCAAGATAATTGTTTACTCAGTCAACCCCCTCCTGGTGCGATTCATTCAGCTATGATCAGCAGTTAAGAGAAATCTGGAGCTAAAACAGGCCTTATTTCTCCTCAAACGTATTGATAAAAGCCATTTTCTCCATTCCCCTGCACAGCACGTATTTCTACAATACCCCCAATATTGGGGGAGTGAAACGTCAAGGCAGAAAGGTCGAACCTTCGAAGAGTATGACATGGGCAGACAACGTAAGTTGAGCAAGTATTTTTGAATAAGGGTAGAAAATATTTTGGAAATGAAAAAAAAAAAGAAGCAAAAATGTTTTACACTGACTGACCTCATTTCTTATTTGCAATTTTCTTTCGATTCATCAACCGCTCTTTACCCATAGACTGCTAATCGCGAATCACTGACCGTGTATGCACAGTGTAGATCCAAAATTAGACTGCACAGAACGTGCAGTCTGTTCTTTGATCCACACTGTATTTTACCGTGTAAGTGCATATGACCCATTGTAATACAGCCGAGCCATTTGATCAACGGAATCACCCGAGGTTTGCCGAATGATAACAGAGAGGGACAGTTAACCAGACGCAGACAGTATTAGTTCTACGGTCAGGTTGCAGGAAACTTGGAAACTTGTTCACGGCAGACACGAGCCGAAGGCGAAGTGGCGTCATAATTCACCACAGCCGTGAACAAGTTTCCATGTCCCCTGCCACCTGACCGTACATCGAATTCTATTATACTTCAAAGTTTTACAATTGTTGAGTGATATTTTGCCTGTGTTTTTGGGGAGTTTAAGAAATGATGAAGTAGAATTTCCCTTCTGATTGCCCCAATTAAATGAAAACAGACGTCATTAGGAACTGAAACCTTGGTAATATGTGCCAAAACGTGCATCGAGGCCGCCATTTTGGATGTTGTGTAGATAGTGTAGTCATATGTACGGGATTCCCGAAAGGGCAACTGCTTTTACGTTGGTTTAGCAAGTGGACAGTAATATGACATTTAAGTTCGGGGCATATTATCCAATCAGATCACATGAAATTTCTTTGCAAAATGATAAGAAACTATACCTCCTCCATTTCTGTAACAAAGGAACGGAAATTTCCACACATTTCCCAGCCCGATAGAAAATCCACAACAAGCGATTAGAAAGTCCAGTTTTCTTGACCAGGTCTCTCTCTGTTTATACTTGGTCACTTCTCTGTTGCTACCCGTTAAAGTGTCGTCTTCGGTAACTTCCGGTGTTTTATCCGAATCCATTTTCCGCTTCCGGTTTTTGCTCCCCTTTAGTAAAATGCTTTCGCTGTAAATAAATAAAACAAAACTGTGTTGAAGAGCATCAATATCGACGTGAATCATGTGCCGAAAACAAGTCTTAGCATTATGACCCCCAACACGTGAAAAGGGGCATTCGGACATTTGCGTTAAGTGTTGTCTCGGATCACTCTAAGCAGTCCGCGCAGGATGCTCCGAAACAAAACTTGCACTTTTATGTAGTTTTCTGTTTTGCCCAAGTCTATTATAGGACAATATCTGATGTAAGTCATAAAGTGCCGTCTCGGATTACCCGGTGCCGACTGCGCAGGCTGATCCAAAACGACACTTTACGCAAATGTCTGAATGCCCCTTTTCGCGTACGCAAGCCATATGTGAAGATGATGAATTGCGTCTAGTTATTACATTTCCCTTTTTGTTATTGTTGAATCAAATCACGTGACTACTTCGGTTTTTTTTTTGCGCTAAGCTAAAAAGGAAAATCACATGACTTTCTGCATATAGATGACAGTATACCATTGAACCGAATTACTCACTGGAATAAGCTATCATCACAGAATGATTCACATTACTCAACTTGTTTTCAATGTAATACAGCTATTACAAATTTATATGTCTCACACATCGTGTGAGATAAAAGAAAACGTAGTGTTATATCTGGTCAACACTCTGTCATATACACATCTTTTCTAAAACATTGCTGAATTTAGTTCACGAGTAAAATCAATGGTCAAAATTCATGATCATAATGAATTTGCTATTCTAATAACTTTAAAATTCATTGCAAAATCAATATATCGTCGGTTTGCTTCCAAAACCTCGTAACTACAGCTTGTTATAAGCTGTAGTTACGGGTTTTGGAAGCAAACCGACGATATGCAAGTTTCTATGGAACTATTTTTTGTTCGCAATGTACTTGTAAAAGAACGAATAGGCCTCATGTAAATTTCATTACATATCGTGAATACATGTACATGTCCATGATTTAACACATTATGGGCTATACTTCTTGTTGAACAGTTATGTGATACAAAAGATATGACATTCGATGGTTTTTGAGGCATAATTTATCATTAAGTTCGTCCACAAACAATGCTACTGAGTTCGCGAAATGCCCGCTTAACCCTGTCCCAAACAATCCCTGGTTTTTACGGGTCTGGAATAGTAGCCTTTTGAAAACATTGTGAGAAAAGGAGAAAATGCTGGTAACCAGCATTTTCTCCTTTTCCCACAATGTTTTCTACACTATCATAGACAGAAATCATCTTTTCAGCAAGAGTTGAATTGTCGTCTGCAAATGCTTTCAATTTGGTCTAGTCCAAAAATTTGTGGTTTGGGAAAGGCTTAACTCTTTACCACATAATAAAATTTTGGAGCTATGCAAATTGAAAGAATTTGCAGACGACAATAAAAACGTGACTAAAATGATGAAATTTGTCCTTGATAGAATAGAAAACCTTGTGGGAAAAGAAGAAAATGCTGGTTACTAGCATTTTCTCCTTTTCCTTCAATCTTTTCAAAAAGTTTATTCCTCATTTGTGTTAACGTGGTAGACCCCTAATAGAAAACAACCATTTTCACAATAATGTTATTCTGACAAAATTTGCTATGATTAAACAAGAGAGTTATTGTACTGCTTAAACCAAGCCACTTTTCTCTTTTTGGCTTTCTAGATTATCATTTATAAATCTAAAATCGCTATATCTTCATCACAAAGAGATATAGTACGTAATTACCTCCCTTTTCTGGAAACTAACCGAAGTATCTACAAATAATTTCAAGATAGGCATAAAGAAATTTCTGGTGTGTTAAAAATGTGCAAAAGTATTATTAGTCGCCGCGCAGAAGCGCGCGACTATATTTTTAATAGTTTTTCGAGTTAGGACATGGATAGTGGGAATTTCGTTTTTATAGGGGTGTTAGGTTAACAAGGAATCTTTCTAACGTTACTTCGCCTTAAACTGGCTTTTAAATTCATTCTTAAACTACGAAATTGCAATATGATACTATTTTTGTCCTATTATTACTTACAACATCAAAAAACCGCCTAATTATTTCTTTTATTGTCGCTATTCGTGAGAAATGGACTCGTCCACATAAATGCCTTGTTTCCATTGGTCAAGGCTGTACAGGTTTCCAGTCATTTCGTACCTTGTTAATTTCGTACCTATGTCATTTCGTACGATTCTGGTCATTTCGTACCTACTTATACTTTCAATTTTGGTCATTTCGTACCCAGTTGGTCGTTTCGTACAACCTTCGTACACAGGTTTAATAACCATTTTGATTATTTTGTAGATAGTTTTTCCTACTATTTGTGTGTTTTTTGTTGAATGATCACTACTAAAATTGTGCATTGCTGAAATTGTGCTAAATTCCGCCGAAGAACGGGTATGATGGTTATGATTGTATCTGACCATTATTGGTTACCTTTTTCTAAGTTTAGTTTTTACAACAAAGATAGTGTAGAACTCCTTTGTTTATTTCTCAACGAGCTCTGCATAAATTTAATTTGTGGAAAAAATCTGGAGAGAGGCCACTTTTTCGCTGTGTTGTTCATAATGATAAAGCGTGATGCAAAACCATGATTCTTTATGAACACTGTTCACCAAACACTATAGTCTTAGACTTGTTTAAATTGAAAGCATGCTTTGCAAACTTACGTCCTCTTGAATCATACTTTCCTAGGACAGCAACATTTTAGTAACTTAGCCCTGCTTTCACCACTTTCCCAAACAAACCAGGGTTATCACATGTGTGCTATCAAATTCTTTTGTCAAAACATGTTGGATAAGGAGAAATTGCTCGTTATAAGCAATTTCTTCTTTATTAAATACTTTTTCCCCTCTACTAGCGAATTTTCCAACATTTTTGCAGCTTTTTAAATTGTCATCTGCCAACTCTTTGAATTTGGAAGAGTCTGATATTTGTCGTTTGGAAAAGAGCTAAGAGAGCGCTGTGCTAGGGTATTAGATACTGTAACAGAAGACAAGTTTTGATATAGGTTACTATTCACATAATTTCATAATGTGTTAAAAAATCTGCTGATGAAAACTGACATTTACTTACTTGCCCTGGCTTTCTTGAAGCATTAAACAATTTTTTTTGCGGCGACTTTGATGCTTTGCATCAACTTTTTCTTGTACCTGTATAAATCCGTATTTATCAACTATCAAGAAAACTTTATGCAGCACTAGAGGTATTAGGGGTCTACTACCTTAAAAGTCGTTATTGGTTGGTAAATGGTTAATAACATTTTTTGTAGTCTCGCGTGATAATTTTTTTTAACTCAAACACCAATTCATGTCAGATCCTACATGTTTTATCATTCTGAAAGATCCATCACCAAAGACGAATCAGGAATACTGCATACTCAATGCTTGCATATGTGTTGACTTTTCTTTACGTTGTCTAATCCTAAACAAAATAAAAGACAGATAAAAAATGTCACTAAGAAACACAAAGGCATAATTCCCAAGCGAATGAAAAATATCAATACTGCGGCGACACAATAAATAGCTGGAAATAACATTGGTATTTTAATGTAAATGAAGAAATATACTTTTATCAAAGTATTATTTCAAAAAGCGAAGATCGATTCCATATCGCAAATCACTTTTCTGTTCACCTATACCTTGATTAAGGACGTGAGCCAAAAGTGTGAGACACCAATAGCGGAGAAAAGTTCACATATGGACAGAAACAAATTGAGATATTGTAGTGTATATATTTGCATAATTTATAAATTAACCGTCATTTTTTTTTTCAATACCTCGACTTTGAAGTTTTTTCGTGCATTAATGATATAAAAAAAATAACAAGCTTTAATAAAAAGTACACGAGCTCCAAATCTAATTTATTTTCACCGGTAATATTTTAGAAGACTTGTCGGGAAAAGAGGTTTTTTGATCAGTATTTTGCCTTTCAAGTTTCATTTTCATATTACAACATTAAAAGTATATAAATACCAGCCATGCTCTGGCATAGTGGGGTTAAGGTAGTGGACACATAATACTTCGAGTGCAACTTGGAATAAATTTCTCGACAGTTGATAAAGACAAATTTATACAGATATATACTTTTGCACATTTTTTACCGACAATAAATTCCTTTGATGTTTGTCTTGAAATTATTTGGTTATACTTTTGTTAGTTTTCAGAAAAGGGAGGTAATTATCATATCCCTCTATAATGAGAATATAGTGGTTTTAGATTTATAAATGATAATTCTAGGAAGAGCAAAAAGGAAAAAGTGGTTCGGTGAAAGTAGAACAATAATACTTGTTTTTAATCCTAGCAAAATTGTAAGATAGCATTATAGAGGAAACAGTTGTTTTCTATCACGGTTCCACTACGTTAATACGTCAATTTGGTGAATTACCAAGTAAGGGGCCATTATATTATTAAAAAAAAGAATCTGTATAATAACCCGATTGAAATATAAGATATATTACTCTCTTTCTCTCTCTCTCTCTCTCTCTCTCTCTCTCTCTCTCTCTCTCTCTATTCTGCTTCATTTATTTTGATGAGCGATACGCAAAAGCTTTCAATTGAATTAAATAAAAAAAAAAAACATATGTCGGTTGGTAAAGCGTTTTAAATATCTCTGTTTCAGGATTTATTAGGTGTAGTCTGCTGTAAATTTGTACCAAAAAGGTAAAAAATGATGTCCTTGCTCGATTATTATGAACAGAACAGAACAGAACAGAACAGAAACTTTATTCATAATAACAGCTTGAACACATAAGGTTCATCGCCGAACACATAAATTATAAATACATACATGGGTATGGACTAAACAACCAAAAAAAATAAAACAAAATCAAATGATATCAAATGCGTATGTTGAAATGAATAAGCAAATGCGGAAATAATGAATGATAAAAGTGAAACATGAACGAACATAGCACATTAGAAAAGGAATAGTATCAGATAAGTAAGATGTCAAACTTTAAAAGTGGGAATCATTACAAAGGAGATAAATTACGAGGGAGTTAGATACTACAAATATGGAACTCGTTTTAGGAAAAGGAGTCGCTTGTTAAAAGCGAATGCTTCATCCAAAACGACCTCCGATGTATACAAATAATGTTAATAGAAATATACAGCACAATATAGAATGGGAAGTGGTATAGTATATTTCCCACTCAAAATTTTACTGTTGAAATCATTAAAAAGCAGTTAAATACTATCAACGTGGAATTCGCCTTGGGCGAAGCTATTCACTTTTTAAAAGCGAATGCTCCGCCCAAAACGGCCTCCCGCAAGCAGTGAGTACTGCTAATTGTGTATATAGACTAAACGGTCCTTTAAACAAAGGAAAACAAAGGAAAACAGTTCAATAAATGGCCTCGGTAAAAGAAGCAATTGCTTATTAAAGCAAGTACACCTTTAACCACTACGTCCTTCAGATAGCCATATGTAATAAACTCAATACTGTAGAAAGAAGACTACATATAATTAAATTTTGGGAAATGTCCAACAATTAATCACTGACATTACTCAATTCGGTTTTTCTTTTCTCACTTGCCTTAATATAGTAAATTCCAACTGCATTTAATACTTTAACATTTTCACAGTTTAAAAGCTGGATTAATTTTAACATACTTGGTTTATTATAATAATACTTTTTAAAATACAAATGCCTCAATTCATTATAAGCTGGACAAATTAATAAAAAATGGTACTCATCCTCAACTTCATTTAGAGAGCATAGTGAACATATTCTTTCATTTCTAACAATGTTTCTATGTCGACCTGTTTCAATAAAAAGGTTATGTGCGGACAGACGTATTTTGGCAACAGCGTTTCTATATGATGTTATTTGCATTTTACAAAGATAATTTGAAAAACTAAAATCTTCTTTCAGATGCTTGTAAACAAACAGTGAAGGTCTGTTGTTAATATCTTGAGCCCACTCACTCACATATTTATGTCAATCAGACGATTACGGAAAATAGGCATAAATATATTTAAGTTCACTGAAGCGGGAAATAACCATACGTCGTAAAAGCCCGTCCTTTGTAGAAGTTCTTTTACTTTGTAGGTCCATAGGTTAGAGTTATTCATGTTATCTAATTCTACCAGGACGGTTTGTAAAATACAATTAGATCTTTTATCTGTGAAAAGCTTTATGAAATATTTAATTATTCTTGTTTTTATATTAATATGTAAAGGATATCTTCCAAATTCGCCGTAAATAGCTGAATTAGTAGTTGTGCTCTTAACATTTAACAATTTTCGAAGAAATTTTCTGTGAAGTCTTTCTACAAGTTCACTTGTCATAAAGCCCCAGACCTCGCTAGAATAGTATAGAATCGATGCGACGAAGGAGTCAAATAAGTTAATCATGATTTTCAAAGGAATTTCTTTATGTCTAGTGAATTGTAGTAAATTGCTCATCGCACGCGTCGCTTTCCCTGTTAAAGTCTTAAGGGCATTTTGAAAACTTCCATTATTAGTAAAAACTAGACCTAGATAACTGAAGGTGTTGACTTTTTCGATTATGCTACCTGAATATGTAAAATTAATTTCTTCGGTCAAAGTCCTGCCTCTACGAAAGACAACTATTTTGGTTTTTTGAACATTTACTTTAAGGTTCCACTTTTCACAATATTTCTCAATTTCTGTCAGTAATTGCTGTAAGCCTGTAGCGGTATCGGAAATAAGGACCGAGTCATCTGCAAACAGTAATAAATAAATCGATAATTGTCCTAACGTAAAGCATTCGTTTGTATTCTGCTGTAAAAACAACTCGATGTCGTTAACGAAAAGTGAGAATAAGATCGGCGAGAGCGATTCGCCTTGCAACAATCCTACATTATATTCAAATAGATCTGAAACAGAATTCATATGTTTAACACACAATTTTACATCACTATAAAGTGAACGAATAACGCTAAACAGTTTCCCTGTAATGTTATTCTTGATTAATTTAAACCATAGGCCATTTCGATAAATAGAATCAAAACACTTTTGTAGATCAACAAAACAACAGTATAACTTTTTGTTACTGGCAAATTGTCTTTGAATAAAAGAATTTAAGATAAAGATTGCATCGACCGTACTATATTTAGCCTTAAAACCAAACTGTGCGTCACTTAAGACATCGTATTTTACCGACCATGACTTCAGTCGTTCATTCAATAATGAAGTAAAGAGTTTAGAAAAACAGCTAGTTAAGGTAATACCTCGGTAATTAGTGGGATCGGAAAGGTCTCCCTTTTTATGTACAGGTACAATAACACCCTTAGACCATGAATTAGGAAAGATTTTCTTATCTAGTATGTAATTGAATAAATGAACAAGTGGCTTATCAAGGTAGTCTATACATTCTTTAAAATATTCATATATGATATTATCAGTTGAACATGCTCTATTTGTACCTAACTTTTGAACACATTTCCTGATTTCAGCTGTAGTGAAGGGTGAATCTAGCTCTTCATATATACAATGAATATTTTCATCAAAATTACTCAAAAATTCTTCACATTCGACATCTTCTTGTATTTCTATATCTGATGAAAGGTTTTTAAAGTGTTCAAAAAATGTCACAATATCTATATCTGAGCCATAATTTTGATCTTTCTTTTGTTTAAATAATTTCCAAAATTCTCTAGGTTTTTTATTTCTCATATTATCTAAATCACTAGCAAATTTTCTATTATATTTACGTTTAGTTAATCTACAATGATATTTGTAATCTTTTTTACTAGAAATAAAATATTATCTATTTTCATCATTTTTTAAAGAATTATATTTTTTTAGTGCATTTTCATACACTTGTTTTTTCTGTTGGCAGGTATCATCGAACCAGTTTTGCCTAGGGTATTCACATTGATTACTAAAATTTGTCCTTTTTGAAACCTTAATTTGCTTTTCAAAATATTTGTTACCAACTGAGCTAAGATAATCTGAAAATATTTGGACTAATCCGTCAGGTTCAAAATCACATGAAATGCCATATTCTATTTCTTTATTTAAATATTCAATAGAGGATGCAATATCATTATTAAATGGCTCTTTGTATGAACTATTCCATCTATAAACTGTCTGTACATCATTTTCAACTGTATCAGTTCGTTGATTATTAACAACGATGTTGAATGTAAGGTAGTCCAAATATTTAGACTTACACATGCTTGTTTGCCGTTCAACATTTATTTTTCGGACATTTCACATTTTACTTTTCTTTTGCATGTTACGTCTAAACGGGCCCTACTTAGTTCTACAGTACACTCCTCGCGGATTTTGCTATTTTCGCTGTCCGCGATGGATTTAGCGCGGACCCAACGCGGCGATTTTACAACACAGGTGAACGCGGACTAACCCGGAGCGCTGTTTAAACGCGGCGATCCCTGGCGGACCGCGGCGGTCTGATTACGCAATTAAAACGACGCGATGACTCCGCCGCGATCAGACAGGTAAGTTTCTTTTCAGTGTAGCAAATGATTCAAGAATGAATGAAGTTACGCACCATTTTACTCTTTTACAAAGTCATATTACACGTATGTATCTCCACGAGCATTTTTTATATCAGAAAGAAAAAAGACGATAAGCAGTCATCATTGCCAAGCAAATTATTCAACGGGCACTGAATTAATAGGTTATAGAATCGAAACACATAAATCTTTAACCACACATCATGAGTTTAAAGTGCCTTGCAGAACTGAAGGGTTGCGAAAACATTGTAGGAAAAAACGAATAGGCCGGCAACCAGCATTTTCTCTTATGCAATGTTTATCTACCTTGTCAAACACTCTTCGACAATATATATTACGAGTGATGTTCATATTTCCTGAACTCTCTACCAAACGACAAAATTTGTCCAAATTGAATAAAACATTTGCAGGCGAAATTTTGAATCTAACTCAAAATATAAAACGTGTTTTTTGTTAGGTGAGACCATTGCGGGAAAAGGAAGAAAATGCTGGTTTGAGGCAAAATGACAGCGCCGGTGTAATGCAGAGAAATGACCCCCATTACAAAATGACCTATGGTTATTTCTCAACGTAGAATAATGACCCATGGGTCATTTTTCTACGTCGAGAAATGACCCATGGGTCATTCCTCTACGTCGAGAAATGACCAGGAGGACATTTTGTAATGGGGGTCATTTTTCTGCATTACACCGGCATGTACCGTCAAGGAAAAATAGTTCACGAGCGGCTCTTAGGCCTATGAGGTCTTGACTCTTGAGCATATTTTTTTTTTCTACCAGCGATAACGATCACTAGCAAACAAAATGTTTATTTTTACAAATTGATAAAGTTATCTCCACATGTTCGTTACAAAATTACATGAATGAATCTCGTAGGACTGAATACATAAAATCAAAGTCCCTGGTTCCTCCGTGAGGGTTTTGGTTAAAAATCAACTCTTTACAAAGTCACAAAATTTTCCAAAACTGAAAGCATATGCAGACGACGACTAAAAGTAGCCTTCTGGGACAAGGAGAAGTTGCTGGCTACGATCACTGTTTTCTCTCCTCACAATGAAGACTTCTTCCCAATGAGTAGATAAAATCATTACATGTATATAGTGTTGAGCACTATTCTCAACATGATTTCAGCCAGCTCAAGGCTGCCAGCTAGTGTATCTGCATCTCTTTTCCACACTTTGTAAAATTATTTTTCAAGACGATGAAGACACTAATGTCTGCTCTAAACACAAATCGTAGCAAAATGCTCAGTTGTCAGAGAAGAATGAATCTTTTCGTAATGACCAATATCAATCCTCGAAACCAGTTTTGCTGATCTTGGATCTCGCGTCATAAGCCCGCATTACTAGCCAACTTTCAAGATTGGATATCACGTTCTTAAATATCATGGGAGAGGACTTGCAGATCAGCGGGAAAAGGGTTCGGTTTGTAAACTAAATTTTAGCGTGTTAATCCTTTCCCAAACGACAAAATTTTAGACTGGTCCAAATTGAAAGCACTTGCAGACGACAAAATTTATGTTACTCAAAAAGCAAAATTTGTTTCCAGCAGGGAAGAAAATATTGTGGGAAGAGGGGGAAATGCTGGTTACCAGCATTTTCTCCTTTTCTCACGATGTTTTCAAAAGGTTTCTCTCTCAGGGCCGTAAAAACCCAGCGATTGTTTGGCAAAAGCTTAAACTTTCAAAAGTGTTAAGGGATACAAGGGTTTAATTAACAAAAGACGCGTGCATTTTGCAAAATAAAGATTATCAATCCCCATATTTGGCTGATCTTGTTCTACAGTTGGAAGATGGGTAAACTCGACCTTTATCCATTCAACAGACGACAAA
This sequence comes from Tridacna crocea, assembly GCA_943736015.1. Classification (NCBI taxonomy): domain Eukaryota; kingdom Metazoa; phylum Mollusca; class Bivalvia; order Cardiida; family Cardiidae; genus Tridacna; species Tridacna crocea. Next base: position 3,311,161 of record OX031070.1, on the reverse strand, counting down.
ATATTAAACTCATCCATATTAAAAGCATTTTTGCTGAAATGAGAGAAGTTGTCTTAAAAAGGTTGGGATACTTTGTGGGAAAATGTTGTTAACATTTTTCCTTTACCCACTTAGTTTATTGTCATGGGACCGTTCAGACTAGGTCTTGTGTTGTAATAGGTTAACCAGTTGGGAAAAAAAATATCTGTGCAATGTAAGTGGTTGTGCTTGTCTCCATGTACATGTGATAAAATGAAGAGTATATGATAATTGTTTTCGTTCTTGAAGACTGGTATATTTATGATTACGGCCTATTATCTTATTTTTTCCTACGAGACAACATTCCGTCATGTTCTAAAATATAAAGGGTTGGGATTTCATACACAAATGACACGTGTTAACTCTTTACCAGACCTCCAGATTTTACCCATATCCAATTCTATAACATTTGCAGATTACCAAATGAAATTCAAACAACGAAACTTGTCTTTTGGGTGAAGACGTTGTCGGAAGAGAAGCAGCTGCTGATATCAGCACATTTTCTTCTCCCACTATGGTTTCTCGAGGCTCTTGAAACTTGGGCCATGATTATTTGGTAAAGGGTTAACAATAAACGGACAACCCCCCGCCGGTTTTTATTGCCAAATTTGGTTGTCGGGGTGTAATATAAGCTTTAACCCTTAGTCCATACAGCAATAAATAAATGGAGCTGAAACGTATGTGTAGAAGACGACGATTATGAACTTTTCACTATTGTTTTGAGTTAGAACATGTCTTAGAATATCAGAGTAAAAAGATAAATTGCTAGTCACCTGCATTCTCCTTTTTCCTCAATGTTTTCAAAAGCCGAATAGTATTATTCGGTAAACGCTTAACGCACCGATTGCAGCTTTAATTCCTTTCAGTATCGTTTACAGACGATGTAGATGAAGATCGTGCTGCACTATCTCTTACAACTATGCACTGTGAGCTTTTCTAGCCGAGACAAGATTAAAAGCTTTAAATTCTGTGTTATTTGTATGGTGGAGTTATTTTTTGTATTATGTTAGGATAAACTAGGGTAAAGCCTGAATCAGCAATCTAAGGAGCCCAGGTAAAAAGGTTTTGAAAACAATGTTGGAAAAGGAGAAAATTCTGTAAAGCAATATACCACCATAGTTCCAAGATATTGTCTACTTTTCAAAGAGAAACATAATCATAATTATGATACACACTAAATTTCTCGTCTGCAAATGCATACAAATTGAACAAGTCTGAAAATTTGTCGCCTTATTCAGATGTAGGATACGGATAACATAGGTTTCAACCTAAAGGTATGGAAAATATTCCGAGGATGACAATCTGTGTATTATGTCCGAATGCAAGTTGTAGGCAGACCAAATCATGTCAAAATCAGGCAAAAAGTAAACTTAAGACTTGCCAACTTTTAACCTAATTTTTGTATTAATATCCAGCGACAAACAGTTGGCACAACCAGGGATCTTATATACAAGATCCCTGGCACACATGCAATAACAGATTATCATCTTCATAATTTTCACTCTTTTAAATGCATTTTAACACCAGCTTTGTTTACTTCGGCAAACATTATTACCTACAGCACTCGAATGCAGTCAAAACAAGTGGTACTCATTTAAAGTGCCTGTTACGATTTTTACAGACATCGTGGATTGAGATCAGACAACGCATTACGCAATGTCTGATCTTTAATAGATCACTGTCCGCATACTATAGTGTCAGAGTTACCCAAACAGCCTGATTCTACAATTTATTTATGCAACTCTTGGCTACGGTTGATGTCGATTCCATTTGAGCCATGCTCTGTGAACAAATTGGTTTGTTGTGTCTACAAACAGTATCAACTCCGGTAACCCTGCACAGAACGTACAGACTTACCTGTGTCGAAACATTTTGCTCTTTGGTCAATTTTCAGCATGTTATTCTACCTCATGACTCGGTCGATTGTTAAATAAAATGGATCCATGTTTTGTGATGGCTTGCTTGGTGCGTCACGGATATGCATTAGAACCATTTTTCACAGAGTATGGCTCATTCAGTTTGCACTCAACGAGAAAATAACTCATTGTATGGTTGTTTTCGTAGGTCAGCCGATTACCAGTTCGAAGGTAGACGGCTTCATTATGATGGTTAATAAATGCATAAATTAATTTATAATATCTGGTTATTTAAATAAATTCTGGATGTTATAAGATTCTGCAAGTTATACGGCATATTTGATTTACTCTCTCTCTCTCTCTCTCTCTCTCTCTCTCTCCTTTCAAATCAAACCAGTATTCATGATAGAACTATTTTAATATGAAAAGCAACTTATAACGTGAACTGTATCATAAAAAAAATCCTGACGTGAACTATAATATTTTAGTGTAATGGTAATTTTCTCTTTAGTTGTTACAATTTCTATTGACATATTAATTTCATATATAGTTTTTTTTTTCCAAAAATGATGATGAAATAGAAATAATATTGAATTCACTCCTTTTAGTAGACATTTTAACCCATTTCCTTCCTCTTTAATTGCCTGTTAAACATATTTATCTTATATCGATTGAGAAACGAGTTAATCTCTCTCGAATCTGCCTTCTGGGAACTTGAATATAATAAAAAAAAAAGTCTTTCATATGCCTTCTGGGAACTTGAATAAAATAAAAAAGTCTTTCATAATCTCAGACAGTTAAGTTCCAAGATATGAACGCATGACGTTTTCTGATCTTGGTCTTCTCTGCAAAAGCAGTTTTATGCTGAAAGGTTTGAGATGCCGAAGAGAACCCCAGTCTCGTTTTCGAAAACTACCAAAGTGCCGAAAGTTAACCCATTACCACACAATCCCTACTCCCGAGAAACAAGCTTTTAGAAAACATTGTGGGAAAAGGAGAAAATGCTGTTAACCAGTATTGCTTCCTTTTCCCATAATGTTTTCTACCCTTCACAAAACAAATTTCAAATTTTCTGCCACTTTTATTTTGTCGTCTGCAAATGCTTTAGATTTGGTCAAACCTCAAATTTTGTCATTTGGTAATGAGTTAAATCTGTTGCGGTATGTCGAGATATTCTAGCCGGGATAACCTTCAGGTCCAAAAGATTACACTATGTTCAGCAAAGTTGATGGGATGGGATCCGCCAATATCTAGGCCTAATGGCAGCAAAATGACGAGGGGGAGATGTAACCGTTTTTTCGGTTTTAAGAAATAACTTTGGTGAAAAAAAAGGAGAAAATATTCCGAACATTTTAAGCGACATATTTCTAGACATTCGCTCCTATTCGAATATTCTTTAATTTCTTATAGAAAATTAAACAGATCTATAGTTATTTTGACTTACCAAATGAAGTGGTAATCCATCATAGGAATCTAAGTCGTAAATAGTTAAGAAGGGTTAGATAAGGTCGTATAAAAAAGTGTCAGTCGGTTTAGTATGACACGTGCATATGGAACTAACAACTGGGACAGTACTTCACACTGCCGGAGTGCTATACCCAACATCAAAGGAATACCGAGTTAACCCTTGCCTCTCCTTTGTGTTAAGTTTGCATATATTATTTTACCCTTTATCAAAGGACAAAAGTTTAGACTGGTCCAAATTGAATGCACTTGCAGACGGACAAAATACATTTTACTCAAAAATTGAAATTTGTTTCTAGCAGAGTAGAAAACATTGTGGGAAAATATGAGAAAATTTTGGTTACCAGCATTTTCTCCTTAGCCTACAATGTTTTCAAAATGCTTCTACCTCAGCGTCTTAAAAAAAAGGGAATGTTTTTGTAAAGGTTTAAAAGGCAACGAAAAGAGCGGGTTTTTATTCAACCCTTTCCCAAACAAGCCTTTGTTTGTACGTGTCTGCAGTACATGTCTTTTGCAAACAATGTGGGAAAAGGAGAAATTGCTCGTAACGAGCAATTTCTCCTTTTCCCACAGTGTTTTCTGCTTGTTCAGATAATTTTCTGCCATTGTTATAAAAGTTAAAATTGTCGTCTGCAAACTCTTTCAGTTTGGAAGAGTCTAAAATTTGTCATTTGGGAAAGGGTTAAGAGAACAAGAGGATCATTTTAGTTCAGAATGTGGACCGATGTTTTGTTTTTCTGACGATCCTGCCTGCATTTTGAAAAAGCTGAATATATGTACAGTTCTATTTGTTACCCTTTGGTTTCCTTACATCCAGAGACTGAGAAAATGAGGATAAACAGTGTGATAATATACACGTACAGGGTAGCATAATTTTTTCATTGTTCTTGGGTTTCTTTTTTTTTTTCAAATTAAATTATAGATTATGTTATGGATTTTCGGCGCTCTATGGGTTAAGTTATTAATTGGGATTCCAGTCGGAGTTTTTCCTCTTTTAAGGACACGCTTGTGAGTCACAAACAATCAAGAAGTAGTAACTTTGGTTTTCGGTGTTTGGAATCCAGCATGAAATTGCACTTTTAATCCGAAATTCGAAATTTCATATCGCTAATACTAAATATGGGATAGGCCTACAAATTTGTAACTTAGCGAATAGCTGATTAAAATGATATATAACGTTTCGTGGCATCCTAACTTAAGTAATCCCTGTTGGCAAAGCTTATATCCGCATTTAAAGGTGCGAAAATGTTGCGGTCGTAATGGAAGAATTAGTTTCTGGTTCCCAAAACAGTGGGGAAAATTACAGATATTTATGTATAAAAATTTACAGTCATCCTGGCGAATTTTCCCCCGCGATCCCTCGCACAGTCGCCGCGATCCACCGCGTTTACCTCCTGCTGTGAAGTTGCCCGATATTTTCTGAGGCCGCGGTGACACGTCCGCCGCGTTTCCGCGGCCGATACCTGTACAGCAGATTTGCCGCGGACAAATTGGTCCATCGCGGCTCGCGGACTTGAGCAAAATCCGCGAGGAGTGTACTGTATGTAGCAAATTCGATTTCCTAAAATTCGGGATAATGGTGAAAAAGCACTCAAGTAAACATGATAGATAACTTAACTGGATACAAAATTACTTTTCTGCCTCTGGAAAAGGGCCACATTCATGATATATTCATCTTGACTTCATTCGTGTAACTTTTTCAACACAAAAGCCGCCATGTTTACAAGCATATTTCGGATTAAATAAAAAAACGAATTTCCGAACGATTTTTGAACGAAATCCGATTAGCGCCCTCCTCCCCCCCCACGCACGGATTGTAACCTTAGATTTGGCAACCATTTTCTGAAGTTATGTTTACCAAAATTATTTCTAAAACCCTAACATAAATTAATGTGAAATGCCTTTATAATCATAGTCCCTACTTGAATCATATATATATTCAACGATAATGTGTTCAACATATTCAGCCTTCGGTCTTGTGCCAGAAGCTAGATTTAGACATGGGAAACCCCGGCCTCATTGCGTGGCTTTATATATCCATTGGACAGTTCATGAAAAACATACCGTATACCAGATATCAAGGAAAATGCTTCCTATCACCAGAAGTAACTGTTTGAATAACATAAATTAACTGTTGTAAGTCGATTAGCTCAGTTTTTGAAGCACGATGAACGGGACGGACTTATGTAAAATTTGACGTCTGTTGGTCTTCTCTTGACATCAGCACTAGAATACCAGAAAATTTAAAAAAAAAGTACACTTTTTGCAGTATTTCTGCTCCAGCAAATTTGTAAGAAAATCAAGTTGTGGAATTGAAATTCATGTAATAAATTTTGGCTACACGCGAACCCTCACGCAAAAAAAAAACATAATAAAGTGTCATTTTTTCCGTTGTCTCGTGTAAAATGACACTTATGCAGTAACTTGACACCCTTATTGACATTATTCTTCTCAAATCATGCGGAAATACGTATGCATAAATTTACAGACATGAAAAATCGATTGGTGCAAAAAACGCAGAAACCCATGACACAACAGAATGTTCCATTAGACTCAGCCCGATCAGAGACTTCAGACCGTCTTTCAGCTTTTTAATTACTTTAAACAGAAAATTTTCATCATTATCTTGATCTAACAGACTTGTTTTGCTGCAAATCATAAATATGCAGTTTAGAATCATTATATTCAAACCCTCTAATTATGAACTTAACCACAGATTATAGCTCAGGGGTTAAGTGTGTCCTGAGCGGAAATACCGGTTTCAGTTCCTTCTATCAATTTATTAGCAGTTGTGAAGAAGGACTAGGAATTTTCTTCAAAAGTACTTTATTATAAATAACCTGGAAAATATTCAGTGTCGTATTCAAAGGGTGTCATTGCTATGGAACAGCTGTGGCGTGCAAAAACCCCCATGGCGTATCCATGACGTATACGTTCTCCATGTCGTATTTTAGTAGGACTGGATGGAAATATTCACTCTCAGTAATAAGAGCGATTGGTCTGGAAAAACGTCATAAAATACCACTACAACCGATCTTTCTTTTAAAAATATGCATACGCTCCTGTTTTGGTTGCAGTTCCTATATCAACAGCAGTGAAACTATTGTTTGCATTTAAATAAAGGGTTCGTAAAAAGAAAGGTGACGTCTTTCACTTCATTGTGCCTGAGAAAACTGGGGTGCATTTAGGGTTCAAAAACATACATCCCGCGAAAACATATCGATCGACGATAGATCTTATTTCTCTTTAATGAAATGAAGCTTTTCAATACTTGCCAACGTTAAAGTTTACCTAAATAGTTGGAGCCTTACTATCGCACGTTCATTTATGTCCATGCCTTTATCTACGTAAAATAAGGCCATGCATATAAACGTCATAAAATCCTATATGTAACACTCAACCAATAATTCAAGAAACTCTTGAATTATCATTCTATTCAACACACATCCAAAAAGTATCAGGAACTCGGGTTGGACGGGAATCCGGCGAAATCAATTCAGAAAACGTGGGAACGAACTGGATTTGGGACGAGTTACTAGGAGATTCTCTCGACGTTTCTTTGATTTATGAATAGTCTTAAAACTCGATAACAGTCTGTAATGGACCACTAAACGATTCAGTCCTTCTTTCTAGGCAAAATTATATTTGTGAATGAGGGTTGTCCCTTTCTGTAACACTTTAATGGAGGTAAAGGAATTCCGTTTATAAAATTTCGTTTAGTTGCCGTTAACCCGCGATAACTACACATTTACATACATTTTTTACTTCAAAAACAGGGTAGCGCTAAATAAAAGCGGATTTAACTCATAAAACGTAAGTGTTTTACAACCAAGTCTTTAATATTGGTTCAATATTGATTTATCTTGTTACTGATACCAGTTTCATTGGCCATTTTGCATTTTAAGTATCCAAATTTGATGCTCAAACAGCGACAAGATTTGATGTCGGAGTTTGCTAAAGGAACCTATGAAGGGCCCGATAAGACCCTACGTACACGATGAATGTCAAAATGTGAAATAACGTACGTAGGGTCTTATAAATAGGACTAAATGTAAGGGGAGCGTGATTTGAATAAACATTAAAATCATGTACAATAAAATCTTCTATCGTATCAAAATTTTGAAAATGAGTCAATAAATAATCAACTGTGCTTTCGCCATTATGTGTAAAACAAGTAAATTTTCCTTCATTGGAGGTGTTTCCTATTCGTCCGTTTACAATCTGTAGATCAACTGCCTTACATAATTCTAACAGACAATCACCAAACCTGTTTGATCCCCTGTCGCATGAAATGCGAGGTATCAAACCGGTCTGGTGGCCGTAATTTTGTTCATGCCCCAATAACGGCAAATCATCCGCAATATAATCCGATTTACACCCAGTTCGTGCATTGAGATCTCCCAAAACAAACACTTTTCCCCCTAAACTCTGAAAATACCTAATTTCTGATTCAAGTTTTTCAAATAAATCGAAATCTAAAATTTCATAAATAGGTGAGCCCTCAGGGGCTATATAAGTAGAACAAATATAAATATTATCTGTTAAGTTGAAAAAGGCTTTGTCAAGCTTAAACCATTGAATACAGTCTACACTATTACGGACCAATTTTACCCCATGCGATAAGCTATTTCTAACATAGAGTAAAATTCCTCCGCTGCTTCTCTTTGCTCTTTTATTTTGGACTTTTCTATATGAATGGAACAGTTTATAACCATGTAAAGATATCTTTGAACTCTTGTTAGTCCATGATTCAGATAAAAATATCAGATCATAATTGCTAATCAAAGTTGAAAATTCAGTGTCGTTCAGTTTATCACGTGTAAGTCCCTCAATGTTCCATTGTAAACACTTCACACTATTCCCGCTATTGTCCTATTGATTCCCTCCCTGTGTTGTAGGTTCCCTGTACAGAGCACCATCGATGTACAACCGGTCCATCACCAAATAAGCCTCTTTCCCACTGTCTCTGGCCTTTTTCAAAACAGGATACAGTCTTTTTCTAGTATTTACTACCTCCTGAGGAAATTGCTGTGCGATGCCCTCGGGTCTAGTGAGCTGATCTGCACTGTGACATACCTTCTCCCGGTCCGGATAGTAAGCAAATTTAGCCACAATGGGTCGGGTTTTGTCCTTATGAAATCGTCCGATCCTATGTGCACGATGTAACTTGATGTTAGTTTTAGCGTCTTCTATTTTGCATTTTTCCTCTATCATTGTACGTACTTTATTAACACAATCACTATCACGTTCACCCTTTTGCTCCGGAATGCCAAAAAACAAAAGATTGTCTCGCATACTGCGCGCCTTTAGATCTATCAGCTCCTTCTTCACTGCCTCTATTTGTTGCTGCTGCTGATGTTCAAGATTCTTTATTCCTGCTAGCATAGTATCTAGTTCTTTTTGCTTAGCTTTTATAGATTCTATAGCTGAAGAGTCAAAATCTCTACTTTTCTCTACATCACTAATTTTCGTTTCAAGATTGGCCACTTTCGAATCTAACTTGTCTAATCTGCTGTTTATGGACCTCACCGATTTCTGAATGTCTTCTAACTGACATAGCTTATTATCTATTAATTCAAGCCTGTTCAGGATAGCTGAAAACTGATCAGTCCCCGTTAGATTTAAAAATGTCGGTGGTGTATTATAGCTAGGGGTAATACACGGTGATCCATGACTCTGCGCTTGTGCGACCTGGGTCTGTGCTGTAGGTAGTTGCGGTGATGCAAAATTTTGCCCATATTGTACAAAGTTTCCATTAACAGGTGATTGAAACTGGTGTTGATTGTTCATTGTTGCAGACTTATGGTCATATTTGGCAATATTCAATGAATTGTCTTTAGTACTCACTGAAGCCCGCCTTTTCTCGTTTCCATTGTTCTCTGGTGTTATCTTACTCCGTGGCCGTTTTCTTCCCATAATAAGTCCAAAATTTCATAATAATCACTCAATTCCATACATTGTACCTCCATATGACAGTACACATGCAAATCACTGATATCAAGCTCTAAATAGAATGAATAATCCAGTTTTTATTGCTCATTCAAAATTTTCAAGAAAAAAGCGTCCATACTCCACGCATGCGCAGAAATTATGCCTTGAGTTTGTACCCATAATGCACTTCGGTAAACTGACACCGGATGTTCATGAATGACAAGTGAAAAGCTTTTTATTACGTATTTGCATATTTTTAACAGCACATAATCCCCACAACAGGGGTTCTGCAATTATATCTTTATACTAAAAAAGTAAAGTGACACTTTATAAATTCTTCATGAAATACTTTAGTTGTATTTCAAAGTGAGGTCACGTGACTAAGTATTGCGTCATAGGCCTACCCAAGTAGCTTGAACACATTGTTATACCTTTTATTCCTCACCGTACGACAAAATTTAAGAAATGTCGACAGAATTTGCTGAAAAAAAATTAAGCGTGACTAAGTAGGTACATTATCTCTTTTAAAAGGTTGAAAACAATGTGGAAAAATGAGAAATTGCCGGAAGTAAGTTAAAGTTGTGAGTTTTTTTTTCTAAAGGTTATTACCAAATGACTAAATTTTGGACAGAACGAAAGTGAAAGTATTTGAAGGCGATACAATAAATGTGACTTAAATGACGATTTCTTTATTTGATTAGGTAGAAAACATTGTGGAAAGAGGAGGCTGGTTACCAGCATTTTCTCCCTTTTCCATTATGTTTTCAAAAGCCTTCTTTTCAGGGTCGTTGAAACTCGAGATTGTTTGGTAAAGGGTTTAACCACTCTGCAGTCTTGGCAAAAGTTTGGTCATGTAAATATTACTTCGTAACTCCCTTCCCCCCCCCTCCCCGCACTCCCCGCCCCCTTCCTCCGTTCAAGTATACGTTCTGTTTCTCACAATGTTATACTTTGTAAATTGAAACAAGCATTACCATTTCCTTTCTGTGTCAGACAGTTACCTACAGCTTCTTGTTTAGATTTATTTTCCTCTGTTTCGATATTGTATGGACCATCCAGTTTATATCTTTTTTAGACCGTTTATTCTACATTAGCTAATCTATCAGTACTGTCAGTGCTTTGATTTTTTCGCATAGCATACAATGTCGACTCTGGTCCAACATTTTGGTACTTATAAAACATGAATAAATAAATAGAGACTATTTGTTGTTTTCGGTAAAAGATCGAAATTTATTTCATCTCGTGAACACCATCGGTAATATTTTCACTCGTGGCGCATCCACGATTGAAAATATCACCTATGGTCTTCACGAGATGAAATAAAGCGCCGCGAGTGAAAATATTACCGATGGTGATCACGAGATGAAATAAATTTCGACTTTTTGCCGTAAACAACAAACATTCTATTTTTTTCATGTTTTTAACTTTTTTCTGGGAGGAGCTTTATCAAAATCCAGTACTGTTCTTTTCCCTTATTCCCCGTGGCGTACCCCTCCCGCACAGCAATACATTACAATATTAAGTCAAGCGCCAGAAACTTAAGGCAAATGACGTCATATTTCCATTTGGTAGTGAGGCACGCGCAATTCACCTAGGCAACAAGAACATGAAAATCATTATTTTTACTTGTGTAAGATCGAAAAATATTTCTCGATATCCTACCGGAAAGCCTGAAATAAAAATCTGTGATTGGTTGACAATATCAACATGTTTATTTTAAGGGGTCAATTCCTGTTTGCGGACAAATTTGCGTCGTCTTTCAAGTTACTGCTAAACAGAAAAAAAAGGATGACCGAATTTTTGCCGCAGTTTGGAACAAGTGATGCAAATCGAACAAAACAAGAAGGTCCAAATGTGTTCTCTCTTTAATTATAAACATTTATTTGACTCATAGATGAATGATAGTATATCAAGTAGGATGTAATTTATTTTTAAAAAATGTCAGAAAAAAAATATCTACGGACATGTGAAATGGGGGGTTTAATGTACCTGCAAACATTGTCGACCCATGTCAGCCTGCCCAGTCCGTACAGGTTGACATTGGTCGAAACTTTTTGCTATTCGTTACTTTGGTGCACGTCCAAGGACCAACCTATCCCATGGATTAACTCTTTCCCAAACAATCCCAGGTTTTTACGGGTCAGGAATAGAAGCCTTTTGAAAACATTGTGGGAAAAGGAGAAAATGCTGGTAACCAGCATTTTCTCCTTTTCCCACAATGTTTTCTACCCTATCATATAGAAAAATCATCTTTTTAGCAACTATTAATTTGTCATCTGCAAAATGCTTTGAATTTGGTCTGGTCCAAAATTTGCCATTTGGGAAAGGGTTAACTCATTACCACACAATCCCTACTTTTGACGCCCATGAGAAAGAAGCCTTTTGAAAACACTGTAGGAAAAGGAGAAAATGCTGGTAACCAGCATTTTCTCTTTTTCCCACAGTGTTTTCTACCCTTCTCAGAACAAATTTCAATTTTTCAGTCACCTTTATTTTGCCGTCCGCAAATGCTTTCATTTTGAACCAGTCTAAAATTTTCTCGTGTGGTAATGATTAAGAGTTAATCGCTTGTACAGCAAATTGAATGTTACGGATCTATGATTTTGTGATGACTTGCTCTCATCACGGAGATGCTGATCTTTTGCTAAAGCCTCGTCGAATTGATTGAACCACGTTCTGTGAAAAAGGTACATGTAGTTCAATGTGTCTCTGTTATGCACTGTACCAGACAAGATATTACATAAGTATAGATTCAAATGGCTTGCAACACCCAAAAAATTTAACGACATTCCATCATTTGCGTAAAGTGTCGTCTCGGATCAGCCTGCGCAGTCCGCGCAGGCTGATCCAAGAGAGCATTTAACGACTACATTACATTTTGTGCTACAGTGGACTTGCCCAAAGCAAAAAATCACATTAAAACAGAAAGTGTCGTTTCGGATCAGCCTGCGCAGACCGCGCAGGCTGATCCGAAACGACACTTTACGCAAATTTCGGGATACCCCTTTTTGCGTATTTAGGCCATATAATCCGTATTTCTAATAACTGAATGAATCATGAGAAAGAAATGTCCTTTAACATGAAGAAACTTGATCAAAAACAAAACTCATCGATTCAGGCCAGCCGGCACGGATAGCGCAGGCTGACCTGAATCGATGCGTTTTGCCTTTTTTTTTTTTACCTTTTTGTAAAGCACGACTCAACTTAATTTGCTTCTATGACATAGGATTGTATAGACCAAGATCAGGCTGCACAGGTATTGCAGCGTATTTTTTGGTCATTTATACTTTTTTTGATTCTGATGAATGATATTGGGGGAAAAAAAGGTTTAAAAAATTTTTAGAAGACTGATAAACTGAAAGTTTTTTAAGAAAAAAAAAAAATCGTAAGGTTGTTAAAAATAGATCAATTTCATACTTCGAAAAAAAAAAATCACATGACAATTTATAACCATAATGTTACAAGAGCTATATTTCCGCAATTTCAAAGATATGTTTTCCCGAAATAGCAGAGCTTCAGATAAAGGGATCCATATTGATTTCAAAATTGAAAATATTGATTATTATTTCATGCTTTCCGGTAGGATATCGAGAAACAGCAGTGAAAATATTTTTCGATCTTACACTGGTACTACCAGTGAAAATACCAATTTTCACGTTCTTATTGCCTAGGTAAATTTCGTGTGCCTAACAACCAGATGGGAAATATGACGTCATATACCTTACATTTCTCGCGCTTGACGTAACGTTGCTATGCGGGAGGGGTACGCCACGGGGAAGAAAGGGTTAAAAGCATAAAATAAATAGAATATTTGTTTTTTCGGTGAAAGATCGAAATTTATTTCATCTCGTGAACACCATCGGTTATATTTTCACTCGTGGCTGCGCCACTCGTGAAAATATTACCGATGGTGTCCACTCGATGAAATAAATTTCGATCTTTCACCGAAAAATCAAATATCCTCTATGTGTCCACTCACCCATGGTGTTGGTACTCATTAGAATCGTCTCATTGAGACGATTCTAATGAGTACCAACAACATAGGGTTTCGGAAAAAAATAATGACTGTAGAATACTGTCACTCTTTCTAATTTGGAGCTCTTAATAGTATTACCGTACATTCTGCGCAGTCTGATTTTGATCTACATTGTCCGAAAATACGCATAGACTGGTACTTAACTCTATTCCAACGATAAAATTTTAGTCTGGTTCAAATTGAAAGCAATTGTAAAGGACAAAAAAAAATGTTGATCTTACGGTCAGATATGCCTTCGATAAGAGGAAGCGTTGTATGCGCATGTCATAGTCTTCGAATATTCGACCTGTCTGCTATGACGCATCACCGATCCCCTAAACTAGGGAAAAATACGGCTTATATCGAAACTATTACCTAAGCCTGTAGGGGCTGTTTTAATAAATGACATCGAGATGACTCGAGATTGTTTGGTAAAGGGTTAAACCACTCTGCAGTCTTGGTAAAAGTTTGGTCATGTAAATATTACTTCGTAACTCCCTCCCCCCCCCCCCACTCCCCGCCCCCTTCCTCCGTTCAAGTATTTGTTCTGTTTCTCACAATGTTATACTTTGTAAATTGAAACAAGCATTATTGTTTCCTTTCTGTGTCAGACAATTATCTACTGCTTCTTTTTTAGATTTATTTGCCTTTGTTTCGATATTGTATGGACCATCCAATTTATATCTTTTTCAAGACCGTTTATTCTACATTAGCTAATCTATCAGTACTGTCAGTGCTTTGATTTTTTCGGCATAGCATACAATGTCGACTTTGGTCCAACATTTTGGTACTTATAAAACATGAATAAATACATAGAGACTATTTGTTGTTTTCGGTGAAAGATCGAAATTTATTTCATGTCGTGAACACCATCGGCAATATTTTCACTCGTGGCGCATCCACGAGTGAAAATATCACCTATGGTCTTCACGAGGTGCATAGGATACATGCGGGCTGATCATAGCTGAATGAATCGCATCAGGTAGCGTTTTATTGAGTAAACATTTATTGATTATGAAATTCAAAGTAACGGTTGTCGTTTTGAAAAGTAGTCCGGTTCTGTACACAGAATGCCCAAATAAGATAGATGTAAGATGTATATTTGTACAAAGCTATCTAGCGGGGGATAATGGGAAGGTGAAAATGCTGGTCACCGGCATGTTTTTTTTTTTTCCAAAATCATATGAATTTTCAAGGGTTTCTTTCCCAGGGTCCCTAAAAGTCAGGGTTGTGTGTTAAAAGGGTCTAAGTGCTGAGTCAAAGGGTTAAAACCTTCTCATGTGAAACATATCGCTGGTTTACTTCAAAAACCTCGTAACTACAGCTTGTTTCAAACTAAAGTTAATAGGTTTTTGAAGTAAAACGACGATATATGATATACTGAAGTACAGGGCATTTATAAATAGGTTGTACAGTTATCCTACAATCTGAGGTAAAACAAATTAAAATGATATCAATCGTGGCAATCATCAAAGGGTCTATCCATTTATATAGCATTTCCATTTTTTTTTAAATCAATCCCTAGGCTTTTAAGTTCGACCATATGACCTTTTGCGGACAGTGTAGATCAAGATCAGACTGCACAGCTTTGATTTACACTGGCCGTATTCCTAACACACTTCTGACAAAACGCATTCATTTAACCCTTTACCACACAATGACTTTTGACACCCCTGATAGAGAAGGCTTTTGAAAATATTGTGGGAAAAGGGGCAAATGCTGGCTACCAGCATTTTCTCCTTTTTCCACAGTGTTTTCTTCCCTTTCAAAGAAAAATCTTTTCAAATGAGCCACACGGAAACTTCATTAAATGCTTTCAAATCGGACAGGTCTAAAATCTTGTCGTTTGTAGAAGGGTTACTAGCAATGGTTTGCTTCTTATTTTTCTATTAAAGCTGCTTACCAGCATTTTTTCTTTTTTCACAATGTTTTCTTCCCTTTCAAAGAAAAATAATTTCATATGATCCACGTTGAAACTGTCATCAAATGCTTTTAAATAGGTCTAAAATCTTGTCGTTTGTTAGAGGATTAATAGCAATTGTTTGCGTTGTATTTTTCTAAGCAATTGTTTGCGTCGTATTTTTCCGAGCAATTGTTTGCGTCGTATTTTTCCGAGCCAATGTTTGCGCCGTATTTTTCCGAGCAATTGCTTGCGTCGTATTTTTCCCAGCAATCGCTTGCGTCGTATTTTTCCCAGCAATCGCTTGCGTCGTATTTTTCTAAGCAATCGCTTGCGTCGTATTTTTCAGAGCAATCGCTTGCGTCGTATTTTTCAGAGCAATTGCGTGCGTCATATTTTTCCAAGCAATTGTTTGCGTCGTATTTTTCCAAGCAATTGCTTGCGTCATATTTTTTTCTAAGCAATTGTTTGCGTCGTATATTTCTAAGCAATCGTTTGCGTCGTATTTTTCCCAGCAATCGTTCGCGTCGTATTTTTCCAAGCCATTGCTCGCGTCGTATTTTTCCAAGCGATCGTTCGCGTCGTATTTTTCCCAGCGATCGTTCGCGTCGTATTTTTCCCAGCGATCGCTCGCGTCGTATTTTTCAGAGCAATCGCTTGCGTCGTATTTTTCTGAGCAATCGTTTGCGTCGTGTTTTTTCAAGCAATCGTTTGCGTCGTGTTTTTTCAAGCAATCGTTTGCGTCAAAGCGTCGTGTTTTTTCAAGCAATCGTTTGCGTCGTGTTTTTTCAAGCAATCGTTTGCGTCGTATTTTTCCCAGCAATCGTTTGCGTCGTATTTTTCCCAGCAATCGTTTGCGTCGTATTTTTCAGAGCAATCGCTTGCGTCGTATTTTTCAGAGCAATTGTTTGCGTCGTATTTTTCTAAGCAATTGTTTGCGTCGTATTTTTTCAAGCAATTGTTTGGGTCGTGTTTTTTCAAGCAATTGTTTGCGTCGTATTTTTTCAAGCAATTGTTTGCGTCGTGTTTTTTCAAGCAATTGTTTGCGTCGTATTTTTCTATGAAAGTCTAGACCTTGGCCTATACTTATTGCAGATGCATTAAGCCCCCTTTTTCACACAGCACGTCTCGTTTATAACCTAAACATAATGTGTACGTACAAATTGTTTACGTACAAATTATCTATGTGCAGTGATACGGGAGACCACTCCTTCCTGCATGGCATTCTCCCGATTTAAATACAATACCTGGCTACTGCGTCAGAGAGATATCTCTTTGGCTCAGTGGTTAGGGTATTGGTCTTGTGTCCGGGAGTTCCGGAGTTCGAATCCCGCTCCGACCCTTATTTCTGCCATGCATTTATTCATTTGTTTCTTTGTTACGGACTTCGTTCGTAAGATGGGGGCTCGTCCGGGATTGGCCATTGAGCCATTAATCCCATTTGTTGTCCAAAATCGGACTTCCTGCCTAATAAGGCTTTGAGTCATCAATAAATGATGACTTTAAGAGGGGGTGTGTTACGGGAGACCACTCCTTCCTGCATGGCATTCTCCCGATTTAAATACAATACCTGGCTACTGCGTCAGAGAGATATCTCTTTGGCTCAGTGGTTAGGGTATTGGTCTTGTGTCCGGGAGTTCCGGAGTTCGAATCCCGCTCCGACCCTTATTTCTTCCATGCATTTATTCATTTGTTTCTTTGTTACGGACTTCGTTCGTAAGAGCAGCAATTAAGCATTACAGCCGTAAAATAAATTTCATATTAAGTACACTACAACTCAGCAAAGCTTTCTGATGAAACGATAAATTTTCTCTTAAAGGTGGATATTTAGGTTTTTCACATCTCACCAAATCGTCTGCAAGTGCTTTCAATTTGGACCAGTTTAAGATTTTGTCGTTTGGTAAAGAGTTAAAACGCAGTCGTTTTGGTAAACAGGAAAACAAGGCATGTCGCTTGCTGCGAATGGATATGTTTATCCTGTTAGGAAAGAAGGAAATTTTAGACATGTCCAATTTCAAAGCAATTTCATGTATTGCAGACGACAAATTAAGTACGTCAGAAATAACAGAATGTCTCATTGAAAGAGCAGAAAACATTGTGGGGAAAGGGGAAAACCCTGAGTAGTCTACTATAAATGATCATGAGGAAGAACAATTTTGATAACATTGATAGAAAAGGAGAAAATGTCGGTCATCAGTATATTATCCTTCTCCTACAATGTTTTCCTTAACGTAAATCTTGACCAAACGACCAAATCGTAGACATCTTGAACTTAAAACCTTCTGCAGA
Organism: Tridacna crocea; assembly: GCA_943736015.1. NCBI lineage: Eukaryota > Metazoa > Mollusca > Bivalvia > Cardiida > Cardiidae > Tridacna > Tridacna crocea. The sequence continues at coordinate 3,293,688 of OX031070.1, read as the reverse complement.
CAAAAAATTAAAGATGTTCTACATAGAAATGAAAAAAAATGTCCATCGTAGAGTTGAAAACATTTTGGGGAGAAAATGCTGGTAACCAGCATTTTCTCCTTTTCTCACAATGTTTTCAAAAGTATTCTTTTACAGGATCGTTAAAACTTGGCTTTGTGTGGTATCAGGTTTTTTTCTAAATAACTAACATAAATAGCATAGATCAAGATCATTTCGCACAGAATGTGCCGTCTGATCTTGACTCACAATGAACATTTTTGATATAAAATCCAGGTTACAACGAATTTACAAACGAACGAACGAACGAAAGATATAAGTTACAAGATAAACTTCATTATTTCGAGCTTTCCGGTAGGATATCGAGAAATATTTTTCGATATCCCACGGGTACGACCACTGAAAATAAAGATTTTTATATACTAGTTACCTAGGTAAAATGCGCGTGACTTCACAACAAGACTTCACAACAAGATGGAAATTTAACGTTGTTAACCTTGCATTTCTCGCGCTTGACGTAATATTGTAATGCGTTGCTATGTGGAGGGGGTACGCCACGGGGAACTACAGTTACTGATAAAGAGCTGTGCTGGATATTGATAAAGCTCCTCCCAGAGAGGGTTAAAAAAATGAAATGAATAGGAAACTTGTTTTTGTATTTTTTTTGTGAAAGATCGAAATTTATTTCATCTCGTGAACACCGTCGATAATAATTATTTTCATTCGTGGCTACGCAACTCGTGAAAATATTACTGGATGATGTTCACGAGATGAAATAAATTTCGATCTTTCACCGAAGAAAAAAATTTTTTTCTATTTATTTCATCTCGTGTAATATTACCGATGATATTCACTCGATCATATAAATTTTGATATTTTACCGTAAAAGACAAATATCCTCTTTTTCTAAATTTCGATGCAATAGGTTCATTAAACATTATTTTCTTCTTTATATTTGAAGCCGTTTTTAACATTATTTCTGTTATATTACGTCGGCCAGTGCTCCTATCCATGTTTTTCTTGAGTTTCTTTTTACCAGTACTCTACACAATATTCTTTCAAAACCACTGGCTGCTTTCCCACATACTCACCGTTAAAATAATGGTGACTGACGAAATATCGATTATCCTTATTTAATCTTTTAACACTATCCCACACAATCCCAATTTTTCACGGTCCTTGGAATGAAAGCTTTTGAAAACAATGTGAGAAAAAGGAGAAAATGCTGGTAACCAGTGTTTTCTATCCTTCACTTAACAAATTGCATATTTTTTTTTATCGTATTGTTTTTATCATCTGCTAATACTTTCAACTTGGGCAAGTCTTTTTTAATAAAGGGTTTTGCGAATGGATGTTATTATTGCCCATTGAGTGTTTACTCGGATATCCGTCTCTCAACCCGGGCATGTTTCAAAATGAACCTTTTTCTAACAAAACAGGCGAAATGAAAAGTTTAAGTTGATAGAAAACTCCAAAATTGTTATTTCAAAAGTATTTTGGGGGAAAAAATATCTCCATATCAGACAGTGTAGATCAAAGATAAGTCTGCACGTTCTGTGCAGTCTGATCTTGATCTACGTTGTCCTCAAAATTTTAGTGAGTCACGCTCAGCTGCATGAAGGTTAACCCTTTACTCAATTTACCCAAACACAAACAATCCTGAATTTTTATGACTTGGAGGGAGAAAGCTCTTGAAAACATTGTGGGAAAAGAAGAAAATGCTGGTAACCAGCATTTTCTTCTTTTCCCACGATGTTTTTTTCCCTTTCAAAGACTACGTTTACCAATGGATAGGCATTTAATTTGTCGATTACATAAACTTTGGTTTTCGGTAAGTCCAAAATTTTGTCTTCAAGCAACGATATAACTCTTCACTAAAACATAAAAAAAAATAGATTTGCCTAAATGGAAAGAATTTGAAGAAAACTAAATAAATGTGACAAAAACAGTGGAACGGAGGCTTTAGAGGGTAGAAAACATCGTGGAGAAAGAAGATAATGCTCGTTAGCAGCAATTTCTCCTCCCCCCCCCCACCCAAGTTTAAAAAAAAAACCTCTTTTTTTCTTGGGTCGTTAAAAATTGGGATTGTGTGATAAAGGGTTAAGTGTCTTAAAAAATCTCACGGTGCACAATTCAGTACCCTTGAAAACATTGTGGGAAAAGAAGAAATTGCTGGTAACCAGCTTTTTCTTCTTTTCACACGATATTTTCTTTCCATTTAAAGACCTTTAGCGCATGATTGACATGGTACACAGTTAAGGTGCATTATTTAGGGATTTTGAAAATATTGTGGAAAAAAGATAAAGTGTTTAACCCTTTCCCAAACGACAAACTTTTGGACTAGACCAAATTGAAAGCATTTGAAAACGACAATTCAAATCTTGCTGAAAAAATGATTTTTGTCTATGACAGGGTAGAAAACATTGTGGGAAAAGGAGAAAATGCTGGTAACCAGCATTTTCTCCTTTTCCCACGATGTTTTCAAAAGGCTACTATTCCAGACCCGTAAAAACCAGGGATTGTTTGGGAAAGGGTTAACAGTAACAAGGATATCCCGTTTCTTTTCCTCACTATTTCTTTTTTTTTTCAAAAATGAATTTCAATTTTTTTGTATTAGTTGTTTTGTCGGCGATAAATGTTTTGAATTAAGACAGGTTTGAAATTGTTGACGTTTGGTATATAGTATTAACTTAGAAATGTAACCGTCTGCAAATATTCTCTTTTGTCCTGCTGCAGACGACTTTTTGTTATAACACTGTGACAGCTGGAGAGATCGCTTGATACCACCAAACGACAAATTGAAAGCATGTGCAGATGACAATTAAAATGAGGCTCAGATTCTATGGGCGCATGTTTTCGCTCTCTATGATTCAATACTATATGCACATATATAAATATGAGCCATGCTCTGTAAAAAGGCCACTTAATATATCTGCGAAATGTATCGACCCAGGTCAGGCTGCGCAGTCCGCGCAGGCTCACCTAGGCCGAAACTATTCACTATTGGTCAATTTTCTGTATGTACAAGGACCAGTTTACCATATGACTCAGTTGATTCTTTAACGAAATGGATATAACGCATCTACGAAAAGTATCGACCCAGGTAAGCCTGCGCAGTCCGCGCAGGCTGACCTGGGCCGAAACTTTTCGCTGTTGGTCAATTTTCTGTATGTACAAGGACCAGTTTACCATATGAATCAATCGATTCTTGAACGAAATGGATATTACGCATCTACGAAAAGTATCGACCCAGGTCAGCCTGCGCAGTTCGCGCAGGCTGACCTGGGTCGAAACTTTTCGCTATTGGTCAATTTTCTGTATGTCCAAGGACCAGACTACCTTATAAATCAGGCGATAGTTAAATGAAATGGATATTACGGATCCATGAACATGTGAGGTCTTGATGCATCAAGTCCTCTTATGTCAAAGCATGGCTCATAATTATATAAGGAAAAACTAGTTTGTTTAACTCTTTCCCAAACATCAAATTTTGGACCCTTCCAAACCAAAAGCGTTTGCAAACGACAATTGTAGATTTGGAGAAAATTGCAGAGTAAAAATTAAAGGTGGGGAAGTTATTTGTAGTTTATCTGTCTCTATGGTCCAAATTGAAAGCATTTGCAGACGACAAAATAAATGTGACTGAAAAGTTAAAATTTGTTATGGGAAGGGTAGGAAACATTGTGGGAAATGGAGAAAATGCTGGTTATCCTGCAGTATTTTCTCCTTTTCCTGCAATGTTTTAAAAAGGCTCCTTCCTCAAGATCGTCAAAAGTCGTCACTGTGTGGTAAAGGATTAATTGCTGGCATTTGTATCAGAAAGGGTAGTAAACATTGTGAGAAAATGCTGGCTACCTATATTTTCCCCTTTTCCTAGACTATTTTCAAATACATTCATACCTCAAGGCTGTTAAAACCCAGGATCGTGTGGTACATTAATCATGTAAAAAATTGTCGTTTGTAGAAAGAGTTAAGTAACATTATATAATTTTGTCGTCTCAAAACAGCTTTAATTTGGACCAGTCTAGGAATTTGTCATTCAGTTAAGATTTAAACCCTTTCCCAAACGACAAATTTTGGACCCTTCCAAACCAAATGAGTTTGCAGACGACAATTTTAGATTTGGAGAAAATGGCAGAAAGTTCTCAAAAAGGGTAGAAAACACTGTAGGAAAAGGAGAATTTGCTCGTTACGAGCAATTTCTCCTTTTCCCACAGTGTTTTCGAACGACTTTTACTGCAGACACGTAAAAACCAGGGCTTGTTTGGGAAAGGGTTAAACAAGAAATATATTTAAAAAATAGCCTGACGGAGTAAATTTACCAGTAACTAGGTAGAGACCCGTAGAATAAACATGTCTACATTTTTTTACCAATAATTTTTTTTTATTTATTCGTTTGTTATCAGTACCACACGTAAATCAAAAACCAGCACATTCAGCAACGTAAAAAAAAATATCAAACGAAATAATGCAAACTGGCAAAGACGCTTCAGAAAAGTTTACCTCAGACGTTTTCGGCAGTATTTCCCACACACTAATGCACGTAACCTTTGGCGTAGTTTAACATTAGACACTAATATATAGACGACAGATTAATACATCTTTTCCGTGTCATATTAAAGGGGAACTTCAGAGAATAATTTACATTTGATTTCTGCACTTGAACCCTGTTCCTTGGATTTTTGTGTTTAGTGGTTCTGCAAAAAATATCGACTCAGATCAGCCTGCGCAGTCCGCGCAGGCTGACCTGAGTCGATACTTTTTGTTATTTGTAAGCTTTATGTAGCTCAAAGGAGGCTGCCTGAGTTGGTTTGTTTAGCAAAGCTAAGTTTATGGATTCATCAATTATGTCTGTCTGTTTGTTTGTCTGTCCCTCCGTCCCTCCCTCCGTCCGTCCGTTTTTCTGTCTGTGTGTCTGTCTGTGTGTCTCTGTGTCTATCTGTGTGTCTGTCCGTTTGTCTATCTGTGTGTCTGTCTGTGTGTCTATCTGTGTGTCTGTCCGTTTGTCTATCTGTGTGTCTATGGGTGTGTCTATCTGTGTGTCTGTCTGTGTGTATTTGTGACCAGCCACGGTCACAACTACCAGTCCTTTGAATAAATTCTAACCATTTTATAGAATGCAGTAGTCAAGAACGATCTTACAACCATTTTATATAACAGATATAACACATTGCAGGGCAGTAAAAACAATTTCCGATCATGCTAGAGGGTCTGACCTATAACACCACTGCATGGGAAAGACGCAATATCTATCACTTCGTTTTATTTTTGAAACTTTTTTTTTTAATCCGTGGGTTACTAAGCACGACTCACTGACCTATTGCTGACTGCATAGATCAAGATCAAACTGCACAGAACGTGTAGTCTGATCTTTGATCTACACTATCCGATAAGGAGATATTTCGTCTTATCTTTAGATAAATGGATAAAAAGCATTTTCTCCTTTTCCTACAATGTTTTCTACCCTACTGGAAACAAATTCCAATTTTTGAGTTACGTTTATTTAGTCGTCTGCAAATGCTTTAAATTTGGACCAGTCTAAAATATTGTTATATGATAAAGGGTTAGTTTCATTATATTTCTTTAGGAGGATAAGGGTTCACGCTTTTGGTCATCCTTAATCCTTTACCAGACGACAAAAGTTTAGCCGTATCCAAATTCAAAGCATGTGCAGACGACAGTTTCAGTGTGGCTCAAATGGTGCAATTTTTCTTTGATAGGGTAGAAAACATAGTGTGAAAAGGAGAAAATGCTGGTTACCAGCATTTTCTCCTTTTCCCACTATGTTTTCAAAAGGCTTTTTTTCTCAAGGTTATCAAGAGTCGTGATTGTGTATAAAAGAGTTAAAAAGCAGTTAAAATGGATAAAGTTTGAAACATAAAAGCGGTTGATGTAAAGGTAAACGTTTTATAAGTGGTTTTTATGAGCAGTGCAGCATGTTTTATTCATTTTTTTGAAACGGAAGATCTTGATGATATCTATGATCTATGCCATGTGAAAAGGGGGTTTAAAAGAAGTTTGTGGGGTAGGGGTGGTGGAGTATTAACCCATGTCAGCCTTCTTAGTCCGCGCAGGGTGATGTTAGTCTAAACTGATTGCTACTGGGCAATTTTTGCATAAAAGATCCAATTACTAAGTAACAACCCTGGGAAAACCACCTTTTATTAATGAATACAGTAATTAATTTAATTTACTTACCATTGCAGAGTTTTAATAAGCCTGAAAAAAAAAACGGCATGTAAAAATTATTGTGGGAAAAAGAAGAAAGACCTTTTTTACCAAATATTTTCTCCTAACATTTTCTCCTTTTTCAACAATGTTTAACCTCAAAGTGACAAAACCCATGTATAGAGCAACAACTAAGTGGAAAAGTCGAAATTTTTTGTTGTTTGGTAAAAAGTGAAGTACGAGACTTAAGCTGGTAGTTCTTAGCCCACGAAACCCGATCTGTGGACCTTTTGCGGACAGTTTAGATCAAGATCAGACTGCACAGAACGTGCAGTCTGATCTTGGATCCACACTGTCCGATATTTGGATCTTTTTCTCCAAAGAGTACCTTTGAAATATGTACATTTGGGTAATTACTATTACTGGAAAGTTTTATGTAATTTATCTAAGCCAAGGTTTAAATATCCTGCTATAGTTAACCCATTACCACACAATCCCTACTTTTGACGCCAATGAGAAAGAAGCCTTTTGAAAACACTGTAGGAAAAGGAGAAAATGCTGGTAACCAACATTTGCTCCTTTTCCCACAGTGCTTTCTACCCTTTCCAGAACAAATTTCAACTTTTCAGTCACCTTTATTTTGTCGTCTGCAAATGCTTTCAAATTGAACCAGTCTAAAATTTTGTCGTTTGGTAATGAGTAAAATAAAATTAAAATTTTCAATTCGGTAGTATACCGTATATATTGCTATATTTCAAAGCAATGGTTTGGGGAAAACTATATCAGTATCGGACAGTGTAGATCCAAGATCAGACTGCACGTTCTGTGCAGTCTGATCTTGATCTACACTGTCCGCCAAAGGTCAGCGAGTCGCGCGTAGCAGTCTAAGGGTGAGAATGAAGATCAGTGGTAGGGAACCCGTCAAAGGGTGCATGAAGTGCACTGTAGATTTTTTCTTTTCAACAATCTATTTCAAGCTGTGTTGGAAGGGAAGCCGACAAAGTGTCTGCATGTGGTGTACTGAAGTACGGTGGCATATTTTTGCCACGAGATAGCTATCGTGATGATATTAGTAAACTATGGTGATAAATTGACCTTTCCGTCGATATTGATTGATAGGTGTTCCAACGTCTTATTGTCCAATAAAAACGTAGCATTGGACGTCATGTAAACAAAAAGGTCTGACACAGTTTGTTATAAACATGCGATAATTTGATTTGGTCTATTTAATTATCAAAACAGCCAACACTATTCAAATTGACTTGAAAGTTCGGGAAAAAAATTGTTGTAATTAACCTCGAGCAAAATATCAGCTAGAATAAAACTGAAATAAACGCTCATTGATGTGGTGATGATAGTAGGAGTGGTGACAGATTTCGAAATGACCTTTTTAAATTGTTTCGCAAAATAATGATTTTGTTTCCAAAGCTTCAATTATTTGTTAAGAATTATGTTGATGGCTGAATAATGATTCATAAACTGCATAATGCAAATTTATGCATCTAGACCATTCAAACACGTGTTGTATTTATCATTCTCGTACTTCTAAAAGAAAATATTTTTCATTATTTGTGCTTATGTGTGGGCTGCATTTGCGACAAAAGCACGAAAAATTTTATATATGGACCATTCGGTCTAATCAAAAGCTATGCAGAAGTATTTTCAAAATTTAGATAGACTAATGTTAAACAGCATTTTTCTAATGTGGCAATACCAGTCCTTTGTATTTTCATACATGCAATCATGTTCCATCCAACAAATGAACTAAATTTTGAACACAAAGATGTTAATGGAAAACCAAAATTTACGTCCTGACTAATTATTTACAGAAATCTAAAATTTTGAAAGGGAGCCCTCTTGAATCAGTGCCGAGTAACATAGTCAGAGCCGGTCCACATAATCAGAGCCCTTCTTTATTTTTATCAATTCTTGTGCTTTTCTTTTCAATTTTTGACCAGTAGTGAATGTAACATTTCAGGACATTAGTTCACGGCTTTGGGACAGTAAGACTCTCTCTTACTTGCCAATTAAATGGTATTAACAGACTGAATTTATCTCCGAGACGTATTATTTTGGCTACGGTCAATCCACGCCACAAATGATTCAGACAACATAGTACACTATTCCAACTTTCCGTAGTGCAGAAAACACGTTGAAAGACCAGAGCATCGAATGACATTCTCCTTTTTTTGAATTTCAGAAACATAAGAACACATAATAACAAATATTGACATGCCTACCTGTTTTAGGATTGTTTTTCAGCCGACATCTTCAGAAACGGAAGACCAACACAACATTTTCTCGTCGGAGCCATTGGCTCTGAATATGAAGTTTCCTACCCGTGGTAAAGGCTATTGGGTTAATTTCGGCGGCTTCCGTCTTTTAATATGAGAGAAAGGCGCCGTAGGCTCACTAATCAATCGGTAAATATCGTGTAACATCGACGTTTTCGTACAGGCTATTCGACCCATCTCGGTAGCTTCCGTATTTTAATATAATATAATTATTGTACCGAAACTGGTTTTGGTTTCGGTTTCAGGTTTTGTTATGGTTTTGACTCTAACCAAAACCAGTTCTGATTTCATAAAAAAAATGAGCAGTTTCACTGCTAAAGTTCAAAAATGGTGGCCCGTTTTTGCCTTTGTCGGAGAAAGTCCATCAAACGATTTGTTTTACTCAATAAACAACAAATAAGGCAAATTCTGGCATCATCCACTAACACTCAAACATGTTTCTGTCATTCAAATAAGAAATACAAGGCCGAGGATTAAAAACTAATTTTGGATAATTATGGGATTCAGAAGTACAGCATCGATGACTTCAAGCAAGGCTTTTTCATGATTACAGGGCTTTATTTTACCATCAACTTGCAGTGGTTCGTCGGTGCTAACGGTGCCTAGCCTTAGTGACCATGTGTCGGACTTTTTCCTGAAAGCTGAACATTATGTAAATCTGTAAATGCACACTGTTTGCTGTCCGATTTACTGACACTGCAACTCTCATTTCTGGTTTGCTTTAAACAACACACCCTTCAAAACTGCTGAACACCTTGCAATTTATTCATCCGTGATGTAAAATAGAGATTGAGAGAGTGTTTACATATACCAAGATAGTGCTAAAGACAGTAATATAAATGTGAGAGTGTTTTATTGTATTTATAAATGAAATTTTGAAGAAAAAAAAAAAACGTTTTACCAGTCAAAACTAAACCTGCTTTTCCTGTGCAATATCTGTTTGCCACTGTGTTGTTAATTTAATCCTTATTGCAGTTTGATAACAAAACTTGACAGTCAAAGTGCAGGTTTTCATTCTGTGGAATAGCTTGGATCTCTAGACTCGCTCTTTTCAAGGGAAACATTACGACATTTCCATAGCACTTGCTTCGTCTGCATTGTCTGTGTTGTTGACACTTTATAATATCTGTGCAGCCGACCATTGACATCTACGTATGTGGTTCATCCACATATGGTGCCCTGGTTTTTTTTTTTTTTTTTTTTTTTTTTTCTTTTTCTTTTTTTTTTTTTTTTTTTATTGTTTTGCAAGAGAGAGAGGGAGAGAGAGAGAGAGAGAGAGAGAGAGAGAGAGAGGAAAATAAATGGAAAGTGAAGGAATAAAAAAAAGATTAACACGGTAACCTTGAAATATTGAATAATGATAATATATATGATTAAAGCGGTTTTAAACCAGTTTTATTTATTTATTTTTTTAGGGGGATTCACAGAGAATGTGGTGAAAATCATTGCAGCCTTTATTTCAACTATTACTTGTACTGCTATGGACTTGAACTTCATAAAAGACACTTGGAAAAAATAGTACATGTATCTCTTGTTTGAATTTTTGCAACGGGAGGATAGAGCATGTCGATGCATCCTCTCTGTGCTTCACAGTCAGTGTTTGAATATGCATGGAAATAAAAAAAAAAAAGATGCAGCAGTACACAACTTTTCTTTTCCACTTTTTAAATGGACATTTAATGGTTGAATACAAATTGTTGTAGGCCATGGATACACTTTCCACTTGCCCTTTGCCATTAGTGCTTTCAGCCCTTTGATTTTTGTTTCGATTGTGTGACCACAGAAATTTGACGTTCTGTAACCAAAATAAATGATCAAATATGAAAAAAAAAAGATCTTCCCTATATAATATAAACAAGTGTTTATACTATATACTATATAGGATAGATTTTCTTTTCATATTTTACTTATTTCATATTTCATTTATTTTGTTTATATAGATCTAAATGTCAAATTCCTGTGGTGTGACTAACCGTACCTATATTCGGACAGATGAAACTATCGAAACTACCCTATCAGGCAGTTTCGATGGTTTCGCAAACCAGTTTCGGTTTCACTCCCCCCCCAAAAAAAAGAAAACCGGAACTGGTTTCCTAATAGTTTCGATAAAAAATGACTGGTTTCTGAAACAGGTTTGGAACCGAAACCGGTTTCGCTAGAACGAATACGCCCATGAGATTTAGGTACTGGAGAACTTCAAAGCCCTTTTCCAGATTGTCATAAAATCACAGGACTGTCTACACAAGGATTAATTCAATACCATCTTATTTTTTACCAAACGACACGTTTTCATATTTAAAAGCATATTGCAGACGACAAAATAACTACTTTTCAAAAGCATGAAGTCTGTATTTGTACCTGAAAGTTGTCTGAAGTAGAGAAAGAATTAAAGGTGGGTATTGAGAATTTTCACATCACACCAAATTAAAAAAATATATATATTATTGAAATTTATATGAAAAAACAATACAAATAATCAATAATTAAGGATCATGAAATTACAAAAAAAAATTTTTTTGATGGTATTCCCTTAAAAGGCTACGTAGCCTCTTAAGCTATTTTTAGATTTTGCACCAAAAATCCATAAAGCATTGTGGGAATGTCAAGTGACTGGCACGTGACTAATAACGCTGAAATTTCATTACATAACAAACATGTAATAATTATTTCCATAATGTCTTCTTCGGACGGATGTTTGAAACTTTGTCTGTGTTTTCCTGTATTTACATGAGAGAATTGATAATCTAAAAATAGAACGTGTCACCCATTGGTGTCAAGCTTGTCCGTAACAAATCTCTTATTTCTCGTGTTATCGGATGGTTTTCGACTACTGGGTTTTTATGAACGCAAATTAAAAGGTTATGGGAGTATAAGGATGATTTTTTTTGCATTTTCGTCCCAAAATCTGAAGGGCCACCTTTAAATTGTCAAAGCAAAGATGACATCTTTCGTAATCGTTCTCTTTTTTTACACCTTTTTTTCTGTAGAATTCAAATTGTTTACCATGACATAAAAATAATGTCAAGTTTCTGGTATTGAGCGAGATTTCGATGACCGAACTACTGATAGAGCTGCGGATGGTGCAGAGCAAGATCAGACTGCACATACATGTAACTATGTGCAGGCAGAGCTTTCTTTTGCACTCTTCGTATGCCCGTCTACGGTAGCGAGCAGTAGAATTTAAATGATAGTTAACAATGCTATCGCTAGTTTTAAGTACGCAAATGAACTTTCTGAAAACTTTGTGGGAAAAGGAGAAAATGCTGGTAACCAGCATTTTCTCCTTTTCTCACAAGGTTTTCAAAACTCTCACGGCTATTATCAATAATTAAGCTAAATTTATGCAGGATCTCGTCTTTAAATGCTTTCAAATTCGGACCAGTCCAAATTTTTGACATTTTGGTGAAGGGTGAATGAATGAAAGGGCCATTGTGATGTTAAACGTATCTTTAAATTACAGTGGAGCTGCTTCCGGTTATATAACTCAAGTATGCATTATCGCAGTCCTTATACGGCTTGCAACACGCGAAAAGGGGCATTCTGACATTTGCGTTAAGTGTCGTTTCGAATCAGCCTGCGCAGTCTGCGCAGGCTAACCCGTAACGACCCTTTCCGGGGTTTCCTCGCTTTCGGCTCGGGGAGACATGATTCACAACAGCAGTGAACACGTTTCCAAGTCCCCTGCCACCTGACCGTACAAATAATAATGTAACGGTCGTTTCCATTTGAACTACGATCTTATACATAGCGCCCCACTTTCAGTCTTTCAGCAACGACAAAAACAACCAGGGCCCGTATTCACCAACCATTCTTGAGACCATTCTTTGTCTTATTCTTCAAGATTTTCTAACTGTGAAAGTAACAGAACTTCTGATTGGCTAAACCAAATGATTTAGCCAATCAGAAGTTCTGTTACTTTCACATTGACAAAATTCTGAAGAATAAGGGTAAGAATGTTCTCAAGAATGGTTGGTGAATACAGACCCTGGATGAAGTTAGTCACATCTGTCTATCTGTCGGTGAAATCTTTAACTGAAATTGATAAATCACTTAGCATAATGAAGTATTTCGCAACTTAACTTATATATGGTTTAGAAAGATTTTGATAGAAGATTGAAACTGAAGTTTTCTTTTGAAGAGGAACCTTACAGTTATCAGAACGGTCAACTGACGTATTTCCGGGTATGTACCGATCTGGTGAATATCAGTCCACCAGATATAGCCGAGGAATTTGATTGCTACCATCACCCGAGGTATGCCGAATTGGTAAAACTTGCTAGAACGTGCTGTTTTGCGCATAATCTTGATATTAATCTCGATCGAAGCCGCCAGTTTTAATGTTGTGTTGAAAGTGTAGTAATGTATACGAGGCTTCCGAAAGGGAAAACTGCTTTTACGTTGGTTTTTGACAATGTACGTGATATATATGTTCGGGACATATTATCCAATCAGATCACGAGCAGTTTAAGACATATTATCCAATCAGATCACGAGCAGTTAAAGACATATTATCCAATCAGATCACGAGCAGTTTAAGACATATTATCCAATCAGATCACGAGCAGTATAATAATAATGTTTATGTAGTGAAATGTTCTTGGGAAAAAAAACTCCATACAGCAATGTGATTTTTATTGATTTGACGTTCTGAAGGTGAAATAACACGAGGTCAACAGTTAAAGGCCATCAGTATAGCATATCAAAAATGTTGTTTAACCCATTACCACACGATCCCTACTTTTGACGCCTCTGAGAAAGAAGCCTTTAGAAAACATTGTGGAAAAAGGAGAAAATGCTGGTAACCAGCATTTTCTCCTTTTCCCACAACGTTTTCTACCCTTCACACATCAAATTTCACATTTCCAGTCAAAAATAAGCCTAAAATATTGTCGTTTGGTAATGAGTTAACTCTTTACCAAACGACAAAATTTTTAGACTGGTCCAAATGAAAGCCTTTGCAGACGACAAAATAAATACGACTAAAGAATTGAAATTGTTTTAGGAAGGGAAGAAAACATTGTGGGAAAAGGAGAAAATGCTGATTACCAGCATTTTCTCCTTTTCCCTTAATGTTTTCTAAAGCCTTCTTTCTCAAGGTCGTCAACAGTAGGGATTGTGTAGTAATGGGTTAAAAGCTATGATCAAAACAAAATGGTATCAACGTGAGAAATCTAGATGGGAAAATATTTATTTATTAATACTTGTCCGACCAAACGTGTACATACGAAAAAGGTCATAAACAAAATATTTGTGTGTAGATCTATAGATGACAATGCGTAAAGCTCTGTCAAAAGGATGCTTAATGCATCTGCAAATGGTATCTACCCGTGCCAGCCTGCGAAGTCCGCACGGTCCGACACAGGCAGAAACATTTCGCCATATTGTTCAAAAGTGGTCTATTTTAACAAGACTTAAGGCGGTAGACACGTAACACTTCCAGTGCAACATGGAAAAAGATATTACGATAGCTGATGAATAGGAATTTATACAGATATAATACTTTAGCACATATTTAATCGACCAGAAATTCCTTTGATATCTATCTTGGAAACTATTTGCAGATATCTTTGTTAGTTTCAAGAAAAGGGAGACAATTATTATCTCCCTTTGTAATGAGAACATTGTGGTTTTAGATTTATAAATGCTAATTCTAAGATGGAAAGAAAGGAAAAAGTTGCTCGGTTAAAGTAGTACAATAATATTTTTAATTTAGCAAATTTTGTAGGATAATATTATTGTGGAAATAGCTGTTTTTCATTACGGGTCCACTACCTTAAGTTTCGTCCATGAGTCACGAGTCCGGGGCTAATGGCCTTCTGGAAGGTTTATGCGCTTGTTTTTCTTGACAGCTGTCACGGAAGTTTCAGGTACAATCTATTTTTTTATGCCTGTTCATAAATCAGTGTCCCATTTTAACCCTTTACCAAACAAACAAAATTTTAGACTGGTCCAAATTGAAAGCATATCGCAGACGACAAAATAAACGTAACACAAAAATTGAAATTTGTTTTAGGAAGGGTAGAAATCATTGTGGGAAAAGGAGAAAATGCTGGTTACCAGCATTTTCTCCTTTTCCCACATTGTTTTCACAAGGATTCTATTTCAGGGTCTTAAAAATCAGGGATTGTTTGATAAAGGGTTAGAGGACATTGTCAATCTTTTCAGGGTCACAGCTGAAAGCTTTCGGCTTTTGCAGACAGTGTAGGTCAAGATCAGACTGCACGTAACGTGCTGTCTGATCATCCTTTATCCATACCGTCCACCTGTTTAATCAGGCATATAAGAAAGTAACCCCTTTTGAGTTTCAGTGGTGTCCTATTTTCAGCCCCTCGAGCTTATATAACTGTCTTTGGCGCTGACAGAGTTTACCTTTTGGAGAAGGTGTTAGTCGAAAAAATTGACATGAAATAAATGACCTCTATTACCATATAGTACACGCTTGAATCATTGTCCGAACTTAATTGGCTTCAGCTAATGTCGTCTGCATGCGGAAATATGTGCACGTTTTTGAACTCTTAAGGAAGACAATAGATTTATAGTGTCTTCAAAAGATACTTAAAATATCTGAAATGAACATTATTGTGTTGGTTTAAACTGGTAATAGGTGACGAGTGACTTGGATCTACGATGCACTTTCTGTGCAGCCTGATCTTGATCTATGCTATCCGCAAAAGCTTTTTGTTTTGGCTATGTTGCAGTAAGGGTTAAACCCGACATTTA
Source organism: Tridacna crocea (assembly GCA_943736015.1). Taxonomy (NCBI): domain Eukaryota; kingdom Metazoa; phylum Mollusca; class Bivalvia; order Cardiida; family Cardiidae; genus Tridacna; species Tridacna crocea. The sequence continues at coordinate 3,278,509 of OX031070.1, read as the reverse complement.
CCGTTAATAGAATTTCCGTACGGTCCGATTTATACCCGATGATTTAAATAGTCACGTTTTAATTATTCTTGGCATAAAGGTCAATTTCAGGTCAATTTATTACAGTAATAACATGTTAAGATATAATCTAGTCTAAATGAGTGCCTGTGTTTGTAAAAATCTAAAGTTTTGGCATAGGGTAAAGACATCCTCGGATACCCCGTGTTAAGAGTTAGATTGTTATTTATGTACATCAATTTCAGCTTTCACTCTGTGTGTCCTTCCGTCCATTTTGCGCTTGTTTATAGACAAACGTCGCCATATATCAAATTCATTGTCTTATATCGTCCCATGATATAACCTCCTCTTGAGATATGTAACGTTTAATTATAAGATAAACACTAGCTTTCGGCGGTATTACCGCCTTCTTCAAGTGTGATCCTGTGATAAAATGCCTGCAGTAATGTTCAGTTCAAACTGAACATTACTCCAGGCATTTTATCACAGGATCACACTTGAAGAAGGCGGTTGTACCGCCGAAAGCTTGTGTTTATTTTATAATTAAACGTCTTATATCGTCGGTGAACTTAGAAAAAAAAAAACTCGTAACTCCAGCTTGGAACACGTGAAAATTAAACGCTGACATTTGCCAACTTGAAATTATCCACAGTTCATTCAAATATATAAACTTTTGGCCTGAGTAGATCTAGAATGTATTATCTAAATTCGTTAACAAAAGATTTTCATGTAGGCCGAAAATGTTACGTAAGGCAAAACAGTAGTAACTTCGGTTTATTTCGACACTTTCCGTGATTAACCGTGAATGAAAACCTGGAGAACAAACAAGCGTCACGTAATCAAAAAGATGACGTCATTTTCGTTAGAAACGGGTATGTCAACAACGTCAGATCATTGAACATAACGATTTATATTGATGGATTGTTCTACATAAAATCTTTTGACAAAAACATGAAAAAATCTTTTTCCGATATCTAGAATGAGCGAAACTGTTCCAAGCAAGCATATCTCAGGTACAGTATATTCTCTTCAAATTTGTTCAATCAAGCAAATTAAAATATAGTGTTTATTTCATCAGTTTGTGGTTAATATGGGGAAATATTTCCCGAAAAAGGGAAAGGTATGCGAAATTAACGGGTGTCGAAAGGCACGAGTTATTTTCGCGGACCTTTCCCTTTTGAGGCAAATATTTCCCCATATTAACCACAAGCTGATGAAATAAATTATATAATATATATCTTCTGATTATTTTATCAAAGAATGCCACTTTTAAAAGTAGGACAAAAAAACGTAGTTCCAGATTTATTTTCGGCAGGAGGAAATTATTCACTGTGACTGGGAAATAATTCCAGGCAGCTTAAATGATATTTCTTTACCCATAACATTTCTAAAAACAGACACATGAAATATAACTTTTAAGGAATAGATTTGTTATGAAAAGTAGTGTGAACTTGCTGATTTTGTAAATTACGATTAATAAGCCTTTTACAAAATTTCTTATGGTCTTATTAAGGAAAAGTTTCAGGAGAATAAAATAGATCTACTTCGAAACTCTTCAAAATGGCAATGGCTGAACTACTGAATAATAACTGATTTATTTTTTACAGTTTTTACTTATCAATTCTTTTAGAGATTATTTAACCAATCTCTTAATATTTCTCCATTTATTTAGATTTTAATCAGTCCAATTATTCATCTTCTTTATTTATTTGTTGTATTCAACATCTGTTTTCTTTCTTTTCTTCTATTTCTTCCTATCTATTTAAAAACAAGAAAGGGGATGGTCGAAGTCGATGTTTCACAGAAAGACCAAAAAGCACATGACCGAAATACTAACTGGTAAATATAGGATCTGACATGAGTGGACTTTTGAGATAAGATTTTATTAAACGAGTCAAGGGAAATGTTATTAAGCGAGCCTTTGGCGAGCTTTATAACATTTTCCCTGACGAGTTTGATGAAATCTTATCTCAAAAGCCCACAAATGTCAGATTCTTTTTATCACATAACGATGTTTCACGAAATATAGATCAGATGATGCAATAACGTTCATAAATGCACCCGCGGTATTTTCCACGAGACCAAATCCCTTGTATGAAATGCGTATAAAATGACGTCAAAAATGACGTCACATAAATATGATATCAAACGTGTGTGAGATAAGAAAATTCGTAATGGGTATATTACACTGAAAACAAGGGAGGTTATGTGATAAAAAATTATCCATCGATTTCAAAAATGCTTTGTGAAAAGACGGCTTAACCCATTCCCAAACAATCCCTGGTTTTTACGGGTCAGGAATAGAAGGCTTTTGAAAACATTGTGGGAAAAGGAGAAAATGCTGGTAACCAGCATTTTCTCCTTTTCCCACAATGTTTACTACCCTATCATATAGAAAAATCATCTTTTTAGCAACTGTTAATTTGTCATCTGCAAAATGCTTTCAATTTGGTCTGGTCCAAAAAAAAATTGCCGTTTGGGAAAAGGTTAATGCATCTGTGAAAGGTATCGACATAGGTCAGCCTGCGCAGTTTGCGTGGACTGACCCGGGCCGCAATTTGCTGTATATCCAAGGACCAGTCTACCTCATGACTTAGACGTAGTTTTTTTTTAAAGAAAAGGTAGCTAGAATGGATCCGCCATTATGTACTACTGACTCACCTCGTACCATGTATCACGCGGATGCATTAAGCCCCCTTTTGCCAGAGCATGGCCCGCATGTTTTCTATGTTACGCCATTTACAAAGGTAATATTTTTCATCTAATGCACCTATCTTGACATTCCTGGGTTTTCACCAACTATCACTGATAATACACATTTGAGTAAGGACTTAACCCTTATTCTCTTAACTCTTTACAAAAACATTGTTGGAAAAGGAGAAAATGCTGGTACCAGCATTTTCTCCTTTTCCTACAATGTTTCCAAAAGGCTTCTATCTTAGGGTCGTAAAAACCAGGGATTGTTTGGTGAAGGGCTAAATAAATGAAATGAAACTTTCAAGCTGATTGTAAGAAATCCAAACTTTGCTATTTTAAAAAGAAATTTTGGGAGGAATAATGTCTCCTTATCGGACAGTGTAGATCCAAGATCAGACTGCACGTTCTGTGCAATCTGATCTATTCAGACTAAGTACAAAATGCAATACTGTCTGCAATATTTGCGAAATGCAACACTTTTTACAGAATGTCATGTTATTTACACTATTTGCAGAGTACAACCTTATTTACACTATTTTCAGAATGCAACACTATTTATAATATTTAAAGACTGCAATACTATTTACACTATTCAGTCTTTTCACAGACCTCAACCTGATTTTCATCATTTACAGAATGCAGCACTTTATACATCATTTAAAGATTGCAGCATGCATCCCTGTTAACACTATTTGCAGACTGCAAAACTATTTACACTATTATCAGAATGCCATCTTATTCACACTTTTACAGAATGCAACCTTATTTACACCATTTACAGAACATAACACTATTTACAATATCTAAAGATTGCAACAGTATTTACAGAGTCCAAAACTATTAAAACTATTTACAGAGTGCAACACTATTAACACTATTTGCGGAATGCAACACTGTTTACACTATTTGCGGAATGCAACACTGTTTACACTATTTGCAGAATGCAACACTGTTTACACAAAGTGCAGAATGCAACACTCTTTACACAAAGTGCAGAATGCAGCACTCTTTACACTATTTGCAGAATGCAGCACTGTTTACGCTATTTGCAGAATGCAGCACTGTTTACGCTATTTGCAGAATGCAACACTGTTTACGCTATTTTCAGAATGCAACACTGTTTACGCTATTTGCAGAATGCAACACTGTTTACACAAAGTGCAGAATGCAACACTGTTTACACTATTTACGGAATGCCACACTATGTACATTATTTGCAGATTGCGACCTTGTTAAAGAATGCAACAATACTCACTCTTATTTCAGAATGCAACACTATTTACACTATTTACAGAATGCCAAACTATTCACACTTTTAACAGATTGCCGCCCAGTTTACACCATTTACAGAATGCACTACGTTTTATAGTATTTAAAGATTGCAACACTATTTACACTTTTTACAAAATGCAACACTATTGACACTATTTGCAGAGAAGACAAAACTGTTTACATTATAAAGAGAATGCACCGCTATTTACACTTTTTACACAAGGCAATACTATTTACATTATTTGCAAAATGCAATACTATTCACTCTATTTACATAATGCAAAACTATTTATACTCTTTGCAGTTTGCAACAACATTTACTCTTAATGCAGTTTGCAGCAACATTTACATTATTCACATATTACCCTATTTACACTATTTACAGAATGCAACAACCGACTGACATCGATGATTGAGGAGCAGACCCGCCTTATCTCATCCCTGACGTTTGAAAATGGCCGAAATGACCAGATTATAAAAGACTATGAGCAAAAAATTAACAAGTTGTCAAGTGATATTAGTAAATATGAAGGTATGTGTAGGGTACATCTATCCAAACCTTTTCACTCATTACCAGATGACAAAATTTTAGACTGGTCCAAATCTGACAAAAAAAAAAAACGCATACGAGAAATTCAGTCTCTCTTGAAAAGAGTATGAAATATTGTTGAAAAAGGAGAAAAAGGTTGTTTGATTAACCTTCTACGCCAAATAAGCTGGTATTTTTAGCTCACCTGAGCACGAAGTGCTCAGAGTGAGCTATTGTGATCACTCACCGTCCGTCGGCGTCCGTCGTCCGTCCGTCCGTCCGTCGTTCATCCGTCCGTTCACATTTTCTTGTTTACACTCTAGCATCTACAAATATCAACCAATCAGGTCCAAACTTGGTCAAAATATATATGACCATAAGATCTCGGATGAGTTCGATTTTGGGTCTTATCGGACCAGAACATCTGGAGTTATTTGCCCTTGAATTAGAAAAATTGCTGTATTTCACTTTGTTTACACTCTAGCATCTACAAATATCAACCAATCAGCACGAAACTTGGTCAGAGTATATATGACCATAAGATCTCGGATGAGTTCGATTTTGGGTCTAATCGGACCAGAACATCTGGAGTTATTTGCCCTTGAATTAGAAAAATTGCTGTATTTCACTTTGTTTACACTCTAGCATCTACAAATATCAACCAATCAGCACCAAACTTGGTCAGAGTATATATGATCATAAGATCTCGGATGAGTTCGATTTTGGGTGTAATCGGACCAGAACATCTGAAGTTATTTGCCCTTGAATTAGAAAAATTGCTGTATTTCACTTTGTTTACACTCTAGCATCTACAAATATCAACCAATCAGTACCAAACTTGGTCAGAGTATATATGATCATAAGATCTCGGATGAGTTTGATTTTGGGTCTAATCGGATCAGAACATCTGGAGTTATTTGCCCTTGAATTAGAAAAATTGCTGTATTTCACTTTGTTTACACTCTAGCATCTACAAATATCTACCAATCAGCACCAAACTTGATCAAAATATATATGACCATTAGATCTCGGATGAGTTCGATCATGGGTCTAATCTGACCAGAACGACTGGAGTTATTAGCCCTTGAATTAGAAAAATTGCTATACTGCACTTTGTTTACTCTCTAGCATCTACAATTTTTAACCAATCAGCTGTAAACTTGGCCAAAATATATATAACCATAAGATCTTGGATGAGTGTAATTATGGGTGTAATCGGACGCAAACAACTGGAGTTATTTACCCTTGAATTAGAAAGTTCTTTATAATAGTTCTTAATCCAGAGCATAACTTTGTCATCTCCAGTCTGATTGACTTGAAACTTGACATTTGTGTTTGTTGCAATAATGCAGAGTGCAATGTGAAAGATCCATAACTCTACCTTATACTGTCTGTAAGTTATTTCCCTTTGATTGTCATTTTTACAGCATTTTCTGCTCGTCTGGAATATAACTTTGTCATCTATAGCCTGAACATCTTCAAATTTGATATGCATGATCGTTGTATATTTATGGAGTGCAGTGCACAAGAACCATAACTCTTCCTAGCTTGAATTTTGAGTTATTTCCCCTTTGAACTTCATTTTCATAGCATTTCTTGCTTGTCCGGAGCAAAACTTTGTCATCTTCAGTAGGAATGACTTGAAATTGGGTATGATTATTTGGTGCAATATTTGGAAGTGCAGTGCACAAGAATTGTAACTCTAATTCCTGCTGTCGAGTTATTTCACTTTTAATGTCATTTTTACAGCATTTAGTGCCTGTCTGGAATATAACTTTGTCATCTCAAGTCAGAACGACTTCAAACTTGGTATGCATGTTTGTTGCAGTATTACAGAGTACAATGCGCAAGAACAATAACTCTACCTAGTGCGAACTTTATGTAATTCCACATTGATCTTCATTCTTACAGTATCTCTTGCTTGTCTGGAATGGAATTTCAAAGTCTCAAGTCAAATTGCGACAAATCGCTGCTCTTGTTTCATTATCATTTAGCCTTGAACCATGATATTTGGTATTTATCTCTATTGTAGACCTTTGCTGCTTGGTACTCAGGTGAGCGATATAGGACCATCATGGTCCTCTTGTTTATTCATATTAGAACAACCAGTTTGAATCTGAATTAATGCATGAAAAACCTGCCCAGTCCAGTATTTTTTTAAATCAAGAGAAATGTGGCTAATACAGCCTGAACTCTAAACAAAACGAACAAGCAGTAGCCTTTACCGATTTGATAGTAGCCAAGTTTGCCGGCAAAAAATAAGATCCAACATGAAATCTGTCTATCATAGAATAGAAAACGTAATTGGAAAAGGAGAAAAGGGTGGTTACTAGCACTTTCTCCTTTTCCCTTGTTTTCATCAGGTTTCTTGCTCAAAATCGTTGAAGGTGGAATTGTGTGGTAGACTAAAGGGTTAAAGTTTTGTAACCTACGTATAAGGATTTATATATAAAGGCAGAGCCACATCTAATCTTACTTGTCCGTTTATCTCAAAGGCCCAATGGTGACCAAATTCATTGCAGATGTTAAACCTTTACCCCATAAGGCATTTCTATAGTATCTCTAATTGACTCTAAATAACAGCAAGGATGAAGTAGTTTCTTATGTGTACATGACGCCTTTTGACAGCATAGAAAACATCGTGACAAAAGGTGAAATTGCTCGTCACGAGCAATTTCACCTTTTGCCACAATGTTTTCCAAAGGCTCCTGCAAGCAACGCGTAGAAATGAGTATCTGTGGAGTAAAGGGTTAAGATGCATTTAGATCTAAATCTTAATATTTTAAAGTGTGAAAACTATTCGATAGGTGAGTGCAGCACTATTCTAAGTGCCTGTACAATGTACAGGCACTTAGAATAGTGTTGCACTCACCTATCGTATTGTCAATCTGTTATTGTGTTGTTGGTCCAGGCTGCTGGCAGAAAAAAGTCTAAGATAAAAAAAAAAGTAAACAAAAGATAAAGTGACCTGGCAGGTTTTAACATAAATTGAATCAGTTTCTCTGCGCAGTCCTGAGTGACTAACACCGGGACCGACTGTACAATAGCGGATTGTCATCGTTACAATAATTTCTATACTCTTAAAACTGTATGATTTGAATTCAAACGCAATCCAACACCAGGTGTGATTGCTTTTGGCAGTTGTTGTTACACTATTGAAAAGGAAAATGTTTTTGTCAATTTTCACACAGAAACAATTCAAAGGTCTAAAGAGTTACAAGAGAGTCAGCGAGACAAGGTACAGAACCAATATTACGACATCCAGATTCTGACCAATGAGAATCGAGATCTGGAGCGCATGAAATCAGCCCTGGAACAAGAAAAACAGAAACTTGACGAAATGATACAGCACAAGGAAGATGAACTACGCAACCTTCGAGGTTTGTGTGTTTTAGCTGTGTGGCAGATACTTTATAGAGAATAAGGCCATGTCTCCGTATGGAGAACGAAGCAGTTTTCAAACACTAAATCAAAAATATTACAATCAGGGGTGTAGAGCTCTATCTGTACTCAAAAACATGGACATTTTTGTACACCAAGCAACAAAAGGACATTTATGTAATGTAATGTCACCAGAGGCCACTAAATACTTTCTATGGTTCAAAACGTTTCAAAACCCTCAGTTAATTCATTCGATATTTTTTGCATATGCTCAATTTTTAGCCTAGCTGGCAACATCAGTGTACCTATCCATATGTAGGTTGAGTTTCTTTAAACACTACCTGGCTACCTGGCCCAAAGCTCTTCCCAAGCAACTGGCTGTTTCCCGGCTCCCCTAAACAAAGGTGAAGAAACCATCCATGTTCAGCGGCAAGGGAACTAGTGTCCAACAGAAATTTTGAACTACGTTCAGAGGTTTGAGAAAACTAAAGCCCGTCGAACTGACTTTCGTACTGGTAAATCCTTTCGGAAAGATTTTTTTAGAAAAACTGAAATAAAAGCTCCGATCTCCTGGATTACCAGCTTTACATTATCATGAAGTTCAAAACCATAACATCTGTTGAGAGACTAGTGTTCTAGTAGTCTAACGCTCGTCACAACTTAGTCGACTCCATACCTGCATCTAACCTCGTCCGTATAACGCTCGTTTCCAGTTCAATTGCCAATCACGTGATCTTATACTATACATGGCGGCGCCAGTGTCATTTGTTTAGCAACGGTTTACACAACCTCGATGAAAGTATTCATATCATTCTAACTGTCGGTGAAAACTTCAATCGGAATTGTTAAAGCGCGTTAAAAAATCAATGTACAAACTCTTTGTCAGCTGAAATTAGCCGAAATATTTCGATGGAAAAATGTGACTCAAGTTGTCTTTTATAAGGGGAGCCTTACACTTCTCAGAACGGTAAACCGGCATATTTCCGGCAATAAAAATATACCTTTTCGGCGGATATCAATCCAGCAGGATACAGCCGAAGGATTTGATTGCTCCCATCACCCGAGGTATGCCGAACGGTGTTTTACCGATATTTGATGGCTCCCATCACCCTAGGTATGCCGAATGGTGGTTTACCTCATTCTTACATATGGCTTGCAACATGCAAAAAGGGGCATTTGAACATTTGCGTAAATTGTCTTCTCGGATCAGCCTGCGCAGTCCAATCCAAGACGGCACTTCACGTCTTCATTAGATTTTGTCCTTCAGTAGACTTCTGCAGAACAGAAAAAATCATATAAACGGAAAGCGTGTTGCAAGCCATATACATGTAACTTGTTATGAGACATCACAAATTGAGCAATTATCTGGGAAAAGGGGTATGATCCATTTTGTAAAACAACCGACCAAACTTTGAGGTACACTGGTCCTTTGCCAAGCAGAAAAAATTGAGCAAATGCAAAAAATTTCGGCCCAGGTCAGCCTGCGTGGATTACGCAGCTGACCTGGGTCGATACTGTTTGCAGATCCATTAACCCACTTTTTCACAGCGAATGGTTCATTTTTTTTCAGAGGCCATGGACAGACTTCAGTCAGAAAACGAACATCTTCTAGAATCCAATTCCTCACTGAAAGATGATTTATCGGTTACAAATCAAACACTGTATGAAGAGACGGTGAAAAACCAACTGCTCACGAAGGATTTCGAGAACATACAAAGAAAGTGACCTTTAACACGTTCTTGACCCCTATTGACCTCGTTATCCCTTAACCCCTTTACCACACGAGACCAAGCCTTAATGACCTTGTCGGAGAAGGCTTTTGAAAACACTGTGAGAAAAGGAGAAAATACTGGTAACCAGCATTTTCTCTGTGTCTTACAATGTTTTCTATCAAAGACAAATGCTGCCATTAGAGCAACTTTTGTCTTGATTTGTTGTTTGCAAATTCCTTGGTTTGAACAAGTCTAAAATTTTATCTACAAGTAAAGAGCTAAAGGGACCGCTCTTTTAAAAGGGTGGGGAGACAGGGAAAGAAAGGATTCAGAGTGTTGCCAGTTTTAGAGGGTGGTATCTACAGACAACTGTAATTTCTTCCCTTACCTCTAATTCCGTGACTTGAGTGGCTCACACAAAATGCAGCAGCCAATCCGATGACAAGTCTAAAAATCTGATTTGAATCTGGATAAGCTAAAATGTTAAAACATTGAAAAATACATTCTGTCACATTTCGTTTTCCTTTTTTACTGATCAGTTATTAGCTATCGCTTTGCTTTATCAAGTAAAAAGTAACTTTACTAGAAGTCCTTGTATTTGCTTTAGCAAGTAACAAGTAACTTTCCAGGTCCCTGTATTTGCTTTATCAAGTAACAAGTAACTTTCTAAGTCCCTGTGTTTGCTTTACCAAGTAACAAGTAACTTTCCAAGTCCCTGTGTTTGCTTTATCAAGTAACAAGTAACTTTGCAAGTCCTTGTTCTTCCTTTGTCAAGTAAAAAATAATCGTATATGTACTTGTTCTTCCTTTGTCAAGTAACAAGCAGCCTTCCAAGTCTTTGTTCTTCCTTTGTCAAGTACTTGTTCTTCCTTTGTCAAGTAACAAGCAACCTTCCAAGTCTTTGTTCTTCCCTTGTCAAGTAACAAGCAGCCTTCCAAGTCTTTGTTCTTCCCTTGTCAAGTAACAAGCAACCTTCCAAGTCTTTGTTCTTCCCTTGTCAAGTAACAAGCAGCTTTCCAAGTCTTTGTTCTTCCCTTGTCAAGTAACAAGCAGCCTTCCAAGTCCTTGTTCTTCCCTTGTCAAGTTACAAGCAGCTTTTCACGTCCTTGTTCTTCCCTTGTCAAGTAACAAGCCACATTTTAAGTCCTTGTTCTTCCCTTGTCAAGTTACAAGCAGCCTTCCAAGTCCTTGTTCTTCCCTTGTCAAGTTGCAAGTAGCCTTCTAAGTCCTTGCTCTTCCCTTGCCAAGTAACAAGCAACCTTCCAAGTTCTTGTTATTCCTTTGTCAAGTAACAAGCAACCTTGTAAGTCCTTGTTCTTCCCTTAACAAGTTACAAGTAGCTTTCCACGTCCTTGTTCTTCCCTTGTCAGGTTACAAGAAACCTTCGAAGTCCTTGTTCTTTCTTTGTCTAGTTACAAGCAGCCTCCGAAGTCCCTGTTCTTGCCTTGTCAAGTAACAAGTAGCTTTCCAAGTCCTTGTTCTTCCCTTGTCAAGTTATAAGCAGCCTTCGAATTCCACGTTCTTCCTTTGTCAAGTAACAAGCAGCTTTTCAAGTCCCTGTTCTTCCTTTGTAAATTAACAAGCAACTTTCCAAGTCCATGTTCTTCCTTTGTCAAGTTACAAATAGCTTTCCAAGTCCTTGTTCTTCCGTTGTCAAGTAACAAGCAACCTTCAAGTCCCTGTTCCTCCTTTGTCAAATACCAAAGAACCTTCTTAGTCCCTGTTCTTTCTTTGTCAAGTAAAAAGCAGCTTTCCAAGTCCCTGTTCTACCTTTGTCAAGTAACAAGCAACCTTCAAGTCCATGTTTTTCCTTTGTCAAGTACCAAAGAACCTTCTTAGTCCCTGTTCTTCCTTTGTCAGGTAACAAGCAACCTTCCTAGTCCCTGTTCTTCCTTTGTCAGGTAACAAACAACCTTCAAGTCCCTGTTCTTCCTTTGTCAAGTACCAAAGAACCTTCTTAGTCCCTGTTCTTCCTTTGTCAGGTAACAAGCAACCTTCCAAGTCCTTGTTCTTCCTTTGTCAGGTAACAAGCAACCTTCCAAGTCCCTGTTCTTCCTTTGTCAGGTAACAAGCAACCTTCCAAGTCCCTGTTCTTCCTTTGTCAGGTAACAAGCAACCTTCCAAGTCCCTGTTCTTCCTTTGTCAGGTAACAAACAACCTTCAAGTCCCTGTTCTTCCTTTGTCAAGTACCAAAGAACCTTCTTAGTCCCTGTTCTTCCTTTGTCAGGTAACAAGCAACCTTCCAAGTCCCTGTTCTTCCTTTGTCAGGTAACAAGCAACCTTCCAAGTCCCTGTTCTTCCTTTGTCAGGTAACAAGCAACCTTCCTAGTCCCTGTTCTTCCTTTGTCAAGTAACAAGCAACCTTCCAAGTCCTTGTTCTTCCTTTGTCAAATTACAAGTAGCTTTCCAAGTACTTGTTCTACCTTTGTCAAGTAACAAGCAGCCTTCAGGTCCCTGTTCTTCCTTTGTCAAGTACCTAAGAACCTTCTTAGTCCCTGTTCTTCCTTTTTCCCTTTGTCAGGTAACAAACAACCTTCCAAGTGCCTGTTCTTCCTTTGTCAAGTAACAAGGAACCTTCTTAGACCCTGTTCTTCCTTTGTCAAGTAACAAGGAACCTTCCATGTCCTTGTTCTTCCTTTGTCAAGTAACAAGTAGCTTTCCACATCCTTGTTCTTTCTTCATTAAGTAACAATTAGCCTGCCTTGCGTTTGCTTTATCAAGACAATAACTCAATCAGTCTTGGCTGTCCAAAACTCCTCAGGACTAGGCTTGGGTTTTGCAGTGTTTTGTACAAGGACACTCCTATGTAACTGTTAAAAAATCATAATCAGTGATGATTGTTTTAAATACTTCCAGAAAAGCAGAAAGAAGAAATGGACAGAAGAGAACATCTGGAGCAAAGAGTAGAAGATTTACAAAACAGTATACTAGTACTAACATCTGAGAAGTATAAAGTAGAAAATGAGATGGAAGCAGTGAATGAATGCTTGAAATATGAAGTTGTTAGTTTAACAAGTAAGATAATTTATTATAATTTCTTCTGTAGCTCTTTGCTAATTGCTTCTATGATGTTCCCTGCAGCATGCCAAAAGAGGGATTCAAACATTTGTGTATTTAACCTTTTCCCAAACAACAAATTTTAGACTCTTCCAAACTGAAAGACTTTGCAGATGACAATTATAACTTTCATAACAATGGCAAAAAATTACCCAAACGGGAAGAAAACACTGTGGGAAAAGGAGAAATTGCTCGTTACGAGCAATTTCTCCTTTTCCCATAGTGTTTTCAAAACACTTGTACTGCAGACACGTAAAAACAAGGGCTTGTTTGGGTTAAAGTGTTGTCTAGGATTAGCCTGGGCTGTCTACGCTGGCTAATCCGAAGCAACACTTTGTTTTTATGCAGTTCTCCGTATTGTGCTATTCTACTGCAGCTCTAAACCTTATGTAGACGTAGTGTCATCTCGGATCAGCCTGCACGGATTACATAGGCTGATCAGAGATGACACTTTATGCAGATGTTGGAGTGCCCCTCTTCACGTGTTGCAAGCTATATGTGTAAGCATATTCCATGCCGGACATACATCATTATATACCGTCAGACATAAGTTAAGCATCACCCAAACAAATTTAGTCAATTTTTTTTTAGTGGATCAACTTTTATTTGGAATATTTTCAAGCTATGCACGGAAACACTAGACAAGTAACAGGCTGCTTTATGAGCCAAATGAAAAGATGGCTACGGGAAAACTTTCTGAGGCCCAGAAATGGCAAATTGTGGGTGTAAGTAATGCTGTTCTAAGCACATTGCCTATTGCTGGTCAGTTTTGGTGATGCTTAATTTATGTCCAGTATATTAGAACTGGAACCATACTTGACCATGTAGATACAGAATTTTTTTTCTGGCATGTGTGATTTTTACTGCGAGCAACGCAGATATCTAAACTTGAAAATTTTCAGATAAAATAATAAATTTAATTATCTATCTACTTATCTACTTGAGGCAGTATGTTGTATATTACATTGTAGAGAAGATAAACAGAAAAAGACAGAAAGAGAAAAAGCTAGAAAGGGATAAACAACTTATACTGGTGAGTAAAAATAATGATCTTGATATGAATTGATTGATTGAATGGTGCTTTATTCCCCCTTCAACTTTATTTCAGTCATAATACAGGGACAGTTCACAAATTTGTGTAATTCCTATTGATATGAGTAGTTAAAGTTCAGATTTTTTTCCAGTGACGGTAGAGATTGAATTGGGTTAAATGGGTAATACTTTCTTTTTTTTTGTAGAATTTCTGTAGTGCAGTTTCAGTGTATAACAAAGTAAAACATTGCCTAGAGGATACATGGAGCATTTTTTCATACTGCTTGGAAAACTTGTCGGCCTATAACTTTTTCAATCATGAATTAATTTTTAGTCTTGGGGTATAGAAATGACAATTTCCTTTGGGCAATGTGCGTATCAGAATCACATCCACGGAAAGTCAAATATATTTAACCCTTTACCAAACGACAAAATTTTGGACCAGTCCAAATAGAAAGCAATTGCAGACAACAAAATAAATGTGAATCAAAAGTTTGATTTTGTATTGGAAAGGGTAGAAAACATTGTGGGAAAAGGAGAAAATGCTGGTAACCAGCATTTTCTCCTTTTCCCACAATGTTTTCAAAGGCTTTCTTTCTCAAGGTCGTTAAAAGTCGGGATTGTGTGGTAAAGAGTTAATAAAAATGGATAGAGATGCCAGTTATGTTTGTGTCAGGTCTTGAAGATTTTTAAGAGCAAAAAGAAGTCAGTAGATCTGTGCAAAAATGTCAGCCATTTAAAGAAGATGTGCTGTTTACAAGAATTTCTCTGTAGGTCAAAGGTGAAGGTCACAGCAAGGTCAAATTTGTTTACAAAATAGAAGTTGTAGGGTTACATGTTTGTGTCCAGCATGTAACCATTTTCTAATTAGCCAGTAAACAAAAATCAGTAGAACTGTGCATAAATCTCAGCCATGTGAGGAAGTTGTCCTGTGAAAGAATTATACTCGTAGGTCAAAGGTGAAGGCCATCGCAAGGTCAGATGCACTTGTAAAAAGTTGTGTCCATAGTCAATGTTTATGCCCATAGCTCATAAAAAGTTTTTTTTTAACTTCGGAAGCACCAGTCATTTCTCAGTGATGTTTTTTTCTTCTTAGATAGAGTTTCATTGCCAAAAACTAAACAGCCTATTGTTTTATAACATAAACAATGTTGACATTCAGGTTTGAACCAACCAGCAAAGTGCAATAGCTCATTAACTCTTTACCAAACAAGAAAATTACACATTGGTCAAAATGGGAAACATTTGCAGGCAACTAAATAAATATGACTAAAATTCCGTGTAGGAAGGGCAGAAAACAGTAAGGAAAAAGGAGAAAATGCTGGTTACCAGATTTTATCCTTTTCTCACAATGTTTTCAGAAGTAGTCTTTCTCTGGGTCGTGAAAACCTGGGATTGTTTGATAAAGGGTTAAATATCATGTTTTCTATTTTTAGCAATACTATAGAAACCAAGACGCCAAAGATCCAGACAAAGGTGTGTTCAAACACATTACTCTCTGTAGATGAAATTAGATTAATTAACTAGCAATTTGAAGACAAATTTATTTCATACGCTTTAAAAGTACTGATATCATAACTAGTCTGACTGAGTTAGAGTAATTACCACATTTTTACTTCAGAAAAACCTCAATATATCTGTGTTAATCCAAATTGTGCACCATCTGTATACAGTGCCTTTGGCCCCACATAGAAGCCCATGATTAAGAAATAATCCTCTTTTATTGTGGTTTATCATTCAATAAACCACAATTGTGATTTATGAGGCAAAATAAATAATGAAAGAGGGTGATATTACGACAGGTTTATTCACCATGCCTTGTAACCATGATAGAAGATTATTTTGATCCTAACATTACCAAGTCAAAATGAAAGGAAAACAAGTTCATATTTAGAATAAAAACACTGATGCAGATTATATTCCATTGAGTAACTTACTTACTTAGTACAGAATTCTATCACTCTACATTATAATGTCATCACTCTTTAACTCTTTACCACACGAGAAAATTTTAGACCGGTCAAAATTGAAAGCATTTGCAGGTGACAAAATAAAGGGGACTGAAAAATTGAAATTTGTTCTGGGAAGGGTAGAAAACACTGTGAGAAAAGGAGAAAATGCTGGTTACCAGCATTTTCTCCTTTTCCCACAGTGTTTTCAAAAGGTTTCTTTCTCAGGGCATCAAAAGTAGGGATTGTGTGGTAATGGGTTAAAGAATTACCTAGATTTTTACCATGCTTTAATTGCACTCTATTTATAGAGCCGACTTCACCTGTCATGAAAAACATCTGTTTTCCAAACAAAAAAAAACAACAAAATACTGGTATCATTATACTATTTGATAACCAATTTCAGGTGAAGTTTCTTTGTTAAAAAACAAAAACAAGGAAGAAGCTGAAATTTCATATGCAGAATTCATGAGGAACAAGGTAATTTTACAGCATCATTCCGACTCGACCTTGCAAAGTATCTGTCAGGGTAACACAATACAGTGCATGAAAATAAGAAATCCTAAATGTCATTTCTAAATGATATTTATTTGTCCTTTTTTTCTGTCTATGGTACTCCGTGTCTTAGAGTACTTGCTTCTACATTTAGAATACAGTAACTTGGTCTCCTTTCCTTTAATCCTTTTACAACCATATATGTAGGCAAAAAGGCAGACAACATAGATTGGGCTCAGACTACATTAAATGTGCAGTCTGATTTTGGATCTGGGGGGTCCTGTATGGCTCAGTGGTAAAATGTTGGACTCATAACCTGGTAAGCCTAAGTTTCAGCTGCACTGGATTCACTGGATATTTTTAGGGGATGTCCTTGGGCAAAAAACTTCAGAGTCCTAGCCTAGGATTGGTAAAACCCAGGAAATACATGAATATGTGAGCTGTCACCATGATATGACTGAAATAATGTTGAAAGTGGTGTTAAACAATCTGATTTTGGGTCTATACTGTCTGTTTAATCTGTTAACCCTTTACCAAACAATAGTTGTTTTTTACTGCCCTGAGAGAGAAGCCTTTTGAAAACATTGTGGGAAAAGGAGAAAATGCTGGTAATCAGCATTTTCTCCTTTTCCCACAATATTTTCTACCCTGCTGTAAACAAATTTCTATTTTTGGGTTGCATTTATTGTGTCGTCTTCACATGGTTTCAATTTGAACCAGTCTAAAATTTGGTTGTTTGGTAATGAGTTAATTTAACCAGTGACCACCAGTTCTCAAGTCCTGTCTATACAACCAACTTGGCTACCAGAGCTCTGCACTGCTTGACTAATTACCACAGGACAAAATTTTAGGTTTGTCCAAATTGAAAGCGTTTGCAAACAACAAAATAAAAGTGACTGAAAATTTGAAATTTGTTTTGTGAAAGGTAGAAATTATTGTGGGAAAAGGAGAAAATGCTGGTTACCAGTATTTTCTCCTTTTCCTACAATGTTTTCTACAGGCTTCTTTCTTTAGGGGGGGGGGGGTCATCAAAAGTAGGGTAACGAGTTAACAGAAATCCTAAATTCTGTTCCTATAGTATACACGCTCCCTAAAACCTCTGCTATTTTCACCTAACAGGTTTTTAATCTGGAGTCGCAGCTATACAGAAAAGGCCAGTTAGTTGAGGAACTTTCAGATATGATTCGAGAATATGATCCTGACTTCACAATTGAGGGGTCACCTGTGTTGAAACACTACCTGGATACAATGCCCTTAGATCAGAATTTTGGTTTGGATGGGTTTTTTTCGTTATCTATGTACAGTTTATCATACAAAACAATTGCAGCTGCATTTTACTTGCTGAGGCTTCAAATAAGTTTTATTTGCAACATTTGAATCAAGCACCTGTTAACTCTTTATCAAACAATTCCGACTTTTAATGACCCAGAGAAAAAAGTCTTTTAAAAACACTGCGGGGAGAGGAGAAAATGATAGTAACCAGCATTTTCTCCTTTTTCCCACAATGTTTTCTGTCTTTCCAAAGTCAAAATTCAATTTTCAAATGATTCACTTTTATTTTGTTGTCTGCAAATGCTTAAAATTTGGACAAGCCCAAAATTTTGACTTTTGGTAAAGAGTTAATGAAAGTGTACGAAAAACATTTTAGACTTCAAATTCACACACATGTATACATGTATATTAAATATTGTAATTTTCTATTTGGGTAGAGCATTACTTCAGTGATCTGAAAATTTTGAATTGTCAACTAAGGGATCCATATATAGCCTCTTCACAATGTCAAGGAGCATTCTGTAAACAGTGTAGATCAAGCCATGATCAAACTGTATGAGTATACATTCTGATCTTGGATTTACACCATCCTATACCAAAAAAATATGTTACATGCAAAAAAAAAGCAAAAAAAAAAGCAAAAATTGAAACTATTATTTGACTTTAATTTTAAAGGTGGGTATTTAGAATTTTCCCATCACATCAAATTAAAAAATATAACTATAAGTCACTGAAATTTATATGAAGAAACAATACAAATCATCAGTAATTAAGAATCATAAAATTAAAAAAAAAAATGTTATTGGTGGTATTCCCCTAAAAGGCTCTTAAGCTATTTTTAGATTTCCCGCCAAAATCAAACAAGAGGACCATGATGGTCCTATATTGCTCACCTGAGTACCAAGCAGCACATGTCTAATATAAAGATACATGTATATACCAAATAACAAGGTTCAAGGCCAAATGATAATGAAACAAGAGCAGCAAATTGTTGCAATTTAAGTTGAGAATTTAAAGATCCATTCCATACAAGCAAGAAATACTAAAAAAAAAAGATCAAAGGCGAATTACTCAAACTTTGCGTTAGGTAGAGTTATTGTTCTTGTGCGCTGTGCTGCGTAATATTGCAACAAACATGCATACCAAGTTTGAAGTCGTTCTGACATAAGATGACAGTTATATTCAGGGCAGGCACTAAATGCTGTAAAAATGACATTCAAAGGGAAATAACTTAAAGACACTAGAAGGTACAGTTACAATTCTTAGGCACTGCACTTCCAAATATTGCAAAAAATAAGCATACCAAATTTCAAGTAATTCCTACTGATGAAAAAGGTTTTCTCCGGACAAGTAAGAAATGCTATAAAAATGAAGGTCAAAGGGAAAATAACTCAAAATTTGTGCTAGGAAGTTATGGTTTTTGTGCAATGCACTTCATAATTTTTCAACAATCATGCATATCAAATTTGAAGATGTTCAGGCTGTAGATGACAAAGTTATATATTCCAGACAAGCAGAAAATGCTGTAAAAATTTCAATCAAAGGGAAATAACTCATTGACAGTATGAAGTAGAGTAAGGGTTCTTTCACACTGCACTCCGTATTATTGCAACAAACACAAATGCCAAGTTTCAAGTCAATTGGACTGGAGATGACAAAGTTATGCTCTGGACTAAGAACTATTCTAATTCAAGGGTAAATAACTCCAGTTGTTCTAATCTGATTACACCAATAATCGAACTCATCTGAGATCTTAGAGTCATATATCTTTTGACCAAGTTTGGAACTAACTGTTGATATTTGTAGATGCTACAGTGTAAACAAAGTGAAATATAGCATTTTTTCGAATTCAAGGGCTAATAACTCCAGTTGTTCTAGTCCGATTACACCCATAATCAAACTCATCCGAGACCTTATGGTCATGTATATTTTGTCCAAGTTTGGTGTCGATTGGTTAATAGTTATTGTAAATGCTAGAGTGAAAACAAAGTCAAATATAGCAATTTTTCTAATTCAAGGGCAAATAACTCTGTTTGTTCTAGTCCAATGAGACCCATAATGGAACTTATCCGAGATCTTATGGCCATATATATATTGTCTAAGTTTGGCTCTAATTGGTTGATATTTGTTGATGCTAGAGTGTAAACAAAGTGAAATATAGCAATTTTTTTAATTTAAGGGCAAATAACTCCAGATCGTCTGGTCCGATTAGACCCATAATTGAACCCATCCGAGATCTTATGGTCATATACACTTTGACCAAGTTCGGTGCTGATCGGTTGATATTTGTAGATGCTAGAGTGTAAACAAGGAAATGTGAACGGTCAGACGGATGGATGGAAGGACGATGGACAGACGCTGACGGACAGTGAGTGATCAATTCAATTGTCATTCACTAGGCATAAAACTAAAGTTATGGGCCAACTCTCTCCTTTTCTTGTATTACTTTTATAATCAACTAATCAAAATAACTATTGTTACAGATCCAGATTTCACCTCTATGACTGACTATGATAAAGAGAGATATCAACTGACCAATGCCCAAGCCAGTTTACAGGAAACTTACAATGAACTGTTACAGTTCTTGGAAAATTCAGTTGGTAAAGAACTATTTCCTTAGTTTAATTTAAGCCTTACCAAGAAAGCAGCCGGTCACTTGAAAGCAATAATGTCCAAAAAAACTGGTAAAAGACAATGTAGGATCAGCAATTCCTAAGAATATTCTCAGTCTAAATCTGGGCCCGTATTCTCCTAGCATCCTTGAGAATATTTTTCGTCTTGTTCTCCAAGGTTTTCTAAATTTGTAAGTAACACAAATTCTGATTGGCTAAATGGTTTAGCCAATCAGAATTTGTGTTACTTACAAATGTAGAATTTCTGGAGAATAAGACAAAGAACATTCTTAAGAATGGTTGGTGAATACAGGACCTGGATTTTTAAAGTAACAAAACTTCTGATTGGTTAAACCATTTGGTTTAGCCATTCAGATGGTGTGTTACTTTCAAATTGAGAAAATTCCTGAAAATTAAATAAGGAAAATTGTTAAGAATGTTTGGTAAATAGGGACACAGGAAAGCATGGATAGGCACACCGCCCACTGGAATTAACTGAAACAATGTTGAGAAATGGTGTTAACCCCCTAGGCTGCTAAGCGTGACTCACAGACCTTTAGCGGATAGTGTAGATCAAGATCAGACTGCACAGAATGTGCAGGCTCATCTTGGATCTACACTGTCTGATAAGGAGATACTATTCCCCAAAATATACCATTGAACTAACGATATATGGGTATTTAATATCAAATTGAAAAATTTCGTTTTAGTTATTTAGCAGGAAATGAATTAACCCATTACCACACAATCCCTACATTTCACGACCCTGAGAAAGAAGCCTTTAGAAAACATTGTGGAAAAAGGAGAAAATGCTGGTAAACAGCATTTTCTCCTTTTCCCACCATGTTTTCTACCCTTCCCATTGCAAAGTTTAACTTTTCAGTCACATTTATTTTGTCATCTGCAAATGCTTTGGATTTGGACAAAAGTCTATAATATTGTTGTTTGGTAATGAGTTAAGCATCAAGAAAATAACAGAAAACAAACCAGGTTACAGGACCTACACTTTAACTTTGAGCCGCATAGGAGCCCTGATTGACTAAGACAACATAAATAAGCCATTATATATGAGGCAAGTTCTGTGAAAAGGAGGTTCAGCTCTTTACTACATGACAAACTTTTAAACTGGTCCAAATTGAATGCATTTGCAGACGACAAAATACATGTGACTCAAAAATTGAAATGTGTTTCCAGCATGGTAGAAAACATTGTGGGGAAAGGAGAAAATGCTGGTTACCAGCATTTTCTCCTTTTCCCACCATGTTTTCAAAGGGGTCCTATCCCAGGGTCATAAAAACCAGGGATTGTTTGGTAAAGTGTTAGTGCATTTGCGAAAAGTACTGACCCATATCAAACTGTACAGTCCGTGCAAGCTCACATGGGCCTGTTTTTATTGCTACCTTCAAATTTTCAACATGTCTAAGGGTAATTCTTCCTTATGATTCAGTCACTTCTTGGACACACAAATGGACTTTATGGTTTTGTTATTAGTTGATGTCTGACTCGGTATAATCCATCACAGAGACAGTGCAGATCCAAGATCAGACTGCACAGAATGATCTTAGTCTACACTGTCTGCATAATCAAACTTTTTCCTTTGCATTGTAAAAGCAGGGGATAGTTTGACACAAAGTATGACATTACATGAAATCATCTCCTAGTTATTTCCTTTCCAGATGTTGACTGTGTTTCAGACTATACAGAGAACAGTTCAGATTCAGCCAACTCTGATATCAGCAACATAAACCAGTCTACTTCTTATTGTCTTTCCGTGTTTGACAGTGATGAAAAACTTGTATTCTAGATGAAAGTTTCAAGTTATGTAAACTTGAGAAAGAATTCTAAAATAAAAACACTTTTTTTACAAACATCTATTTTTGTCTCCTTTATTTCATATCTTTGTCTTTTCTTTTTAAAGATTTATGATACTTTCTAATATGGCACGTGAATTCAGCTCTATAAACACAGTGTAAGAAAAGAGTTAAAATCTACATTATTCTATATAGAGTGACGTCATTCTGTATATAGTAAGTTAGTTATTCAATGGAATCTTATCTGCATCCACATTTTCGCTCTAGGTATGATTTTGTTTTCCTTTGATTAAGAGTTGGTCATGTTAGAATCGAAATAATCATCTTTCTATCATGGTTTATCATTCAATCAACCATGTTGTGAGTTATGAGGCACAATGAATAAACCACTGAGGCTATCGCCCTCCTAGATTATTTATTGTGCCTCATATCTCACAACTGTGATTTATTGGATGATAAACCATGACAGAAAGTAAATTATTTCTTAATTTTGAAATAAAAATATGGCTGTTACATATTTTTGTCTCTTATTTCATATTTTTATCTCATTTACTTAAGATTTGTGATAAATTTTAACATAAAACATGAACTTTTCTTTTACATATTTTAATCTCTATTAGATCATATTTTTTTCTTTTCTATATATTTAAGGATTTATGATAACCTGTGTTTGTATGATACACAATGTTGCGAAGTACAAGTAGATTTGGTGAGTTTAACAGAGCTGTTATTACTATGAATATTCAGACCCTCCATAGATGGTCAATATGAATATTCAGATCTATGAATAATATGATTAATTAAGTATGTTGTCATAAATATTCACACTTATGACCAATAATTAATCAAGCATGGAAACAAATTTTTGAAGGTTAAAGACATTGCTTACTGTGAAATTGCTTAAGATCAGCAATTTCACCATTTTTCACATGGTATTCAAAGTTCTCAAATAACAATGCAGTTTAACCCTTTCCCAAACAAACCCTTGTTTTTACGTGTCTGTAGTAGAAGTCTTTTGAAAACACTGTGGGAAAAGGAGAAATTGCTGGTAATGAGCAATTTCTCCTTTTCCCACAATGTTTTCTACCCTTTTTGAGAACTTTCTGGCATTTTCTCCAAATCTAAAATTATCGTCTGCCAACTCTTTTGGTTTGGAAGAGTCCAAAATTTGTCATTTGGGAAAGGGTTCATGAAGCATGGAAACAAGTTTTTGAAGGTTAAAGACATTGCTAAATGTGAAATTGCTAAAGATCAGCAATTTCACCATTTTTCACATGGTATTCAAAGTTCTCAAATAACAATGCAGTTTAAAATGAATTGTGATCGCTACACCAAAACTTAGCCCATTGCGAGACATCAAAATAGAAGTGACTGTAGGGTAGAAAACATTGAAGGAAAAGGAGAAAATGCTGGTACCAGCATTTTCTCTTTTCTCACAAAGCTTCAAAAGCCTTTTTCTTTGCGGTTGTCAAATTTTAGGACTGCTTGGTGAAGGATTAAACAAAAGTATACATCATAATTCTTAAACATTCTTCACAATAAAAACTAAAAGATGAAAATAAAACATGTTTCCCTAACAAAATGTAATGGAAATCATTGCAAAAAATGTAGAAATTGCTTTTCACAGGAAATTGTATTGCCTTCTCCAAATTATTTCTCAAACTTGTCGACTGCAAGGTGCAAAAAGTTGGATTTGTAGGTTAGTAGGCAAAAGAACCCTCTTTAGGTGAACATAAGTAGTTGTTTGGTCAGATGGCAGGGGACTTGGAAAGTTGTTCACGACTATGGTGAATCATGCTGCCCCGAGCCGAAGGCGAGGCAGCGACATGATTTGACACAGCTGTGAAAAAAGTTTCCACGTCTCCTGCCACCTGACAGTACAACAAATTTATTATACTGTAAAGTTTTACCATTTCAAATTGCATTAAGTGAAATTTTCCTGTTTTATAATCTCACAAATTAAGTATGCTAACAAAATTGAAATTTCATTCTGAGTGCCCCATTTCAATGAAAACTGACGTCACTAAAATACGCAGTTTGGTGCATAAACGTGCAGTCTGGTGTTTGATCAACGACACCAGTTTGGATGTTGTGTTGCAAGTATAGTGATGCTTACAGGGCACTCACAAAGGAAACTGGCTTTACTTGGTTTTTGCCTGGGTACACGATATATATGTTCCAGGCATGTTAACCATTCAGATCATGAAAAATTTCTTTGCAGTGTAATAATATTTATTCACAACTCATGAATGGTTTTCAGTTATAATCCCATTTCTCCAGCTAAACTTCCCTCTAGAGATTCAACAAGTCCTGACTTGGTAAACTTCTTCTTCTTTCCACCACCTTAAATACAAAAAGTTGTGCTCTTGTTTCACCCTTTTCCCAGCCGACAAATTATTGGACTTGTTTAATTTAAAAGCATTTGTGGACAAGAAAATCAATATGGGTCAAGTTTTGGAGCCTAAAATTTCACAACTTGGTGAAATGTAAATCAGCTGAGCTAAAATCTAGTGCTGTGAGGGTTAGATAGACATTATTTTTATTGAGTTTTTTAACCATTTTTATCTTTTATATGAAACTATGATCGTAGTTGTATCTTTGTGCCAAATTCTGCCACTGACGGTGGAAAGATTGCAGAAATTACGAGGGATAGAAAATGCATTACATTTCCTAGATGCTATCCTAAGACATTACAACCATAGTTTCCACTTCAGATTAAAGACAAATCCCTTTCCGTTTGTTTATTCGATTACAACTTAAATCAATTTTTTTATATTCATGTTTACTCGGCTAATCAGATTCTACATAATGTGAGGTTTAACCCATTACCACACAATCCCTACTTTTGACGCCCCTGAGAAAGAAGCCTTTTGAAAACACTGTGGGAAAAGGAGAAAATGCTGGTAACCAGCATTTTCTCCTTTTCCCACAGTGTTTTCTACCCTTCCCAGAACAAATTTCAATTTTTCAGTCACCATTATTTTGTCGTCTGCAAATGCATTCAATTTGGACCAGTCTAAAATTTTCTCGTTTGGTAAAGAGTTAAACAGTGCTTGTTTACTCTCTGGCCGTTAAGATGTCTATTTAACTCTTTACCATACAACCCGAATTTTAACAACCCTGAGAAAGAAAAGTTTTGAAAACATTGTTGCAAAAGGAGAAAATGCTGGCACCCAACATTTTCTCCTTTTCTCACAATGTTTTCTATTCCTCCAAAATGAAATATCAATTTTTCAGATACATTTATTTTGTCATCTGCAAATACTTTCAATGTTGGCTGGAACCCAATTTTGTTGTTTGGTAAAGAGTTTAAAGGACAGTACAGAATGTAGGACTGTATTTTACCTTCACTGTAATTCTCTGCCGTCCTTTTCCTAATTTCATCAATATCGTCATCCGTATTGGCCCACTCTAAAACAAGCCTTCTCCCATACAAATGGGTACTGTGACAAAGGGCCTCAAATGCTCTCTAAAACAATAAAAAAATTTATAGAATTATTTATATAATATTACGTACATTGTCTTAAAGCAAGTCTT
Source organism: Tridacna crocea (assembly GCA_943736015.1). Classification (NCBI taxonomy): domain Eukaryota; kingdom Metazoa; phylum Mollusca; class Bivalvia; order Cardiida; family Cardiidae; genus Tridacna; species Tridacna crocea. Next base: position 3,253,156 of record OX031070.1, on the reverse strand, counting down.
TAATCCTTACCCATAAACTCCTTACCAAACGACAACATTTTAGACTTGTACAAATTCAAAGAATTTGCAGACGACAAAATAAATGTGACTGAAAAATTAAAATTTGGTTTGGGAAGGGTAGAAAACATGGTGGAAAAAGGCTACCAGCATTTCCTCCTTTTCCCACAATGTTTTTTAAAATGCTTTTTTCTCAGGGTTGTTAAAAGTCGGGGATTATGTGGTAAGAGTAAAATGGCTCTAGGGTAAAAGCCTTGTGAAAACATTGTAGGGAAAACAAGTAAACACTGGAAACCAGCTCAATATTTTCTACTATAAAAGACAGATATCACCATTTGAGCTATGTTTATTTTGTTGTCTGCAAATGCTTTGAATTAGATACAGTCCAAACTTTTGTTGTTTGGCATAAGGCACATTTTGAACAACACAAATCATCAAAAGTAGGGTACAGTTTTGGCTCAACTAGAATCTGCGCTTACTGCCTACCAGACTTATTCTGTTTGGCCTGAAGTTCATACCTTAGCATCATGTAGGGTAAGAAAATCCACAAATCCAAAACCCCTATGAGAACCTGTACCACTCAACTTCTTCGGCAGTCTTACAGACTTTATCTCTCCAAATACTCTGAATGAAAAAGAGAAATAAAAATAAAACTATAAATCAAAGGACTGAAGGTCCTGAAAGTCGCACTAATGGTGAAACCTTGATATTTTGGGACTGATAGATGGTCATCACCCTTTTACAGGACAATCTTGCTTTTACGTAATTCAAACAGCTTTGGAAAACAGAGCTGAAAGAAAGAAAAACTCATTTTTTTTTACTCAAGGTTTTCTTCCAATTAGACTCAAATTAAATGGTGTAGTCAAATTTGATTAGTTTTCAGCAATTCTTCGATTTTGACTAGTCTGCAATTTACTTGAGCAAATGCAGTTACTTGTAATAGGCAGCTTCCCACCAAGTTAGATCTTTTCATTTTTCTTTTTCTTTAATATATCAATGTTGGCATATAGCCTGACATAATATACCCAAAACAATATTAAATGTATGTCATTGGTCACCTCTATTACTTGGAACTTACTGAAACAGTGCCACTGCATACCGATGCTAGCACTTGACAATTTTTGAAAAGGGACACATAAGGGACATCTCTGTGAAATCATTTCAAAATCTGACCAACCATTTCAGTGAAGAAGAATTTTCAAGAATTTCTTCATGTCCGAATAGTGCAAGTGGACCCCATTTACCAGAGCCATGTTTCTTGATGGATCAGAATTTCGAAAACATTTTTGAAAATGGTCACCCAAGGAAGATTGCTTTGAAATTATTTTAAAATCTGATCATGGGTTTCAGAGAAGGTGAATTTTCAAGAAATTCTTCATTTCCATATAGTAGCCCCAATTCACCTGAGCCATGTTTCTTGGCAAATCAAAATTTCGCGAACAAGTTTTTAAAAGGGTCACCCAAGGAACATCTCTGTGAACTTTTTTCAATATCTGATCAGCCGTTTCAGAGAAGTAAGAATTTTCAAGAATTTCTGCATGTCCATATAAGTACAAGTAGCCCCCATTCACCAGAGCCATGTTTCTTGACGGATTGAAATTTCGCAAACAATTTTTGAAAAGGGTCACCCATAGAACATCCCTGAGAAATTATTTCAAAATATGACCAGTGGTTTCTGAGAAGAAGAATTTTTTAGAATTTCTTCATTCCTGTATAGTGCAAATAGCCCCCATTCACCAGAGTCATGTTTCTTGACTGATCAAAATTTCACGAAAAAGTTTTGGAAAGGGTCACTTAAGGTAGTGGACCCGTAATAAGCATAGTGCAGCATGGCATAAAATTTCTGGACAGTTGATAAGACATATTTTGTACAGATATGATACTATTGCACATTTTTGACCGAACAGAAATTCCTTTGGGGTCCGTCTTGAAATTATTTGTTGATAATTTTGTTAGTTTCCAGAAAAGGGAGGTAATTATCATATCCATTTGTAACGAAATTATAGTAGTTATAGATTTATAAATGATAATTCTAGGAAGGACAAAAAAGAAAAAGTGGCTCGGTGAAAGTAGTACAATAGTGCTCATTTTTAATCTTAGCAAATTTTCTAGGGTAATATTATAGTGGAAATAGCTGTTTTCTATTACGGGTCCACTACGTTAAGGAACATCTCTGTGAAATTATTTTAAAATCTGGCCAGCTGTTTCAGAGAAGATTTTTAAAGAATTTCTTAGAAAACTGTTTGGTTGCCATGGCAACCAAAACTTTTGATGTAATCAAATTCTGTGAACAATTTTCAAAGAGGACCTCCCAAGGAACATTCCAGCCAAGTTTGGTCCATATTGGCCCAGCGGTTTTGGAGGAGTTGATGTTTAAAGAATTGTTGATGACGCATGACGGATGACAGACACCAGGTGATCCTAAAAGCTTCCCTTGAGCATGTTGTGCTCAGGTTAGCTGAAAAAACAGTCCGAAGGTTTTTCATCTCAACCAAACTGACTCTCAAATTATAAAAAATATTTGCAAAGTAATTAATAACTATGCAATCTACAACAGGTTAAAGACCATTGTGAATAATTAGTTTAACTCATTACCAGACCAGCCCAATTTTAGGCTTGTCCAAATTGAAAGCATTTGCAGACGACAAAATAAAAGTGACAGAAAATTTGAAATTTGTTTTGTGAAGGTTAGAAAAAATTGTGGGAAAAGGAGAAAATGCATTTTTTTCCCTTTCCCACAATGTGTTCTAAAGGCTTCTTTCTCAGGGTAGTCGAAACTAGGGATTGTGTGGTAATGGGTTAATCACCACATTAAATTTGTTACACTCTTTTTGAGTTTTGAAATTGTATCTTTGCTATCCAAACAATGTAATTATTGTATCAAATTCTTTCTCAGGGTAGTCGAAACTAGGGATTGTGTGGTAATGGGTTAATCACCACATTAAATTTGTTACACTCTTTTTGAGTGTTGAAATTGTATCTTTGCTTTCCAAACAATGTAATTAATGTATCACATTTTTCTGTTATATCATTTCTTTAAATGTGCTGATGCTTATGTTTTTTTGTTTTTTTTTCATATATAAAACATATTTTTATAATGATGGATAAATATTTTTGAAGTATTCAATATGCTTTTTTTTTTTTCATTAATAGTAACTTTATCTTCCTTAAAAAAAAAATAGAAAGAAAAAAGTGATTTTATCACTAAGCATTTGATTGACTTCGCTATGTTTATTGTTAAATAAGTTTCATCATTGGTTTTAATCATGTAAGGCAAATTCAAAATAAAGCAAAGAGTTATATAAATCGTCATGATGACGAATACATAATTTCTATTAATTTTTACACAAATTGAAGTTAGAAATACTATAAAAATCATGTGTTCATTTTGACTACACATTGGGTACGTTTTGACTCCACTTGGGTAGGTTTAGACTTCATTTGGTTAAGTTCTGACTCCATTCGGGTACGTTTTGACTTGGGTACATTTTGGTTTGATTACGTTTTGACTGTAAACCCCTCAACAGTGCAACTGTCAATGTACGGTCGTAATTGCTGTATTTTACCTTGCGTTCCATATTTCATGTTGTATTTACTGTATACGGAGGGGATGCAATATCCTTGTCGCCACTCTTTTGGGGTCCGAACAAATGCAGTAATCAACATTTTAACTTTACTGGTGTTAATCGTTATATGCGTTTGTTTTCTATCCCGTCCGCCATTTGCATTTTCTTAATCAAAGTACAATTTTGTACTTCAAACTTAAGCTGATCAAAGACCTAAAATACTAGAATTGATAGCAAAAGTTCATGTCTGATTTCCATAAAATCGTGTATGTAAGCGTTTCGCATGCAGTTTTATATGTTACAGAAGTTTTTTGATGTGTAATGGAATAGTTTTTGGGTGTTTTGGGGTATTCGAGTGGTTTGGGGTGTTTCATCCGAGACGTACGTTACAAACTAGGTCAAAGCTGCGGAACGAAACAAATTTTCAAATTTAGAGCGAGTTTTATTTAACCCTGAATTCATGGTTTGCATGGTTTAAAAGAGTTGATTTCAAATGACATTACTCGAGTCCGAAATTCCACCTTTATAAGCGAAGCTCTACCGGTCTCGATAATACATGAATATTTACAGTAAAGTGCTCTCGATAAGCCATATTAATCCGCGATCCCTTTTAAACTCACATTAAGCACTGATGGGGGATATCTTAGCTGAATTGTGTTTTCTTTACCCATCTAAACAAAGATAGATGTTAAATTTTCACATGATATACAAAATAACCGCATTTTTTTTTAATTTAAAATTTGAGTCACGTTCTCCTTTTTCTAGCGTAGGTATATGAGTTATATGAGTTACCGGGTCCAGTCCCATCATAAAGAACAAATTCCAGACATACCAAAGAAAAAGTAGTTCTACAGCGATTGGGTTTAAAGCAGAGTAACTGCACCTCGTTTATGAAGTATATACGACGTTTTTGATCCAATTTTTTTCATGATTCTTCAACCCACTATAGACACCCCCCAACCCACCCTGAGCTCCTCGAGCTCATCGCAAAAAGTCGAACGTTTTGACAAACGTGCGACTTAACAAAAATCTACTATGGTAGTATTCTCACTTGAGATAAGACCCGTGTAATGCACTTCCAGTGAACAAGGGCATAAATTCTAATTGGTTGATAAATAAGGATAAATAAAGATATATGCAGAAATGATATTTTTGCACATTTCAAATAGATCAGAATTCTGTTTATGTCTATCTTGAAATTATGTTTTGATACTTTAATTAGTTTTCTGAAAAGGGAGGTAATTATTTTCTCTTTCTGAATTGAGAATATAGTGGTTTTAGATTTATAAATGATCATTCAAAGAAGGAAAAAATGAATCGGTGAAAGTAGTTCAATGACACTCATTTTTAATTATGGGTAATTTTGCTGGATGATATTTTAGTGGAAATAGTGTAAAGAGTAAATATGCAGCGTCTTGGTGTGGGGTAAAGAGTAAATATGCAGCGTCTTGGTGTGCTGTCAAAAGTAAGTACACAGCGTCTTGGTGTGCTGTCAAAAGTAAGTGCGCAGCGGCTTGGTGTGCTGTCAAAAGTAAACGCGCAGCGGCTTGGTGTGCTGTCAAAAGTAAACACGCAGCGTCTTGGTGTGCTGTCAAAAGTAAATATGCAGCGCAGCGTCTTGGTGTGTGGTGAAGAGGAAGTTTCTAGTATCTTGTGTAGGCAACAGTTAATATCTAGTATATCATTGTGTGGTCAAGAATAAATATCTAGTATCTTGTGTGGTTAACAGTTAACAATCTGTGTCTTCTTGTCTAGTATCTTGTCGTGTGGTTTAGACTAAATGTCTAATATCCAACTATAAAAGCTCAAAATCTATGGAGACAATATTCACTTACTTGAAAAGTTCTACTAACTCATGCTGCTTTGCTTCAAAAGGAATATTTCGAACCAAAATCTTGGTTGTTTTCTGTTTGGTTTCTTTTTGCTTCTTTCGCTTTTCTTGGTCTTTTGGTCTACATAAAATGAATAACAAATATGATAACAATGTAAGTAACCTGGGAATAGCAATGGTTGCCTAACTAAAGAAATTACCATGATAGAACAGGGCCCTGTCTCAAGACAAAAAACCAATAAAACTGGTAACCAGCAATTTCTCCTTTTTACCACAATATTTTCTACTCTATTAACTCTTTACCAAATGACAAAATTTTAGACTGGAACAAATTGATAGCATTTTAAGACAACAAAATGAATGTGACTTAAGAAATGAAATTTGTTTTAGGAAGGGAGGAAAACATTGTGGGAAATGGAGAAAATGTTGGTTACCAGCAATTTCTCCTTTTCCCACAATGTTTTCACAAGGCTTCTTCCACGGGGGTGTTAAAAGTCAGGATAGTGTGGTAAAGGGTTAAATACAGAAATTGCCATTTAAGCTCAACTTGTCATCTGCAAAAGCTTGCAATTTTGTCCTATCAAGAGTTTGGTTTTTAGGTAAGAGTGTAAACACCCGAACACATACTAGTATAATAAATTCAGTCAGACTTGTCCAGGGGTGCTGTTCAATATCACAAACACATACTTCTTCATATTCAAACCTGGGTTTTGTGACTTAAAACTTGTGCTAGCTAAATGCAGGTGGCTGTTTATTACAAATGGCTGTTAACAAAGGTTTTCTGCACATAGCATAAAATCTTACTTCAATGTGGTTTTATTTGAAATTTTCAGTTCTAAGGCATGGCCATCCAATTCTGTATGCTGCATTTTCTGTAAGACTCTCGTAGCCCCGTCCGGAAACTTAAACTCTACAAAGCCGTATCCTAAAGACAACATCTTCCCTGGGTTTTTTAAGTCTTTCTTCTTTGATATGGAAGCACTTCTCACTTTTGCACATTTATCAAAAAGCTTGAAAGAAGAAGAAATTTGGATTACACAAAAATAAACAAGCCTTGTAGAATGGAAAATTTTAGGTTTGTCAAACTTGAAAGCATGTCCTGAGAACAAACATGGCTCTAACGATGGAATTTGTCCTTCATACTGTAAAAAACACAGTGGAAAAAGGAGAAAATGCTAAAGGAGAAAATGCTGTTTACCAGCATTTTCTCCTTTTCCCACAGTGTTTTCAAGTGCCTTGTTTTTCTTTCGGGTTATGGCTTGGAAAAGGGTTAAAGATACAAGTGAGTACTGTTCGGTTCAAAGATTTATCACACCATTGTTCTTCACTGAAACCAAATGTTATAAACATTCACAACTGTGTAGGGTAGAACAATACTTTTCTAACTATATGTGACCCATCACACAGAAAAGGACCATCATCTGGGAATTCTGTACATCAATTAGACAAAAAGCAGATCAACAATAGTGCAGATCATTTTAAGTTGATAATTCAAAAATGATTGTATAACAAGGTACAATGTCCACTTTCCTACAGAAAATGTCATAAAAGCAAAAAGTGTCAATCCTGGTCAGCCTGAGCAATTTGCACAGTTTGACCAGGGCTGACACTTCTCGCAGTTTCCAGAAGGTCCCTTTTTGCATGATGGGTCACATATTATCCATATTCATATCAAGCAGAGGCATTTTTCAATACAAGTACTTCCATGTTTTAGTCCTTCATATCACAAAAAGTTTCTGAAAATTGCATAAAATGATAAAAGCGTATGTGCCAAGTACCAAAAGTTGCCCACGGATGCTTTCAGTGAAACTTTGCTCAAACCAAAAGTGGGAGCACTGTCCAGGGTTTTCCATGACGCACAAATCCTGTGTCATAGACACAATTTCAAATGACTCCTAAAATAAATGACAATGTGACGTCGGTGATGCAACTTTCCAAAATCTAAATAATGTACAAAGTTGAATGAAGTGTCAAAATTCCAAGTCTGTTCTTGCTTCAATGTCAGACGAACATCGTTCTTTTTTAACTACAGGGTTAATTTTAGATAAATGTGGTTTTCCGGTAATTTATTCATAGAATAAGACAGGTTTACGCATTATTGCCAAAATGCATATTGGACATGTGTCGTAAATATGGGCCCAGTCAAAGTCATGGTTGGGTTCTCTGCATTTCATAGCATATTTCACACGACTTCATATATATACACATTACCGGGCTGTGTTGTAAGCGGAAAAATAATGGCAAGCCACAGCAAGCAGCGATTCAGACGAAAATGTTTGGTCTGTTGAAAAGTGACATTGGCCTTTCCATCACAAATCTTTCAATCTTGGAAGTTGGCATTTAAAGGTAAATGCATTATAAATCATGCTTGAAGTTGATGACGAGGAAATCCATATTTTTGACCCCCAAAATCAATGAAATGACCCTCAACTAATGAGGAAAGGGGTCACAATGACTCCCAATTACGAGCAATTTCTCTCTTTCCCACAGTGTTTTTACCCTTTTTGAGAACTTTCTGCCATTTTCTCCAAATCTAAAATTGTCGTCTGCAAACTCTTTTGGTTTGGGAGAGTCCAACATTTGTCGTTTAGGAAAGGGTTAATTGCACTAGATGCACATTGATGGAATAAATTAGAATTACATACTTCTTTCAAGCTGTCCTCTTTTGTATCAAAGTTGAGATTTTTTACAAACAGTACACTGCCAGGTTCATCTTCATCTTCATTATCACTCTTCTCGGTGTTTCCTTCCTTCATTTCATGCTGAAACATTTAACTCATCATAAAATGACAAAATTTTAGGTTTGTACAAATCAAAAGCAATTGAAGAAGAAAAAACAAAAGTGACTGAAAATTTGAAATTTTTTTGTGACAGGTAGAAAAAATGCTGATTACCAGGGTCGTCAAAAGTAGGGATTGTGGTAATGGATTAACAAATATATATGACAAAGAGGATACTTGTCTGTTTCGCTGTATTATTAAAATTTCTGTCATAGAGTGAAAAGCAAAGGCCACATTTTCGCAAGGGACAAAATAAACCGTTCTGTTCTAAATAAACTGTGAATCATTATTTCCTGTAGACATTATGTGTACACTTTGCTCAGCACATTTTGAAGCAGGCTTCGAGCTTTTGCAAAGCAATCTCATTTTAAACTGAGATAAAGGCTTTTGAACACATTGTGGAAACAGAGAAAATGCTGGTTACCAGTCTTTTAACTTTTCTTTCACAATGTTTTTCTACATTTTTTTTTTTCATATTAGCTTGATTTGTCTTTTACAAAAGTTTCAAATCTGAACAAGTGAAAATCTGTGTTGTTCTGTGTTTTCTGATGAACACTAAAATGAGCCTGTAAAGATGGATAAAATCTGCAATAATGTGCCTTTCAAGTATAGACAACTTTAAAATTTTGTCTTGTGGCAAGGGGTTAACACAGTATAACTTTGGCATTGGGTGAATTCATACTTCTTTCCTAGTCTTCTCTTCAACTGCTTCCTTCATCTCTGTGTCATTAAGCTCAGGAGGTGTGGCTTCAGTTGTAGGTGTGGCTTGAGTAGTGGGCGTGGTTTCAGCTGTAGGAGGAGCTTGTGATGTAAATACCTCCACTGGAGCCCACTCAAGGTACAATGGAATATGATGAAACTGTAGATATAAATAGAGAGAGCTTAGACTATCAATAAATTTCAAATATTTTTCAATAGTGATAGTCATTCATGTTTCCACCTTTTTCTGCAGTGCTTGTAAAACTGGAAGATTACTTTACTTTTTGTTCACCAACAAAATGACCCAAGTTTAACTTGTAACATCATACACCTTTCTCCATTTCCCACAACGTTTTCAAAGGCTGTCTTTCAAATGGTCATTAAAATTAGTGATTGTGTGGTAAACGGTTAACCCATTACCACAAAATCCCTACCTTTGACGACCCTGAGACAGAAGCCTTTAGAAAACATTGTGGGAAAAGGAGAAAATGCTGGAAACCAGCATTTCCTCCTTTTCCCACAATGTTTTCTACCCTTCAAAAAACAAATTTCAAATTTTCAGTCACTTTTATTTTATCATCTGCAATTCCTTTCAATTTTGACAAACCCAAAATTTTGTCATTTGGTAATGGGTTAAGGTACAGACAACAGCCTACCTTTAGAAGAATGAAAATATTAGGTACTAACCTTTGAATAGGCGAGACGACGGAAAGCCAATTTTGCCTCTGTGGGTATCTTATATTCTATGATCGCAGTGACCCCCGATGGAGGGAGGATAACCCGACCAAGGTCCCCATGTTTAGAAAACAGGGTCTGTATTTCTGATACTTTGGTCCCTGCAGGTAAATTCTTCGCCAGTAAAACTGATTTACTTCGAGGTGCATTGGCCTGAAGAAATAAATATGATCAATACTTTACTGTCCATGAGATGGTAGACCGATTGCGCTGTGTTAAGCCATTACCACACAATCCCCACTTTTGAGACCCCTGACACTACTGCAGAAGGTAACAATTAAAATGCCATTAAAACCCTATAAATTGCCAATTAATAATAACAAAACCATTAAAGGTACCCATTAATATTTTTCCCTTTTTTTTAATGGTGTTAGCTTATAGCCATTATTTTCATCATTAATGGCCAATTTGCCCAAGAAACTGCCATGATAAACATTGAATTTTGTCTAATACCCTTAATGTGATGGCATACATATATTAATGGGGTCATTAATTCATAATCTTTAAAAGTTTAATGCCAATTAATTTCAAATTAATGGGGCCATTCATGCAAGTAAATAAAAACTGATTGCCATCACACATAGGAAACTGCATTCACTGCCATTAAAAATTTTCCACATATGGTTGATGACTATTATTTCGTAATTTAATGGGAATATACTTGAAAAGTTTTTGAATTTGACACTGAAAAAAATGCAAACCCCATTAATAAACCCATTAAAGGGTATCTTGAAGAAATTGCCATTGAATAAAACCAACACTAATGGGCATTACACTACACATCATAAAACAAAACAGTTGATACATAGAGTGTACTTGTATGTATATGTGTATATGCTGCATACATAGCAGTAAACCACAGAAGTACATTATAAATATACTACATGTGGTACATATGCTGCATACTAATTCACAAATTATGCAGTAAGTACACCACAGAACCCTATTACATTTAATGATCACAGCAAAAATTAATTTTTCTACTAGTACACCTTTTCTACATGGCAAAAACTTCAGTATATTAAACAGTATGTGTCATGTAATCTACATGGACTTATACAGTTTCTCTTGGTTTCCTGATTTAAAATTGTATCTCAACTCTGCAGTACACTTTACATGCACTGGACTGACTTGAAAAAATATTCTTAGGCTTGTTCAACTTTACAGAAAACTTAATGTATAGTTGCACAGACCATGCATAAAGTGTATTTTGCACAAACTATACATGAAGTATATATGTACTACAGGGTCTGTGAATTAATTCTGACTGATAAGAAGTACCCAATGTAAGTTTGACATGGTCAGATAAACTTTAACCTTAATGTATTTCATACAGTATAATTGAATCCACTGGTATGTCACCACATTTTACTGCTAACCCTTTCGTGTGAAAATGCTTTTAAAATACAAACATATTTTTATATTTTTGGCCAAATCTCTGAAATAACACCATTCTGGATCAAGGGAACTTCATTAAATCTGTTCATACTATATTGAATTTGGTTGAAACAAAGAAGTATGGACAAATAAGCTTAGGGGGGAACAAGCAGTGGGACGAAAACGCCTATTCCTCTTGCATACTCTTCAGAAATAAAGACCAAGAAGAGTGTCAAACTTCCTGTCTGACATGCGCATTTTGAAGCAGTACATTTGAAAAAATCCAGGAAGTCAAAAGTTTGCTGATAAATTGACCACAAGACTCTTATTTCTTTTTTCGAAAATGACGAACATATCTAGGAAATTGACTGATGGGAGAGACACTTAGGCAGATTTTGGTTTGGATAAGGAAAAGTGCAAGGTGAAATTGATGATGCCTTGCTGTTGTGAAATATTAAATTGCTTATGATCTAATGAAATTAAAAAAAAAGCAAGTTCTACCTAATACTGCTGAATATGAATAAACAATTTTATGACATTAATGTTTTTTATCTTACTGAATGTGAGGGATGTTTTCACTTTGGTGGAAGAGCATTCAGCCCAAAGACAGTTCGACCCTAAACAAATAGTTGAGGGACACACGATGATTTAACCCAGTAAGGAGAAGACTTTTCCTCAGTCCTGGCTTGTGTTTGTTGTATTGACTTTGTTCTTTTCACACGCTTTATTATAATAGTTGCTGACTTACCTCCAAATATTTTGAAATTAAAAGACTGAAACCACAATTTTCATACGTCATTATACCTATCGAGATATTTATGCAGTCAAGGTGATTGAAGACCTATGGCTTCAACACAGTTTTCTTAGTTCCATGGTGATACCTTGATTTTTTGTTTATCGTATTTTTTTCAAAAGCCTTCTTCCTTAAGGTTGTCGGAACTTGTGATTGGTTCAGTTTTAGGTTTCATAGGATTATTCTTTACTAGATGACCATGTACATGTATATTCATGACTTATCCAACTTGAGAGCATTTCAAGATCTAGAGATCAAAAGGATAAAAAAAAAACAACATGTATCGAATGATGGACTTGTTTTCTTAAAATGATAGAAAATATTTTAAGGTAGGAAGAAATTGTTGGTTAAGAGCAATTCATTGTTATTCAAAATGTTTTCAGAGGATTTCACTCATGGGGTCATGAAAATAAATGTTATTCATAGCAGTTTTAGTTTAGCAATTCAGATAAGTATTGTCAAAGCCCTGTCATTGTTACTTTGTGTATGAAAATTTTGACTGTGTAAAATCTTTTTAAGACCTTTAGGAACCAGTCTTTTTAAAAACAATTGTTGAAAGAGGAGAAAACACTAAGAATTATCATTTTCTCCTTTTTTCACAATGTTTTCTATTCTTTCTCAAACAAATTTAAATTTTTGAGACAACTTTATATTTATAGCAGAAAATGCTTTGAATTTGGTCCAGTCTAAAATTATGTAATATGTAATTTATGGCCTATACCATTACTGAAGATGTAATGGTCTTTTTTCACTAGCCATTAAATGACCATGACATTCATAAAAAAATAATGTTCATGGCCATTATTATATATTTAATGGGTAGACACAATCCCATTACTGGAAATTTAATGGCATGATGTTATCCAATGACATTGCCATGAAATTATGGTAAACCCATCAATTGATTTTAATGGCCCATGAGTTTTGTCGCTTTTCATGGCCACAAAGCCCATGAAATTGACCATTAAATTTTTCAACCATCAAGTAATGACCCATGAAATATATTTTTAATGCGCCCATTAAAAGTCAATGGAATAACTTTTAATGGGTGATTACCAAAAATTGATGGTGTTTTACCCAAATTTAATGGCCATGGATTATGTCGCTTTTAATTGGTTTTAGGTAATGGCTTTTTGATGGATTTTTCATGGTTAATTCATGGTGGTTGTTGCAGTAGTGTGAGAAAGAAGCTTTTAGAAAACATTGTGGGAAAAGGAGAAAATGCTGGTAACCAGCATTTTCTCCTTTTCCCACAATGTTTTCTACCTTTCACAAAACAAATTTCAATTTTTCAGTCACTTTTATTTTGTCGTCTGCAAATTCCTTCGATGTGGACCAGTCTGAAATTTTGTCATTTGGTAATGAGTTAAGCACCATTTTCAACCATATTTCAGTTATATCACAGTGGCCTAAAATTCTATTCATGCTTTCCTGGAGTTTCTTTTTACCAGTCCTCCACAAAATATTCTTTCCAAGCCTCTGGCTACTTTCCCACATAGCAATTGTTGAAATAATGATATGCAGTAAGAGAGGAATGAATCCTGTGGCAATAACTACAGGATCATAACGGCGACCCCTCCTGTTTTTCAGTCCTACCCTCTACCAACTGCTTTTATGCGCTTGTGTCCATGAGCTGCATAGCAGATAACAATTTTAACCCTTTATCACACAATCCAAAGTTTCAACTACCCTGTCTAACAAGCCCTTTGAAAACATTGTGAGAAAAGTAGAAAATGCTGGTCACCAGTATTTAGGCCATTTCCCACAATGTTTTCTGCCCTTCTAAAAGCAAATTTCCATTTCTGACTACAATTTATCTTGTCATCTGCAAATGCTTTGACTTTGGGTCAGTCTACATTCTCTATTGTGTGGTAAAGAGTTAAAGCATCTTGGTATTGGATGTGCAAACAAAGTTGTCAAAAAACAATGGTTTCATAAAATCCCCTTTGTTGATTAATCAACTGAATTACTGGGTAGAATTGTTCTCTGACATGCAGAAAATGCACAAACTTTTGCCCATTATCAGCCTTCACGCACTGCGCAGGCTGACCTGGGTCAATACTTTTTTTGCAGATGCATTAAGCCCCCTTTTCACAGAGCAAGGCTTATGTTCCATGGGGAAAAATTTAAAAATACTAACCTATTTTTCCACTGTTAACTCATTACCAAATGACAATATTTCAGGCTTGTCCATATTGAAAGCATTTGCAGACGACAAAATTAAAAAAAAAAGCTGAAAATTTTACCTTTGTTTTGTGAAGAATAGGAAACAGTGTGGAAAAAGGACAAAATGCTGGTTACCACCATTTTCTCCTTTTCCCACAATGTTTTCTAAAAGCTTCTTTCTCAGGGTCGTCAAAAGTGGGGATTGTGTGGTAATGGGTTAAATGGGCCAGCGCAGCAAGAGATTGCGTCTGGGAAAAGTTTTATGACTCAATTTAAAACTTTTCTTTCAATTCACAGTATGAAGTCTATTAAATAAACTGGTACTTTGTAACTATATATCTTACTCACCTGACTAAAACTGTCTAACGATACCCCATTTTTTATCAGAAAATCTCTGGTTTCCGACACTATCTGAGTTTCTCCTAAAGCCATCCTCACCCCTAAACTTCCCTTGACGTTCTAGGAAAAAAGAGAAAAAAAAAAACAGTTCTACTGAAGCAAAAAGTCATTGCTCTCTGGTGTAATAAAATGAAAAAGTAACTAGTATACAATAACAAGTAACGAGAGCAACCTAAGGGGGTCCAAACACTCTGGTGCAATTGCCATCACTGAAAATTCTACATTAAAAAAGGGGGATAACTCTTTACCAAACAACAAATTTATATACTGGTCCAAATTGAAGGCATTTGCAGACGACAAAATAAATGTGACTGAAAAACTTAAATTGGTTTGGGAAAAGGTAGAAAACATTGCAGGAAAAGGAGAAAATGCTGGTTACCAGCATTTTCTCCTTTTACCACAATGTTTTATACCCTTCTCAAAACAATTTCATTTTTTGAGCAATGTTTATTTTGTCATCTGCAAATGTTTTGAATTTGGACCAACCCGAAATTTTGTCGTTTGGTAAAGGATTAAGGTAAAAAGAATTAACAATGCAGTTGACAATGACGTCAGGGCTACAATACCTGTTTTCCTCAAACACAGCAAATTTAACTTAAGATTTTAGTCTTTCACAGCCCTTGTTTACAGTCAAGGCAGCATTTAACTCATTACCAAACGATAATATTATAGAGTTGTCCAAGTTGAAAGTATTTGCAGATGACAAAATAAAAGTGACTGTAAATTTGAAATTTGTTTTGTGAAGGATAGAAAACATTGTGGGAAAAGGAGAAAATGCTGGTTACCAGCATTTTCTCCTTTTCCCACAATGTTATTTAAAGGCTTCTTTCTCAGGGGCGTCAAAAGTAGGGATTGTGTGGTAATGGGTTAAATATTAGCCAGTAACAGTATAGCAACTAAAGAAAACCTCTTTCAAAAAGAGCTCTTAAATGACTATGATTACACAAAATATTCCAAATTGGATGGTTACGATAAAATCTTTGAAAATCACTTACATTGTCTAAAATATCACTTTTAGCTGTTTGGTATTTGTTCACCATCACATCAGCCACTGTGTTCGCACCAAGAAACAAGGTGTTCCAATTGTGGGAGCTGTAAATGTTAAAAACATTGTTGACCAATATAAAAAGCTTACTTTTTTTTTTAAAGTATCTATTGTAGCACTAACAATAACATTCATGATATTCAAAACTCCCTTTGAGATATTTCTTGATTTTCAGAGCTTTTCTTCCCCTCTTTTTAATCAACATGAAGTTTAACCTTTTAATTAACAACATGTTATAAATAATTCTGTGTCTCAAGTCTATTGTTCATTAACAAGAGGGCCATGATGGCCCTGTATCGCTCCACTGGCTTTTTAACCCTTTACCACACAAATTGAAGTGTTCATGACCATGAAAAAGAGGGCCTTCAAAAACAATGAACACTATCAGGCAATACAAGTAGATTAATTCATTGGCATGAAAGGTAAAATCCTTGGAAAAATAAGCTGAATGATAGGAACCTTACTCTGAATTTATTATTCACCTCATGTGAGCATAACTATTAGCATCAAAATGAATCACACTCCTTGAAAACAGAATATTTTCTATCAAAAAACTTTATGTCCAGCACCAATCATGTATCAAACCAGTTTGATAATCAAGGGAGGTAAATAGTACCAAACTTTATCTTTCATAAAAGAGTTATTTCCCTTGATTAATGTTTAATTTGAAGTGACTATATTTTGAAGCCCATGTTAAACTTGTGATCCCTGAATGGAGGCAATTTTGACCCCAGACCTACAATAAGAAACTAGAATGTGTGTTTATAAACAAGAAGATTTTTTAATCTTGCCCAATAAAAAGCCCTGTAAAACAAGTTTGCTCAATTAAAGGCCCTCTAAAATATGTGACCCATGAGACAGGTTTATCAAGTTTTCACTGTAAAAGCCAATGTAAAATTTGTGACCCCTGGGGTTGGGTCAAACTTGACCCCCAAAGTTAAAATTTGGGCCCTCTTGGTAGAAGCCCTTAAGATAAAGCTACACGCAAAATTTGGTAGCCCTAGGCCTTATGGCAATGTACGAGTAGATTATTAAAGTTTCCCTATATAAGCCCATGTAAAACTTGTGACCCCCCCCCCCGAGACGGGGCTAAATTTGACCCCAGGGCTATAATTTGGGCACCCTTTGGTAGAGACTCCCTAGATAAAGCTACATGCAAAATTTGATAGCCCTAGCCCTTATAGTTAGGTGCGAGAAGATTTTGAAAGTTTTCCCCATATAAGCCCATGTAAAATTTGTTATCCCCCGGGGCAGGGCCAAATTTGACCCCTGGGCTATAATTTAGATACCCTTCGTAGAGGTCCACTAGATAAAGCTACATGCCAAATTTGGTAGTGCTAGGCCCTATGGCTAGGTGGAAGAAGAATTTTAAAAGTTCTCCCTACATAAGCCCATGTAAAACTTGTTACCCCCGGGGCGGGGCCAATTTTGACCCCAGGGCTATAATTTGGACACTGTTGGTAGAGGTTCACTAGGTAAAACTACATGCCAAATTTGGTAGCCCTAGGCCCTATGCCTAGGTAGAAGAGGAACTTTAAAGTTCTCCTTAAATAAGCCCATGTAAAACTTGTGACCCCCGGGGCGGGACCAATTTTGACCCCAGGGCTATAATTTGAAGAAACTTGGTAGAGGTCTACTAGATAAAGCTACATGCAAAATTTGGTAGCCCTAGGCCTTACGGTTTCAGACAAGAAGATTTTCAAAGATTTTTAAATTTTTTCAGTTTTGTTGCCATGGCAACCAGAGTTTTTGAAGGAATAAAATTCTTTCAAGGAATTCTGAAGAAGACCATGACAGGATCATTTCTGTGAAGTTTCATCAAAATTGGATGGGTAGTTTCAGAGAAGAAGATGTTTAAAGAAAAAGTTAACGCACGGACGGACGCACGACGGACAACGGGCCATGACATAAGCCCGCTGGCCTTCGGCCAGTGGAGCTAAAAAGCTGGCTAGCTGGCTGGTTTCACCAGTACCAGGGTAGGGCTCTAAACTGTCTTTCCAAAATACACTTCCAAGAAATTCTGTGTGCTTTAACTAAGGAATTAAATAGAAGGGACTCAAAGCTTCTAAGTCCACTTACCACACAGTGCACTCTTTCTCTCTCCATCCCCCCACCCCCACACAAAAAAAGAACCCAGTGCTTCATGTGATAAATAAACATTGCAGCTTCAGATTTGAAATACTATATATATATACCATACCAGTGAACCTGTTGATCTGATTTATAAACTTTGGCAACAAAAAAAAAGAAGCTTAAACTCACCTTCCTGCCATCATTTTCTGTTTCTGTTGTTTCTGTTTCTTGAAGGATGATTTCTCTGTAACAACAACAAACCATTTACATATTTACCAGACATAATTTTTTTAACTCATCTTCTGCGAAAGCATTTTGCAGGTGATGAATTAACCACAGCAAACATGATCAAATTTGATTTTGAAAAAGACAAAAAGACATTGTGGAAAAAAGAGAAAATACAACTATGCAGCTTTTTCTTCTCTTCCCATTACATTTTAGAAGCCTTAATCTTTAGTATAGTTAATAGTCCATCAAGAAATCCTAATGTTACAGGCTTGGATTGCAGCAAAATGAAGCCCATGCCAAAACCTCAGTAAGACTGCCTGAGATACCCCCGCAAGGAAAGCTTGTGATATGCCAAAGCCATCTCTTGGAAGGGGGCTGGGTGTCTCCCATTTAAAAAATCTGAAAATTGAATGAAATCTTGTTATATTCATATGTTAAGTTTACTAATTTCATATTCTTTCTTGTGTATTTGCTAAAGATAATGCTAAAATAGCTCCAAGACATTTAAGCTGCCTAAATTTGAACTCTATCTCATGTTTTAAAAGCCATGAGCATTAACTACCACGCTATAACAGCCTGAAAATCATAAACCAGGTAAATGAATGTAAAAATAAGCACCGTCTGTCGGGTCCTCTTCTTCCACTTTCTCTTTCCCAGCTAAAACATGTAACATTCTGCCCTACAAAACAAAAAACAAACCCATTTTGGTTTGTAAACTCTTCACCAAACACAACCTTTTGGAGTCATCCAGACTGAAAGCATCTGCAGTTGACATATCAAATGTCACTCAAATGATGTTACTTATCTTTGAAAAGTTAGACGACACTGTGGGAAAAGAAGAAAAAACCGGTAACTAGCATTTACTCCTCTTCTAAAATATACAGTCAGACATTAGTTAAGCATCAATAAAACTGAAAAGCAATAGCCCATGTGCTTAGACCAGCATTACTCATACCCACAATTTGCCATTTCTGGGCTTCGGAAAGTTTTCTCATAGCCACCCTTTCATTTGGTTCATATAGCAGCCTGTCATTTGTCTAGTGGGTCCATGCATAGCTTGAAAATATACCAAATAAAAGGTTATCCATTAAAACAAATTATGACTAAATTTGTTCAAGTAATGCTTAACTTATGTCTGAGTGAATATTTCCAGATGTTCTTTCCTCATTAATTCTTTATGAATGGCAATTTCTGATGTTTTCAACAATATTTCAGTCATGACTAAGCTCCCTTGTTAATGCCTTCCTAAACTTCACCATTACTAGAATTAATGGGTCTCTGTGGAATAACATGTCTGTGCCTATATTCCACAACCAATTTAAATCACTTTTTATGATTTATACTTTGATTTACCTGACACTTGTAAAGTATAACCACTCTCACCTGATAAACTTTTCCATCCATTTCCGTAAAAGCTTTAACAGCATGTTCAGGCATCATATAGGTAATGAAAGCAAACCCTTTCACTTTCTTCGTCAAATAATCAACCGGTAAATGGACTTCAACCAGCGGCCCTGCAATTAAAGATTCTATGTTGGAGCCATGCTCTGTGAATAGGGCGCTTAATGCATCTGCAAAAACTTTCAACTTGGGTCAGCCTGCTTACTTCGCAAGAACAATAGCAAAAAAGTTTTGGCCTGGGTCAGCCTGCGCATTTTGCGCAGGCTGACCCAATCTGAAACCTTTTGTTATCATTCTATTTACTGCAGCTCAAAAGACCAGTGTCCCACATAATTCAGTCAATTGTTATACAAAACAGATGTTATGTGTCTGTAATAATGTGATGATAATCTTGCCATTTTGCATCAGAGAAATGCATTTAGCCCCCCTTTTGCCAGAGCATGGCTCAATATGATACATGTATATGAATTGACATTTGATAGCAAGACTAGCATTTAATCCCCCCTTTGAGAGAACTTGTCTTATTATTTAAGAAATAATCTTCCTTCTGCTGTGGTTTATCATTCAATAAACCAGAGTTGTGAGTTATGAGGCACAATGAATAATCCATAAGGGTGATTGCCACAGTGGTTTATTCATTGCACCTCATAACTCACAATGTGGTTTATTGAACAATAAACTATAATAGAAAAAAGATTATTTCGATCTAACATGACCAATTCTTTATGAAAGGAAAACAAGGTCATCCTTATAGTAAAGACACGGATGAAAATTATGTTCCATTGAATAACTCACTAACTTACTCTATACAGAATGACGTCACTCTGTATGGAATGTTGCAGATTTTACCACACTTTCCTTGCACAGTGTCTATAGAGCTGAATTAATGTGTCAAGTAAGAATTAAGATTAATCACCTGTCTGGTAAAGTTTCCCATTTGATAATTAATAGCCTACCATAGCCTACCTTTGCTTGAAACATGCTTCCTGAATAATGACAGAGATCTCGGAATACTATCAAAAGTTTTCCAGGGAAAAACATGCAAATGAAGACAACAAGGCTGTAAGAATTCCTACATATTTTCTTCAAAAACAGTCAAGCTAAAAGTTACCAAATTTGCTGAAGGTCTTTTCTAAATCTTCCTCAGTGCATGTGTAGGACAAATTTCTCAAATATAGTCTTCCAGTCTGAAAAAGGATTTAAGACTGACAATTACATTTTTGTCGTAAGATAGCAAAGCTTGTGGAAATAAACAAGGGCTAAGTCATTACCACATACTTTTGATGACCCAGAGAAAGAAGCCTTTAGAAAACATTTTGGGAAAAGGAGAAAATGCTGCTAACCAGCATTTTCTCCTTTTTCCACAATGATTTCTACCCATCACAAAACAAATTTCAAATTTTCAGTCACTTTTATTCTATTGTCTGCAAATGCTTTCAATTTGGACAAACCTATAATTTTGTCATTTGGTAAAGGGTTAAGCCATTACTTAACAATTTCATGGCTTTCAACAATTATTAACGTCTCTGAAACAAATAGGCTTTTTATAACATTGTGAAAAGGATTATTGCTAGAAAACAAAAGCATTTTTTCCAAAATATTCTCTACCTTTTTATTAACCATATTTCATTTGTCTTTCACAAATACCTCTAGTAAGGAGTTATCGAAAAATTTAGTCAAGACATAAAGAATTAACAAATACATGTACTACTTACATATTCATGTATTCATTTTTTTTTTTGATGAATATCCATAGTGAGTACACTTCCTTTTACATCAACATTTTCAAAAACGACCTTCGACAGAGATATAAGGGTACAATCCTACAAATTCATAAATCTTAATAAGGGGATGGATAAAAAGTGGTCCTCTAGTGGTCTAAAATCCTGCACTCAGGTATATGCCTGGAACCTTTTACCTACTGAGGTGTACAATTTCAAATTCAGGCAGTAATAGGTCAACTGTAATTGAAAGAATGAACAAAACTAAAGCAAACTATTATACAGCTTACATCTGCTATGTCCTCAGTCCCACCTGCCTCATCTGTCTGAAAGAGAAAAAACACGGTTTTGTGAAATAAAAAAAAAAGAAAAAAATTAACTGCTTACTAAACGACAAAATTTTAGACTGGTCCAATTTGAAAGCATTTGCAGATGACAAATCAAATCTGAATCAAAAATTGAAAATAGCTTCCGGAAGGGTAGAAAACACTATGGGAAAAGGAGAAAATGCTGGTTACCAGCATTTTCTTCTTTTCCAATAATGTTTTCAAAAGCTTTCTCTCTCGGGGTCGACAAAATTTGGGCTTGTGTGGTAAAAGGTTAACTGTTTACGACACAGTTCTGTATTTAAACCACCATGAGAAAGATGGCTTTTTAAAAATGGAGAAAAGCTGATAAATGGTCTTTGTTTCTTTCTCACAATATTTTTCTTCCATTTCAGAAGCAAAGTTCAGGCTGTGGTTCAAACTCGCAACCCCTGAAGTGCTTGTCAGGTCTCTGGCAGACAAATAGATCCCAACCCTTGCCTTAGCACTTACAAATATTCAAAGGGTCATAACTCTTGTTTTATGTATCCACTCATACACTTTTCTCTAATTTGTAACTTTTCTGCATGTAAAAGGACCAGTCTACCTTATAATTATGTTGGTTTTTTAAAAAAGTGGCTATCATGGAGCCATAATTATGCAGTGACTTTCCTTGCATCATATAGATATGCATTTACTCATTACCACACAATCCAGACTTTTTACAACACTGAGACAGAAGCCTTTTGAAAACATTGTGGAAAAAGGAGAAAATCCTGTAACCAGCATTTTCTCCTTTTCCCACAACATTTTCTACCCTGCTGGAAAGTAATTTTAACATTTGAATTATGTTTATTCTGTCATCTGCAAGTGCTTTCAATTTGGACCTGTTTTTGTCGGTTGGTAAAGAGTTAACTCTTTATCACACAATCCCGACTTTAATCGACCCTGAGAAAGAAGCCTTCTGAAAACACTGTGGGAAAAGGAGAAAATGCTGGTAACCAACGTTTTCTCCTTTTCCCACAATGTTTTTTACCCTTTCCAAACCAAATTTTAATTTTTCAGCCACATTTGTTTTGCCTTCTGCAAATGCTTTCAATTTGGACCTGTCAAAAATTTTCTTGTGTGGAAAAGGGATTAAAACAGCAAAGAATATCGCACTGATACCAGGACAAGAAACATACCTTATTTTCCCATGGTCTGGGTTTTTCCCGATTCTTATTCTCCACATTCTCTACCTTGTATCTGTTCACAAAGATTCTCTTTCCACCAATAAAGTTCTTATTTCTCCCAAGTGCTTTCAATACATCTTCTTCACACTTGAAACCAACATATGCTATACCTGAAAATAGCAACCAATTTGGTTGAAATGATATCCCTCGCAAAAAAAGATGAAAGATGTATGAAACTTAAAATTGCTCCCAGTCCGCCATTTCGAATCGAATGAATAAAAAAAAAAAAAAAAAAGCAGCCTCAGCACATTAGGTTATTGTACACATATATAAAGTTTCATGAAATTCCGTCCAATGGTATTGGAGATATTCACCAGGTTGGACAACGCTAAAACTATATTCCTACACCTTGGCGGGTGATAACGATGTATACATATTCCTCATTTCTTCTGCAATAAACGTGTAGGACAATTTTGCCATGCCAAGGTAGCTCAGTTGGTGTAGTATATGACTTGAGAACAGTCGATTGCTCGCCAATCCCCGGGTCGGCCAATTTCTTTCTGAGGACTGATGACAGTCATTGCAACTGGATTCATTCCTCTCTCAATGCTGACCACTGTTTCAACAGTGGTTGTGTAGGAAAATGGCTTGGTAAGAACACTGAGCGAAATAGTGGTGAAATAAATTCCAGGAAAGCATGAATAGGTGCACTGTCCACCATGATATAACTGACATTTAAACACCATACAATCAATCGGCAGGACAATATCAACATGTCATTTCATTCAGCATTTTCAACATGTTCTCAGTTATATAGGATATACGGATTGGCCAGTGCACCTTACAATACTTTTCTAGGATTCTTCTAACAGTACTTGCAAAGCAGAATATTAAGGTCACTGACTGCTTTCTTAATTAAACATCAACAAAACTATGTTCAGCAATATTAGAGGAGTGGATCATTTTAGGGTAACCATCATCAATCCTCATATAGAATATGGCCAAGTTTGGAATTTAATCAACAATCTCTGGGTTTACACCCCTTCATCTCACCAGCTGCAGACTCAAGTACTATGATGGACATATCGCTAACCAGAGAAAGTGGTACATAATGGAAAGTTTTCAATGAATTGGACAGGACAGAACAGCTGCGCCACTCGTGAAAATGTTACCGAAGATGTTCACTCAATAAAATAGATTTTGATCTGTCACAAAAAAAAAAAGAAAAATCGATTAACCTTTATATCAAAAATGTTTCAGAGGTATCTGCCTATGTTATATGAAAACATCTTACTGAATTATGTGAAAATCTGCATGTTTTTGGGAAACAAAAATGAGAATGTGAATTACATCACAGCTAAGCCAATACCCTGAGTTTTAAAAACCCTAGCAAAAAAAAAAAAAATGCATGTAAAACTTACCAACACTGTTATTTTTAGCATTCTTTGGCATCCGTAGTGAGACAATCTTGATTGGATGGAAAAACTCTCTGACTGTTTTCTGCACAAAGAGTAAAGAGTAGTATGTGTATACTTATAACTGTCCATCCAATGTCAAACTAAACACCCTTCAAACTTTAAGGCAGAAACATATTCTTTTAAAATGGATGTTTTATTTGAAGGTAAGACCTGTGTAATAGAAAACAGCTATTTCCACTAAAATATCATCCTACAAAATTAGCTATCATAAAAAATGAGTATTATTGAGCTACTTTCACCGATTCATTTTTCCATTTTTTCCTTCTTTGAATTATCATTTATAAATCTAAAACCACTATATTGTCAATTCAAAAAGAGGTAATAATTACCTCCCTAAAATGGTCACCCAAGGAACAGCTCTATGAAATTATTTCAAAATAAGACCAGCCGGTCCAGAGAAGAAGAATTGTTAACAATTTCTTCATTTCCCTAAAGCACAAAAAGCCCCCATTCACCAGAGCCATGTTTCTTGATGAATCAAAATTTCATGACCACTTTTTTAAATGGGTCACCTAAGGAACGTCTCTGTGAAATTATTTCAAAATCTGACCAGCTGTTCCAGAGAAGAAAAATTTTTAAGAATTTCTTCATTTCCCCATAGTGCAAGAAGCCCCCATTCACCAGAGCCACGTTTCTTGACAAATCATAATTTCATGAACAATTTTTGAAAAGGGTCACCCAAGGAACATCTCTGTGAAATCTGACCAGCTGTTTCAGAGAAGAAGAATTTTTAAGTATTTCTTCATGTCTGTATACTGTATAATGTAAGTAACCCCATTCACCAGTCACCCAAGGAGCATCTCTGTGAAATTATTTTAAAATCTGACCAGCAGTTTCAGAGAAGAAGATTTTTAAAGAATTTCTTGGAAAATTCCATTTGGTTGCCATGGCAACCAGAGTTTTTGACGAAATCATATTCTTTGAACAATTTTTAAAGAGGATCTCACAAGGAACATTCCAGCCAAGTTTGGTACAAAATGGCCCAGTGGTTTAGGAGGAGTTGATGTTTAAAGAATTGTTGATGACGCAAGACGAACGATGCACAACGGACACCAGGTGATCCTAAAAGCCCCCCTTGAGCATGTTGTGCTCAGGGGAGCTAAAAATGCTGCTTACCAGCATTTTCTCCTTTTCTCACAATGTTTTCTACTCTACTATGGACAAACTCTGTCACTTGAGCCATCTTTAATTTGTAGTCTGCAAATCGTTTCGATTTAAACCAGTCTAAAATTATTATTATTATTATTATCCAAAGAGTAAAAGACATTACCATAAGATAAAATGTGCTTACCTCCCCTGAAGTTGGAGGAATCCCTTTTACTTTGAGGATGTGAATAACATCTGTGATCTCATCCTGTAAAAATATACAGTGTACCCAAGTCATTTTACAACAATGTCAATTTTAGCCTACTTCCAAACAATCCTGTGGTTTCACAGAATTGTTTAAAGAACATTTTTAATACCGAATAAAAGAACTTAAAATGAAACCCACCACTTTTCTGGCAGAAATCATGATTTTAGCTACAATGATTTTGTCATATGCATATCCTTCAAATTTGGTCTAGTGTAGACTTAATAATGAACAAAGTAAAAAGTCTGTGAAATCAAGAGCTGGAAAGATAATCTCTCTCAAAGGCAAAATATCTTACAATTTTTTCGTCTGAACCATCTTTTCCAGTAGCTTCGTCGTCATTCTCCACCTCACCCTGCTCTTTAACAATTTTGCCCTCTGAATCATCCATAGCTTCATCATCTTTCTTTTTATCAGTTTTGCTACTCTCCGCATCTTCTCTTTTGTCCTTTTTCTTCTTTCCATTCTTCTTCTTCTTCCTCTGTTGGTTTTCAGTGTCTGCGCTATTTTGGGGCTCACTGTTTTGTGTTGCAGCTTCCTTGTCTTTACTTTTTTCCTTTTCTTTTCTTCTTTTTTTCTTTTCCTTTTGGTTAGGAGACACTTTTGGTTCATTGTCATCAGAATCGCTAGATTCATTCATTATGTTTGAGTCGACTTTGGATTTTAGATACTGAAATAGTGAAATATTAGATCTGTCACAGGTGATTTGTCTTTTACTACATAATAACAAATTATCCGTTTACTTAAAAAACTTGGAACTATGAGGGTTTTTAAGTAAACAGACTAAGTTTAGCCTTGTATTTGAAGCATTTACAGATGACAAATCACATTAACTCAAAATTATGGGATTTATTTTGAAAAGGTTGATAACCTGTGGGAAAAGGATAAAACATTGGTAACCAGCATTTTCTCCCTTTTCCACACTGTTTTCAAAAGTTGTCTGCCTTGAAGTTGTTAAATCTTGTGACAGTTTGGTTAAACATAAATAATTATAACACAGTATCAGAACAATGACATCACAATTGTTGGAATTACCTGTAAACAAAATCTTAACCCTTATCCTGCTAAATAATTGAAATGATTTTTTCTCTCCGACTGTAAAAACCCATGTACTGCGATATCATGGTTATATTTTCTGGGAATAATATCTCCTTATCAGACAGTGTAGATCTCAGATCAGACTGCATGTTCTATGCAGTCTGATCTTGATCTTCACTGTCTGCAAAAGGTCAGTAAGTCGTGCTTAACAGCCAAAGGGTTAAATGTACACAAATAGAAGAATGGAAAGACCAATTTTCAGATTCTAAAGAAAATAATTATATTAAACATCGTATTAATTCATTCAAAAACATCAAGATATCCAATCTGAGGGTACACTTGTCAAGGTATAGGACAAATTTCTGGTCAAGGTCAAATTTCTGGTCAAGGTCATCAATTGATAAAGACATCTTCTCTTCACTCAAAACCAAATTGTGTCTTCAAGATAGAGAACACTTGAATATTGGTTTCGGAGAAGAACTGAGGCGATATTTCTCGTTGAACCCCAAAGTGCCTTAACCCTTTACCACACAGTGGTGACTTTCAACACACCTGAAAGAGAAGGATTTTGAAAACATTGTGGGAAAAGGAGAAAATGCTGGTTACCAGCATTTTCTTCTTTTCCAACAATGTTTTCTACCCTATCAAAGAAAAATCATTTCATATGAGCCACATTGAAACTGTCATCAGCAAATGCTTTCAATTTTGACAGGTCTCAAATTTCGTAGTGCA
This sequence comes from Tridacna crocea, assembly GCA_943736015.1. Lineage (NCBI taxonomy): Eukaryota > Metazoa > Mollusca > Bivalvia > Cardiida > Cardiidae > Tridacna > Tridacna crocea. The sequence goes on along the minus strand of OX031070.1, from coordinate 3,226,269 downwards.
GTAAAGGATTAATATAAATCTCTACATCTACCTAAAAACAAGTGTAAAATCAGGAACAAAATCACAAAAGGCAGAATTCTTACATCAAGATCTGACAGCCCTGTCTGTTGTACTGTCTGTTTGGTGACATCTTGTTCTTGATCTGAATTGACTGTAAATACCCAGAAATGTATGAAAGAAGCATATAAATTATGACAGGTATAAGAATATTAACTCTTTACCAAACGATAACATTTTAGACTAGTCCAAATTGAAAGCAGACAACAAAATAAACGAAACTCAAAAATTAAAATTTGTTTCCAACAGGGTAGAAAACATTTTTGGGAAAAGGAGAAAATGCTGGTTACCAGTATTTTCTCCTTTTCCCACAATGTTTTCAAAAGGCTTCTATCTCAGGGGCGTAACAACCAGGGATTGTTTGGTACAGGGTTAAGCCTTTCTCAAACAACAAATTTTGAACTCCCCAGCAATAAAATGATCTGCTGACATCAAGTTCCAGATTGTTACAAATAAACAGAACTTCTTTGTCACTGTGGAAAACATCGTGGGAAAAGGAAAAAATGCTGGTGACCAGCATTTTCTCCTTTTCTCACAATGTTTTCAGATTTTTTTTTCCACCTGATAGATAAAAAAGAAGACTGTTTGGTAAAGGTTTCACATTTTCTGGTACTTTGATAAAAAAAATTTAAAAATATGGAGGAGGAAAACTGGGTAATACTCTGACTTCAGTAATATTACCCATTGAAAAAAATGATGATCCATCTTCGCATATTCTTTAATGTCCTTAAATTTGTTTGTATCGGGACTTAATGCCATCTGAACAGCTTTGGTCATACCACGGCAGACAGTGATGCTACAACTGTGGTTCCTACCTTTCTCACACTAGCCCTGTCTTTCCAAACAACTGACTACTTTTGTCACATACATTTGTGGTGACAGGTGAAAAGAAAGTTTGCCTCAACTCAGGTCATGAGTATGATGCAATAACCACTGAGCTTTCCGGCCAGGCCAAGTCAGAATTCAACATTGGTAAAGAAATCATTGAGAAAGACGGTATTTTGTAACCTTCATGTGTATCCATTTTCTCCACCCCTGAAGGTAGGTTTTCCAGATTTTCCTCCTGTCCTTCCTCATCAGTATCATCATCAAAGGGTAAGCCACTCTTTGCTGTAGAGGATACATGCTTATCTCCCTTGCTGGTTTTTTCCTCTGTAACATCACCCCAAACAGGCTTTGCCCCCACATTCTGATGGACATCTAAAAATTCTTTAAAGCTTGGATCATCTTTTAGCTGTAATTAATCATTAAGTTTTTGACTGAATGATACACAAATCTCCTTACTAAACCACTGACTTTGAGACAAAATTGTGTCTAAATTGGAAGCAAATGCAGAAGAAAATCAGTGTTATATGAAGAACAGATAATGAACTGCTGTTGCTTGAAAACATGGCTGCTTTGAAACCTTCTAGTATTTATAACATACAGAAGTACATGTACTTGTAAATGTAAATTGTGAAACTACAAGCATCTGAAACTGAGTGTCTTACGGTCCAATCAAAATACAGGTTTCAAATAGAAAACAGAAAAAGCTCTTATAAATATAATGAGTATACTTGGCCACTATATCTGGCTTATTCCATATGGAGATTCTCTTTAACCTGGATGTTTGATGAGAGCAGTACATAACAGGGAATTGCCTCGAACAAAAGAAATGCAGATTAGTAATAAACTTTTTTGATACAGTACCTGGAGCCCACTTGACTAACAATATGCCAGAATTGCGAGATTGACGGGGTGGGTATTGGGCCCTCCCCCCTCCCAATTTTCTGACTCCATTAACTCATTACAAAACGACAAAATTTTAGGCTTGTCCAAATCCAAAGCATTTGCAGACGGCAAAATAAAAGAGACTGAAAATTTGAAATTTGTTTTGTGAAGGGTAGAAAACATTGTGGGAAAAGGAGAAAATGCTGGTTACCAGCATTTTCTCCTTTTCCCACAATGTTTTCTAAAGGCTTCTTTCTCAGGGGCGTCAAAAGTAGGGATTGTGTGGTAATGGATTAAGACAATAAGGAAATGCACTAACCACTCTTTTGTCAGAGCATGACACATATTTAAGGGATTAGGTTTATGAATACTAGAGTTCAGCATGAAAGAATACTTACATCACCCAAAATTTCTTCTACAACTGGGTTTTTGGTCTTTTCTTTCTTTTTCTTCTCTTTTTTCTGAAAGAAAAACAAATAATTCATCATTAACCCTAAACTAGACCACAAAATTTTGGACTCTTTTTTCATGAACGCATTTGCAGACACAATTTAATGTGGTACAAATGATGGAATGATGCTTTGAGAGAATAGAATATCTGAAAACATGGTGGGAAAGGCAGAAAAATGCTGGTTTATAAATCCTATGCACCTTTTAGATATTCAAGCATGCCATCACAAATACAAGAGATATAATGTTGGTTTTCTCAGTTGGAGCCTGGCTTGTGGTTTGCACTAAATGAAGAAATGTGATGGAACATTTTTATTTTCGTTCAGTGACACAAATATACACCAGTAAGAGTAAGTCCCTTCAATCCATGAGGGTATCCCCCCCAAAGGCACAACATCTAACTCACTTTCTTCTTGTCTTCTTCTGGCTTCTTTTCCTCTTCTTTTTTCTGATAAGAGGAACTTTCTTTTGAATATTTACTCCATGCTCTTGGCTTTGTTACATCCCCAAAATCTTTAGCCAATTCAACCTGTTGAAACAAATGTCAAATTTGTTAAAATATTTCTTCACCTATGGACTCAAAATGTGTTTTACTTAAAATTAATCTATCACTTAATACAACAAAGCTTAAAGAAACAGCAGTTTGGCCAAAAAATGTTTTTCTACCATAAAATTTCAGTTAACCCATTACCACACAAGAGAATTTTAGACTGGTCCAAAGTGAAAGCATTTCCAGACGACAAAATAAAGGTGACTCAAAAATAGAAATTTGTTCTGGTAAGGGTAGAAAACACTGTGGGAAAAGGAGAAAATGCTGGTTACCAGCATTTTCTCCTTTTCCAACAGTGTTTTCAAAAGGCTTCTTTCTCAGGGGCGTCAAAAGTAGGGATTGTGTGGTAATGGGTTAAACTAACAAAAGATTGAACCAGTCACTTCCCAGTAGTCAAGAACTGTTATCATGTCTCCGAGCTACAGTGCAAAAATGAAAGGCAGAAGACTGAAGTAAAAAGATCTTTAACTCTTTACCAAACGACACAACTTTAGACTTGTTCAAAATGAAAGCATTTGCAGAAGAAAAAACAAACTAGAATCAAACATTGAAAGTTGAAGTTGGGAAAGTAGAAAACATTGTGAGAAAAGGAGAAAATGCTGGTTACCAGCATTTTCTCCTGTTCCCACAATGTTTTTTTCAAAGGCTCCTATCTCAGGTTCATAAAAACCAGGGATTGTTTGGTAAAGGGTTAAGCCTGTTCAAACCTTGCTGTGACTTTTGTGGACTGCCTGGCAGAAAAGCAACTATTGCTGTGAAAGGCACGGAAAAACTTAACAAACCTGTATTTTCTGTGTATCTAGGTATGTATTGTGGAACTTTCTTATGGCAGTTTGAGCTTCTTCAGCCGTCCTATATCCTATGAAAGCAAACTTCCTGAAGACGCCCTCTTTGTTATACTTCAAACTACAATCTGTTAGTGGCCCGATAGAACTAAACTGGTTCTTCAATCTGTCTTCCTTGATCTAGAAAAAAAATAAAAAAGTTTGATTATTTATTTCATGCTTTCCGGCAGGATATCGAGAAACAGCAGTGAAAATATTTTTCGATCTTACACTGGTACCACCAGTGAAAATACCAATTTTCACGTTCTTGTTGCCTAGGTAAATTGCGCGTGCCTAACAACCAGACAGGAAATATGACGTCATATACTTTACATTTCCCATGCTTGACGTAATGTTGCTATGCGGGAGGGGTACGCCACGGGGAATAAGGGAAAAGAACTGTACTGAATTTTGATAAAGCTCCACCCAGAAAGGGTTAAAAGCATAAAATAAATAGAATATTTATTTTTTTTTTTGAAAGATCGAAATTTATTTCATCTCGTGAACACCATCGGTAATATTTTCACTCGTGGCTGTGCCACTCGTGAAAATATTACCGATGGTGTCCACTCGATGAAATAAATTTCGATCTTCCACCGAAAAAAAAAATATCCTCTATATATTGTTAGAATAATATCAATGACAATGATTTTATTATTAGTAATAAGGCCACCGGCCCATAAGACAAAAACTACATGAAAAAAGAAAATTACTCCTTTTAACATATTTCAACAAAATATAGTTGTAAGGACCAAAAAAGAAGACTCATGAAAAGCACATTGAGAAAAAGGAGAAAACGCAAGTTACCAAATATTTTGTCCACATACAGCAATATAATCTACCCTATCCGAGACAATCCCTTCCTATCAATGTTCTATCAATGTATAAAAGAAAGTCTGAGTTAACTGTTAATGACAATGACTAGATCTATATCTAAAATTATCAAGGCCATCGGCCGATAATGCAGAAAAAATACATTTTATAGATAAAAAATTGACATAACAGACAAGTTACGTCCCTTCTATTACCATGTTTACCGTTAACATGATCAAAAATATAGTTAATCTTACAAACTAATAATTTGTGCACTAATTTTGCTATTGTATAGGTACTCATTGGAGAAATATGTTGGCTATTGTTCACAAATTCTCTCTCTAAAATCCAGAATTCTGTCATCATTAGGATTTAACATGTTTTTTATCGATGTGTGGTAGGAAAACGGGCTGTCAATGGCCGACATGTGGCATTTAACCCTGAAAATAAAGTGGTGTCCAAGTTGCATAGTTGTGTTTAACCTGTGAAATTGACCCTAATTTGCTCAATATCTTGATCTGTGTTTGGTAAACAGATTGATTATGGTTATAATCTGTAGCACCATCGACATATTAATTTAGCTGTGAATTGGTAAGTTTCATGACAAAATTGAACCAAAATTGACTTTGTAATCGGGACTAAATTCGAACCTGGTAATATCTGCTCTTTGGTCATGTTGACCCCTTGAGTATATTTACTTACAAGATACAAAAAAAAAGTTACTGGATCGAGTCCCTGCGTTGTTTTCACAGCTCAACATATGGAAATCCACAAACCTATACATATGTAAGATTTCAAGACATGCCAACAAAATTCGTTGTAAAATAAAATATTTAGTCCATTAAAAGGGTATATTGTTGAGACTATTCCATTGTTTTTCGTCCACGAACCGACCATCATTAACAAAACATTCGCGAAAACTAATGACTTTTCAAAACACAGCCATTAGTTTCGCAAGTTAACTGTAAGGAAATATCAGGTACCCAATAATCAATTACGATGGAATCTGTGGTAAAATTTCAGTCTTACCCATTTAGGAATATTCTTGACGATCAGCCTTGACATTCTCACGTGTTGTCGAGTGTAATTGTTGTTGTTGTTCTTTCTTGTTGTTGTTGTTGAGAGTGATTGTTGTTGTTTTGCGGCCTTGTCTAAGACACAAGTAGTGAGACGAGGTCGTTGTCGTCAAGCCATTAAATAAGATGAATAAACCTTTACAACTCATGGAAAACAAAAGCCTGTGCATCCTGTCGTAACATTGTGGTCAATGTACTATATCTAATTAATGAAAGCTACTGCAGCAGCAAACTAGGACATAGGAATGAATGACAGAAGTAATTGGCAGTGTCGGTAGTGTGTCCGTCTGCTGGCGACCTGATGAAAGTAACACAACTTTTGATTGGCCAAACCAATCGCTAAACCGATTGATTTAGCCAATCAGAAGTTGTGTTAATTTCAAAGAAGAAGATGAAGATTAGGAAAAAGAAAGCTCTTAAGAATATTTGGTGAATATTGACTCAAGAGAACATAAGGAGGTAGACAACTCCAGTAATAATTCCTTCTGAAACCAAGACTTAGTGTATGGTACCCCAACTCCGTCACTTAAACTTGTAAAAAGTCAACTACAGTGCACAGTATTTTAAAAGTCTATATTTGCTAAGCGCGACTCGCCGAGCTTAAGCATACAGTATGGATCAAGATCAGACTGCACAGAACGTGCAATCTGATCTTTGATACACACTCCCCGATACGGGCATATGACCCCTCCCCCTTCTGAAAAAAAAAAAAAAAATTAAAATAACATTTTTTTTTTGTATTTAGATCTACAAGATCTATCGGCCAAACAGTTTGATTTCACTTTTTCAATAGGATTTGGATAAGGGGTAATTTGCACCGCTGAGAGAAATAACGACATTATTAGTTGTATGGTCAGCTGGCAGGGGACATGGAAACTTGTTCACGGCTGTTCACAGTGAATCGATCATGTCGCCACGAAGCCCTGAAACAGTTTCCAAGTCCCCTGGCACCTGACCATACAATTTATTATACTGCTAAGTTTTACCATTCCAAGGTTTGTTAAGGGAAAATTACCTGTTTTTTCTTTGAAAAATTGAGTACGCTATAACGAATTAGAATTTCTCTTCTGCCTGCCCAAATTTGGACAATGAAAACCGACGTCACTGGGAAATGACGTCACGGCTAAAACGTGCAGCTTGGTGCATTTATAATCTTGATGTTAATCTTGATCGACGCCACCATTTCGGATGTTGCGCTGACTGTGTAGTCATGTATACGGGGCTCCCGAAAGGGAAACTGTCTTAACATTGGTTTTACCAGTGTACATGATATATCGTCGTGATCTGATTGGATAATATGCCCTGAACATATATATCGTCGGTTTGCTTCCAAAACCTCGTAACTACAGCTTGTTACAAGCTGTAGTTACGAGGTTTTGGAAGCAAACCGACGATATATATGTTCAGGGCATATTATCCAATCAGATCACGAAAGAGTTCTTTGCATTATATAATAAATATAGATCTACACCAAAACGCATCGCTGCAAATGCTAACTTAACAGCAAGACAGGTCCTAAGTGCGTCAACCACTGTATCTCAGTGGTTGCTGGATAGCCATGGTATCGGCCTCCTAGCCCGGCGGTTGCGAGTTCGATATATACCCTATCGAGGCAAACTTTCTCTCCGGCTACTTTTCGCTTCTCACTTCTGATGCATGTGAGAAAAGTAATCGGTGACATGGCTATTATTTGTGTCAGTACTGTGGTGAGAAAGCCTGGAAACACATGCGTAGGTTCATTGACCGCCGTGATCATGACCTAAGCTGTCAACTTGAACGGCGTCAGGCTCCAGTCTAAACAAAGAAAGGATCAAATCAACACATTTTATCAGGACTAGCTAGTTACTATGGAATCAGGAAGTGGACTAGTCGAGGGCCGATCAATAAGTTTTTAGCAACAAAATAAAGTAAGGTTTGTCATTTGGAAAACAAATTCATTTTCAACGTAATCCCTATCAGCTTCTATGGACCTTTTATCTGGGTTATTTAGCTCTATCTCTGTCAATGTTCCCTAGGATAGCTTATGCGGATGACGTAGATCATGATCAGACTGCACAAAACGTTTCTTTTTCTTGACCATTTCCCACACAATGATGATTCTTGACGACCTTCGGAAAGAAGCCGTTTGAAAACATTGTGGCAAATGGAGAAAATGCTTGTAACCAGCATTTTCTCCTTTTTCCACATTGTTGTATACCCTATCAATAAATAATTGCACCATTTGAGCCACATTGAAATTGTCGTCTGCAAGTGCTTTGAATTTGGACAGGGCTGAAGCTTTATCGTCTGGTAAAGGGTTATCTGTGCAGAAAGCCAAGGTAATGTATAGTCTTCAAATCAGCTTAATGAACTGACCCATAATCTGCCAAAAGGGGGTTTGATGTATTTGTGAAAAGTATCGAGCAGACCGACATGAGTCAAAACCTTTAGATATATAGGTCAATTTTCTGCATGTCAAGGGACCAGTCTACCACATAATTCAGTCGCTTCCTAGACAAAAGTGATTTTTACGGATCTATAACTCTATGATGACTTGTTCGATACGATACATAATAGGGTACCATGGATCACAGAGATGTATTAAACGCCTGTCTCGTCAGATTATGACCAAAATTCATGCTCGTTCATATTATCTCCCGCTAGATGGCATTCTTTAAATACTCATCTATCTAATTTGGGCATCCTGGGTACAGAGCCGAACCACTTTCCTACGCGACAACCGTTACTTTGAATTTTAAACTGAAATATAAACGTTTACTCAATAAAACGCTACCTCGTGCAATTCACTCAGCTATGATCAGCAGTTTAGAGAAATCTGAAGCTAAAGCAGGTCTCATTTCTCCTGAAACATATTGATTAAAGCTATGTTCTACATTGCTACTTTATAGAGCGTAATATTACAGTCAACCCGCTTTTGGGGCTAGTGATGCGTCATATAAGACAGTCGAATCTTCGAAGAATATGACATGCGCAGACAGCGTGCTCGTTCATACACATGTTACATAAACTTGCGATAAATTGATAACGTAGTCTTAACTCTTTACCAAACAATCCCTGGTTTTTGCGACCCAGAGGGAGACGCCTACTGAAAACATTGTGGGAAAAGGAGAAAATGCTGGTAACCAGCATTTTCTCCTTTTCCCACAATGTTTTCTACTCTTTTAAAGTCAAGTTTCAATTTATGAGTCATGTTTGTTTTTGTCGTCTGTAAATGCATGCTTTCAATTTTGGAAGGGTATAAAATGATGTCGTTTGGTAGAGAGGTAACATATCTTTTGCTCCTAGCGACTTACTTTTTACAATTGTCTTTTGGAGTATCTGGGGTGCAGTTTGGATTTGGATAAACTTCGTATTTCCTTTTTTCCAATTAATATATTCTTCTGTACCCCCAGAATGTTCAAAGTTATCATTCTCATCACATTGTTTCATTTCGGTAAGTTCAACCATAGTTCTGTTTGATATTCAAAGAATTGCTTTTTAAGATATTTACTTACTGTTGATTTACTGTTCCGAGAGCTAAGTTATGTCACCTATTAGCTTCTGTTGGTCCTTATCTTTTAAATTTATTTCTTGAGTAGTGTCCAAGTAATAACTTTGGGTAGACTTTTGAAGGTGGTTGCGCCAAATGGTTGTTCAGACGACTTTTAACTCTTTATCAAACGACAAGATTTTAGACTTGTCCAGATGGAAAGCATTAATTTTGCAAACAACAAAATAAATATGATTGAAATTTTGAATCAAGGCTTGACTTTAGAATAGTAGAAATCATTGTGGGAAAAGGAGAAAATGCTTGACCAGCATTTTCTACTTTTTCAACATTGTTTTCAGATTTTTACGCGTCTTTTGGTTAAAAAATTGAGTACGCTGACGAAGTAGAGTTTCCCTTCTGAGTGCCCCCTTCAATGAAAACTAACGTCACTGGGAACTGTCGTCACTGAAATCTTTGTGCATTTATAAATCTTGATGTTAATCTTGATCGACGCCGCCACTTGGATGTTGTGTTGATAATGTAATCATGTGTACGGGACTCCCGAAAGGGAATCTGCTTTTACGTTGGTTTTGCCAGTGTACATGATTTATATATGTTCGGGGCATATTATCCAATCAAATCACAAGAAATTTTTTGGCATTATAATTAAAATCTTTTTAAGACAATTGGTGCTTGCCTTGATTAACCGTTTTAAGTTCAAATGATTTTATTGTACTGCAAAGAAATTTCTCGTGATCTGATTGAAAAATATGGCTCAAAAATATGTATAATGTACACTGGCAAAGCCAACGTAAAAGCAGTTTCCCTTTCGAGAGCCCCGTATACATGACTACACGATCAGCACAACATCACACTGGAGAGACATTACGAACTTGTTCCTGGTCAACGTTACTGTCCCTGTCAATTTTACGTACCCGTTCGAGTAAAAAACATGGCTGTGCCCACAAGATTACAAAAGGTAAGCACAAAAAAATAATTTTTTTATCATGTTATTGAATAGATATGCAGTTGCAGGTTGTCGCATGGAATGTCTGGGATGTCAGTGCACGTTAATCTCTAGTTCTTTTGGTGGTTAATCGTTTGTTGAAGACGTTTAATCCAACAAAGTTTCGCCGGGGACTACGATTTCTGAAAAAACACTACTTGGAGTCTCCAAAAACCCTTGTAAAACATATACACTCAATATTCTGAAGTGTGTGCCGTGTCAGATGACCAATACAGTGATTATCCTCAGCACTATAAACCGATAAAAAATCAAATTGCAGTTATTCAGGGATATTTTGCCATTTTTAAATTACAACGTAAGATGCTCCTACGGTCAATACAACGATTCAGCTTCTGAGCTGAAAATACGGTAAGCGTATGGGTTTGTGTTACAGTGAACAATTTTGTTATTAAGTTGGTCAAGATTCTATATTAATCATCGTAGTCACAGTCGTAGTGTAGTTAAATAAATACTTGAATGGAAGTACAATTCTACAACACATTGAATTCTTCTTTCTATCAATAGGCCTAATGTTACTGGGCATGTTCAGGCGATCTCGGGTTCTCTGTTTCTATCCCCAATTTTATTAAGCTGGCAGAATCAGACACCCATCGTGAAGAGAGAGAGAGAGAGAGAGAGGGGGGTATCATTAGGTAGACTGGTCCTTGAACATACAGAAAATTGACCTAAAGCGAAAAGTCTTGGTCCACTTCCGCCTGCACGGAATGCACAAGCTGACCTGGGCAGATTCTTTCCGCAGATCTATGCATTAAGCCCCCCTTTCCACAGAGTACCGCTGATCAATATTTAAATATTAAATATTAATATATATTTAGATATTCAGATATTAATAGTTACTTTTAGGTGTGCCGCTTACAAAGCATACGAATGGTTGGTCGTTGATGATCATTATTATTAAATCATATTCACAAAAACGAGTCTCTTGATGACGATATCGAAGATGGTATTTATAATAGTTATGGATCTTCTGCAAGATATAGTTATGATAGATATCCTTTTCATGATACTGTCTGTCATCAAGCTCTTCATCTATATCACAGGAATTTGACATTCTATAACCAAAAAAATGATCAAATATGAAAAAAATATCTCCCCTATATAATGTAAACAGAAGGACTGCAACGCCTCGATTGTCTCATTCAAAATCCTAGAAATGCGCCCAACTGTCTCATAGGAATACGGAAGTTGAGCCTATATTTTTTGCAAATCTTTCTAAAACTAAAACAAAAGAAAAGTGAAGTTGGGTATTCTCGTATTTTGTGAATATTATTATTGATTGTATGCATTAGAATCTAATTTTAACATCGGTATTCGGGAATGCTACTCGATAATACATTGATAATATGCGACTTTATATCCGAGATATTGTGATTGAATCATCGGGACAGAGCCATAAATTAAACTGCTCATTGCAGGAAGTCCTTGTATCTATCACTTAGTGGTGGGCAGATGATCGACTATAGTCGAAAGTCATTTGGTTTTGGCTTCCGATTCCGATAATCGATTGAGAAAACCCGGAATCGATTGTAGTCGATTCTTGAACTCGCTTGGTGCCTAAACTTGAATTCTTGGTTTTGTGACTATCATTAATCACAATCTTCGATTGAACAGTAGATAACAAACATCAAAATTGGCCGGAAAAATGAGAAAGAAATTTTTGTCCATGCATTATTTGACAAAACTTGACAACTCGGCACGCTTCTCATTTGATCCCTTAGTCCGGGTTTTGAGACTTGGAAATTTGAAATGATCTGTCTTTGACAGTGGAAAATATCTGACGTATGAAATTATCGTCCAGAGCTTTATAAAATCTAGCTTGCGCACATCCGGCAGAAAATTGGGCTAAACACGATCAGTATAAAATGCGAAGGACACGCGGATGATAATGAGGGTGTCGAGTCATTTATGACAGAGTAACAAAGGTGTTATTCCTCTTATCTAGTGTAAAGTGACAGATTTTTTAATTTACTTGCTATTTAAACTGACTGGATGATGTCAAATCATGTAACAATACCTCTCCAAAAATTAATTGTCACGAAAAAATAAATCGCCAAAAAAGCGTGAAAACCCATGACAATACAATGAGCAGCTTGGCCTCGTCCGATCAGGGATACTTCAAACTATCTTCTCATCAATAATAATGGATTTATACAGTGAATTTATACCAATCTCTGAATAAAGCAATAAGTGAAAGCTAAATTCCGTTCATGAGTGAAAAAAATGTTGTTTTATGAAATGAAAATATAGATCTATAGCACACAGGTTTGGGGGGGGGTTGAAGTCGTTGTCTGCAAATGCTTTAAATATGTCTGATTGTTTTTTTTGTATATGGAAAAATGAACAGTATAGATTATTCATGTGCTAAAACAATAAAACAGAATAAAGTGCTTTACTTGAAATCTTTATAACGTCTCATCTGAAGATTTAAATGTCTCATTACTTTTGAAAATGTCCCATTGGTTTTCGAAGACAGGAGCCATTGTCTCATTGAAATAAATTCTTTACCGATCACTGTTAGCCTAGCGATAGAAAACACAAAAATGTACCTGCGACATTCGGCGATTCCTCAGTAGAGTAGACACCTTTTAACCGGAAATATCCGTCATGTATTACATTTTTTTTTTACAATTTCTATCCATCGAGGAGGCCATTCGCTGACGTCACAGGATTCCCAGGAAGGGCCAGGAAGTGTATTTTCGGATTATGTATTAGAGTCAAATATCTTTTCTTTAAAAGATAATACGGTCAAATACTTTTGTTAGTTACTTGTATTAAGTATCATGTGATGTCCATAAATATATCTTAAAAACGAAAAAAAAAAAAAATACGTAATCCGAAAATACGTTTCCTGGCTCTTCCCGTGACGTCAGCGAATGGCCTCCTCGATAAATAGAAATTGTCTCCGGTTAAAAGGTGTCTACTGAGGAATCGCCGAATGTCGCAGGTACATTTTTGTGATGTCTATCGCTAGGCTAAAGGAAATTATGATCAATGTTTGTTTCGTGGGTGATTTTGGGTGGGAAAGGCTGTCTTGTGCTGTCGCTTGCAATCGAGACGTTGCATTCCTTGTGTTTATATTATATAGGGGAGATTTTTTTCCATATTTTATCATTTATTTTGGTTATAGAATGTCAAATTCCCTTGTCTATATCATGGCATTTCATTTCAAAAGCATCAAAAGGATAATAAACCTGACGGAAAGAAAACCTGAAAGATAGACAAGTAGACAGTTATGCATATTGATTAAAAAAAGGGGAAAAAATCATTAAACTCGTACACAATCACATTATGTTATCGTTCTCTGTTTCAATTCAGGAACTGGATCGTTTTATTGTGTTCTGGAGCGTGGTGCGTTGCCTTACATAAATTGAGAGAAAAGTGCTTTTTAATGGATGTCGTATAGTTTTTTGTTTTCAACTGTGGCGAATAAAGCATATGTGATTCACTTGACACAACACAAACTTCAGATTATTGTGTTTGTATGTTTAAAAAAGCTTTTTGCTGACTTCCGGGTGTTGATTATTCAGAAATCGTTGTCGCTGACGGAAGTTTGTTGGATTAAACGCTCTTTAACAAATAACAAGCCACCAAAGGAACAATACAGAAATATGCACTAACATCCCAGAAATTCCGTGCGACAACCATCTACAGCACATCTACTCATCTGGTTGTTATAGAAGAATGTTTTTGTGCTTACCTTGTGTAATCTTGTGGGCGCAGCCATGTTTTTTACTCGAACGGGTACGTAAAATTGACAGGGACAGTAACGTTGACCAGGAACAAGTTCGTAATGTCTCTCCAGTGTGAACATCCAGAATGGCGGCGTCGATCAAGACAAACATCAAGATTATGCGCCAAGTTGTACGTTTTAAATAGCACGTATTACCAAGGTTTTACTGATGTCGCGCTTCCCCGTGACGTCAGTTTTCATTGAATTAAGACACTCAGAAGGGAAATTCTACTTCGTCAACGTACTCGATTTTTTCCACCAAAAAACAGGTAAAATTCACTTAACAAACGTTGGAATGGTGAAACTTTGCAGTATCATAAATTCGTTGTACGTTCAGGTTGCAGGAGACTTGGAAATTTAATTAATTGTTCACGGCTGTGGTGAATCATTGGACTTGATTCACCACAGCGGTGAACAGGTTTTAAAGGCCCCTGCCACCTGACCGTACAACTAATAATGTAACTTATACATCTCTCCCTATCCATGGATAAAAAGAACTTTTAGATTTACCAATAAATTAATGAATTTTCAATCTGCGTTCGGCTTTTGTCTGGTTTTATTAAGATCCGTAAAACAGTAATGAAATGGCAAGCTTTGCAAAGAATGCTCACAATATTTTGGCATGATTCGGCTTCCCAATCATTTATGGTTCTTTTTTTTTTTTCTTCTCCGTCTGTGATTTCCAGATAATCAAAGTCATCTGACATGTATTTCATATCTATACTATCTCACTGTGTGACTAACCCAACAGATTTTACTTTACCCATTACCACACAATCCCTACTTTTGGCGCCCTACTTTTGGGAAAGAAGCCTTTTGAAAACACCGTGGGAAAAGGAGAAAATGCTGGTTACCAGCATTTTCTCCTTTTCCCACAGTGTTTTCTACCCTTCCCAGAACAAATTTCAATTATTCAGTCACCTTTATTTTGTCATCTGCAAATGCTTTTAATTTGGACCAGTCTAAATTTTCCTCGTGTGGTAATGGGTTAAAGGAATCATGCCCAAACCGCAGGCAGAGAAAACATTGGGATATGTCCTTAAGCCAAACCTTTTTTCCCTTTGTCAAGGTGCTGCGAACCAATGCTACAGCTTGTCGTGGTTCCATTGGAGCGCGTGGTCAGCTTGTTCTAAATCGTGCGCCGGTGGGTTCAAAATTCGTCACTGTACATATGACGGGACATCCGAGAGAGAAAGATGTAATGCAAAGTGCTTTAACACTGGTGAATATTATAGCGGGGCCTGTCATTGTCCTCCGGGAACCATTGGGGATTGCTGTGACGGTAAGATGTATTGTCTATCTGACTTCTCTTGTTGATATCTTAGTGGGTGATCGCAAAGAGAGGCTGAGAAAGAGAGAGACAGACAGACAGACATGAATCTAAACAAAGAAATATTAAGGTTTATTTTACTCTTGTCATTGTATTACTGGGATTTCACAGTGAATGATATGTGAATGGTATCATCACTAGTGATACAATTAATATAGTTTTAGAATGTTTGCCGGAACTACTTTTTCCCTTCATTGCCAATATTGTACCGTTCTTGATAATTATAAAAGTAAAAATGGTGAATTAGGAACATAATAAATAGGATACAGGGGATATTTGCGCCACTCGTGAAAATATTACCGATGGTGTTCACGAGATGAAATAAATTCATTATCTCCCGCTAGATGGCATTCTATAAATACTCATCTATCTAACATGGTCATCCTGGGTACAGAACCGAACCACCTCCCTACGCGACAACCGTTACTTTGAATTTAAAACTAAAATAAAGGTTTACTCAATAAAACGCTACCTCGTGCAAGTCCCTCAGCTATGATCAGCAGTTTAGAGAAATCTGAAGCTAAAGCAGGTCTCATTTCTCCTCAAACGTATTGATAAAAGCTATTTTCAACATTGCTACTTTATAGAGCGTAATATTACAGTCAGCCCGCTTTCGGGGCTAGTGATGCTTCATATAAGACAGTCGAATCTTCGAAGAATGTGACATGCGCAGACAACCGGAAATAAATTCCGATCTTTCACCGAAAACAAACAAACAAATATTTTTTTTATTTCATGCTTTTAACCATTTCTGAGAGGAGCTTAACAAAATCTAGGACAGTTCTTTTCCGTTACCCCCCGTGGCGAAGCCTCTCCCATAATAACAGATTACGAATTTCGCCAAGCGCAAGAAATGTAAAGTAAATGACGTCATATTTCCATCTGGTTTCCAAGGGAAGCAAGCGCAATTTACCTAGGCAACAAGAACATGAAAATCGGTATTTTCACCGGTCGTACCCGTGTAATAAAAATATTTTCTCTTTCTATTTCTCGATATCCAACCGGAAAGCATAAAATGAAATCTGTTTTTTTTTTTTTATCAGATATCAAAGAGTGCGCAAGCAATCCTTGTAAAAACGGCGGGGTATGCAAGGAATACTCGCTGAACCAGTATTCGTGCCTGTGTCCCCCGGGGACGGTACAGCCTAACTGTGACGGTAAGATTGGATGTATACAATTATAATTTTGTAACGTGGCGAAGAAAGAAGGTTTTGTGTTTGTTTGGTTTTTATTGGAGTAAAACACCATTTTAACTTTAGATGCTAAGCGCGACTCGCTGACCATTTGCGGACAATGTAGATCAAGATCAGACTGCACAAAACGTGCAGTCTGATCTTGGATCTACACTATTCAAGAAGGAGATATTATTCCCCAAAGCATTGTTTTGAAACAGCAGTATTTAGAATTTTAATACTGAACAGAAAATTTCTTTTTAGTTATATAGCTGGAGAAGTGTTAAAGGCATAAGTCAATATTACAGCAGTCTGTGCATCTACGCATGTGTTTCCTGGCTTTCTCACTCCAGTACTGACCCAACTGTCTGTCAGTCATTGACTACTTTTCTCCTCTGCATCAGAAGGGCAGGAAGGAAGGAAGGAAGGAAGGAAGGAAGGAAGGAAGGAAGGATGGAAGGAAGGAAGGAAGGAAGGAAGGGAAATTTGTCGGGTGCTTTACTTCAAAGTCGTTAAAGGCGTTAATGAGACCAACAGAAATAATTTACCTTCACTGAAATGATACATGTCACCTTTAAGGTGAAAAAGAGTCGTGAAACAAGAGAGTCATGGTGGCCCTGAATCGCTCACCGGGAATTCTTTTCCTATTGACTGTAATTTCAGCAAAACTTGAAATGTAAGTCTTTCGTATGATTTTTGTATCAGATATCCATGAGTGTGCCAGCAACCCGTGTAAAAATGGGGGTATATGCTTGGAGAACAGACTAAACGAGTACACGTGTGACTGTCCTGTTGGAACTATGGGGGTGAACTGTGACGGTAAGTATGAACATTACGTAAGAGCAGCACTCTGGTAAAAGGGAGTTTCATGCACCTCTGTGATGTATTATACCAAGCAAGTCATAACATCGTCGGTTTACTTCAAAAACCTCGTAACTACAGCTTGAAACAAGCTGTAGTTACGAGGTTTTGGAAGTAAACCATCGATATGATCATGGATCCATAAGATCTATTTATATTTGGTAAAAAAACTTTTTGCAGATGTATTGAAACCTTCTTCATAGAGCATTACTCGTACATTTTAAAAGAAAAATAAATCTCATGTTCGAATGAATTGCTAGGCAATATGGAAGAAAACTGCTTGCCTGAAAAGAAACGCTCCATAGACTTGTTTATGATAATCGATTTTGTACATGTATAAGACATAATTATGTTTTGAGTTTACAATTTCGGATTAAGCAAAATACAGCCTACAGCTTGCTTGTCCTGTCCCATGTAAAAGCAGCTTCCCTTTCGGGGGCCCCGTGTACATGACAACACTTTCAACACAACATCCAAATGGCGGCGTCGATCAAGATCAAGATTGACATAAAGATTATGTACCACGCTGCACGTTTTGGCACGTATAACCAAGGTTTCAGTGACGCCATTTTCCAGTGACGTCATGCAGTTTACATTGAATAGGGGCACTCAGAGGGCGAATTCTACCTCCTCAGCGTACTCAATTCTTTAAATACTAAATAAAACATTTGTAAAATTTGCTTATCAAACGTTGGAATGGTAAAAATTTACAATATAATAAATTTGTTGTACGGTCAGGTGGCAGGGGACTTGGAAACTTGTTCACGGCTGTGGTGAATCATATCGCCACCTCGGCTTCGGCTTGGGGCGACATTATTCACCACAGCCGTGAACAAGTTTCCAAGTCCCCTGCCACCTGACCGTACAACTGATATTGTGCATGGCCATTATTCGTGCTTATGATCCCTTTTTAACACTGAAGCTTTGAAGGTCGTCTGCTTTGCATTTTATCTCCTGAGATAATAAAGAACGGAGCCGGGTATGCAGTAAAGCTCTTGCCGAAGACATAGGCCTCGTAACCACGGAACTGGCTTATCCTTTCGCCTCCCCACATCCCCGCCCGCCTCCAAGATGAGCCTGAGGTGTAACTTTTAAAGAACAGCTTGTTCTGTTGATGTAAAAAATCTGCAGACCCCTACTAGGATTCTCTGCATTTTTAGACATATATGTAACAATTTTATGTTGCAACTTTATAGTTGAAATACTTTTTAGATATCCTAGAGTGTAACAGCAACCCCTGTTTAAATGGTGGAACATGTAACGAACACATCAACGGCTATACTTGCTCTTGCGTGCCGGGAACAACGGGAGATAATTGTGAAGGTACAAATTTGTCACCGGTTTTCGCGGATTCTTTAGCGAGTCAGTTTTGGTTAACTTTAAGATTTTTCTTTTTATTTTTACAGTTTGTACTAACCATTTAACAATTACTTATTGGAATACAAGTTGTTTGTCCGTCACAAACACCTGGCCCTCTGACCCACCTCATCTTTTTTTTTTTATCTTTTTCTTTTTAACTATTTGCCAAACGACAAAATTTTAGACTGGCTTAAATTGAAAGCACTCGCAGACGAAAACATAAAAGGAATTGAATTTTTCTCCTAGCAGGGTTGAACACATCGTGGGAAAGGGCATTTATCTCAGGGTCTGAAAGCCATGCAGGTATTGTTTAGTCAAGGGTTAAACCAAATACATTGAAAGACAATGTCAGAAAACCAAACAAGATTTACAGTCGATCCTCTGTCCTCGTAATACCAAAAACTACGATTTTATGGACAAGCATACCATTTTGAATTATCATTATATATAGATTATCTAAAAATCATTAGAAATTTGCAGTATGTTTAAAACGATGACCCACTAAGATTATCATTAATTTTGTGGTTTCGTGTATAATTTATTATAACTGTAAATTTTCCTTTGAAAAATAGTACATATATCAGAAGCTCTTACTACTTAAATAAAGGTATTTTTGTACCAAACAATGCAGGAACTAGTCGCTTTTAATTGGACACTTAAAAAAGTCAGACTGCCACAGAGTTTGCTGTCTAAATCCATTTTTCTTGAGAAATTATTCTGATACACAGTCTGTTTCGCCAGGGTTTGTAAATAAAGCGAAATCAAAGAACCGACGAATTTCAGAAAAAGATATGTAATATTAATTTGCAATGGCTGGCCTCTCAAATAGTCGTATTTTTTTATTAAGCAAATTAATCAAAGTAGATGCAGAATAAGAAGAATCTCGATTAAAAAGAGAATAAGGACCGCTGGAAAAGATCATGCGGCAAAGAGGTCAAAAGACCATCATGAAAAGCATTTGAGATTTCTACACGGCGGCTATTTTTATTGGCTTGTTTTCATGTAGCAAATCATACTGAAATTGAAAGCCAATAAACTATTTGAAAAAAATTGATACTGTCCTATCCTGACTTCTTTTGTAAAGAAGCCAACTTGTTTTAGTGTTTATCATTATTATTATTATTATTATTATTATTATTATTACTATTATTATTATTCACAGATATCCCAGAATGCATCAGCAATCCCTGTCAGAATGGTGGAAGCTGTATTGAAATGATAAACCAGTATAGATGTAACTGCACCCGTCAGTTCACTGGAGCTAATTGTCAAAAAGGTGGAAATTAATAGCCTTAAGCCATGTTCTGTCAAACAGGGGCTTCATGCATTTGAACCAGCGGTTAATATGGAAACCTTGAAATAGAAATGACTATATTTTCTGACTGGCGACATATAATTCCGACATCGAAATTCTGTCCGAAAATTGCAAAAAGAACTTATGCAAAAATTATGCAAATACCACTTCTGGCTATAATTTCAATCATTTTTTTTTTTTTCGTTTTTAGTAAAAAAGAAGAAAGTTCAAACTAAAGCCAAATAAAAATGCTCTACTTTCTAAGCATACATAATCTTGTTCTACACACAAAACATTTACTTCAGTCCGTAGTAGACAAAAGGTTTTGGGAGTTCGGGGTATGCTAGTACCTAGTCCGACTTTTCATACCCCCCAAAACTCTGTTTGGGGGGTATATAGGAGTCAGCTTGTCGGTCGGTCCGTCCGTCCGTCGGTCCGTCCGTCCGTCCGTCGGTCGGTCTGTAGCTTTTTGTCCGCTCTATTTCTCATAAACTACTGGACGATTTTTATTCAAACTTCACAGATAGACTCAGTATCAAGCAGAGATGTGCATATGAAATGTTGGTTATGGTTCATTGATTTTTCACTGAGTTATGGCCCTTTCATGAAATTTCTTGTCCGCTCTTTTTCTCGTCAACTATTGCACAGATTTGGTTCAAACTAAACAAATAGACTCAGTATAAAGCAGAGAAGTGCATATCCTATTTTGGTTATGGTTTATTTAGGTTTCATGGAGTTATGGCCCTTTGATGATTCTGGACAAATTTCTTTTTCATACTTGAATTTTGTCCGGAGCATATCTCCAAAACTATACTAGCTAGGGTTATGAAATTTCATGGGTGGATAGATCTCATCGAGGGGGGAGTGCAGTGCACAGGAATCATAACTCTTGCTAGCTTAAATTTTGAGTTATTGCCCTTTTTTTTTTTTTTAATACTTGAATTTTGTCCGGAGCGTATCTCCAAAACTATACTAGCTAGGGTTATGAAATTTCATGGCTGGATAGATCTCACCAAGGGGGAGTGCAGTGCACAGGAATTATAACTCTTGCTTGCTTAATTTTTGAGTTATTGCCCTTTGTCGTGTTTAATACTTGAATTTGGTCCGGAGCATATCTCCAAAACTATACAAGCTAGGGTTATGAAATTTCATGGGTGGATAGATCTCACCAGAGGGGGTGCAGTGCACAGGAATCATAACTCCTGCTCGTTTAATTTTTGAGTTATTGCCCTTTGTCGTTTTTAATACTTGAATTTGGTCCGGTGAATATCTCCAAAATTATACTAGCTAGCGTTATGAAATTTCATGGGTGTATAGATCTCATCAAGGGGAGTGCAGTGCATAGGAATCATAACTCCTGCTCCCTTAATTTTTGAGTTATTGCCCTTTGTTTTTTTTTTTTTTCATACTTGAATTTTGTCCGGAGCGTATCTCCAAAACTATACTAGCTAGGGTTATGAAATTTCGTGGGTGGATAGATCTCACCAAGGGGGAGTGCAGTGCATAGGAATTATAACTCTTGCTTGCTTAAATTTTGAGTTATTGCCCTTTGTCGTTTTTCATACTTGAATTTGGTCCGGTGCATCCCCCAGCTTAACAAATTGGGGTAAGACGGGCGTATCTTGCGACAATTTGCCGCTCATGTTCAACTCTTACTTTTGTACTCAACCATTCTGCATTCTGTGACAAAGACCTGTTTGGTGGCAAGGAGCTGGTGGGGGGGTATGATCACGTTGAGTGATAGCTCTAGTTTTTACAAAAATAAAAATCTGGGCATATTCCGCAAAAGGTCGTCACTTACTGACGGTCATGTGCGAAAATTACCGAAAGAAACAGTTTGCCATGTATCGAATATACCAAATTATTTGTACACGAGACACACTATATCACAATCTCTCAAGGAACTTGCAGTCTGATTTTGGGAGTGCACCTTTAGAGTCTTTTCCATAGCATTGAAAAATTTCATCACATCTAACCTTATAACCCTTCTTTGAATTGTCTGAAAATACGCCAAGGAGAAAGACAGGCAGCAGTTAGCACATTACAAACAATAGTAACGAAACGTCTCAGTTGTTATTCGGTACAAACTACTGTTTGCGTCGTATCTGGGTTTGCATTCACCAATCATTCTTAAGAACATTCTTTGTCTTATTCTCCAGATTTTTCCAAAGTTGAAAGTACACACAGCTTCTGATTGGCTAAACAATTTGGTAAAGCCAGTCAGAGGTTGTGTTACTTTCAAATTCTATCGAAATGGTTGTTGAATACAGACCTCGATAAAAACTCTTTATTATAAATTCAACTGTTCAGTTTTCTTATCACCAGTTTTTGATTTTAAAACTTGCCGAATGATTGGCCAAAATCTGTCTCAGCCAATTAAATAGCTAGCCATGAAATTTAAATAGTTCCTGAATAAATTATTGTTTTTGATATTGTTCAGTTTGTTAATTTTGTTGTCAATACTTATTCCAGGGGCGACCATTACAATTCATGTGGTTTTATTTCAGATTTGCTTGGCACTCGAGACAGCGTGTGTAGTCACAGTACCCCACGGTCCTGTTACGTTTTGTTTCAGAACAAAGAAACTTGGCAAGATGCTCAGGTTTAATGATTTCACCTCCTCCTTTTTTATTCCCATTAAAGTTTAGTGGTAGGCGGAGCAGATTATTGCGCAGATGTTTTCAAAAGATACATAGTCATATGAAGTAAATAACCGTAGTTTGGATCAAACTGAATTTCAACTGATACTCAAATGACAGCTAGCATGAAATCATCAACAGTTTTTGATATCGTATAAAAACAATCTTCATTAACGAAATACGCCTTTAACCCTTTCCCAAACAAGCCCTTGTTTTTACGTGTCTGCAGTGAAAGTCTTGTGAAAACACTGTGGGAAAAGGAGAAATTGCTCGTAACGAGCAATTTCTCCTTTTCCCACAGTGTTTTCTACCCTTTTTGAGAATATTCTGCCATTTTCTCCAAATCTAAAATTGTCGTCTGCAAACTCTTTTGGTTTGGAAGAGTCCAAAATTTGTCGTTTGGGAAAAGGTTAACACACTTATTTAGCCCCAGTATTACTTTCTTTACTTTGAAATTGATATATCGTTAAATTTTTAAATAGGAGCACTCCCAACGAATAAATCTCGACAATGTCGCTAAAAGAAGTTCTTGTAGGGTCTTCTTAGCTTTAACAACAGCTCTAAAGCTTTATATCAATACTTTAGACGTACGGAACTTCATTTCAGGATTTTTGCCTTGCACGAGGTGGCCATTTGGCGGTGCCAGATACAAAAGACGAAGCCCTCTTCTTGGAAAATTATCTTGACTCAATGAAACGTAAGTATAGCGCGAATTAGCTGGCTTTCCAGACTGTTCTCTCTCTCTCTCTCTCTCTCTCTCTCTCTCTCTCTCTCTTTATTTTGACGTTACATTTGTCAAAAATGATTTTAATAAAAACGAGAGCGATAAACTGATAGCTGCCAAAGATCTATCGTAGACCCTGGTGAGGAGAGCGTGAGACTGAGTAATTAAGAATATGTCACCCATCACGCTGAAAGGGACCATCTGGGAATTCTGTACATCACTTAGATGAAAACAGATCCACGATAGAGCAGGTCAGTTTCAGCTGATAACTTAAAGGTGGCCCTTCAGAATTTGGGACGCAAGTTGTACAAAAATATCAGCCTTGTACTCTCAAAGCCTGATAATCGTCATTCATAAAACCCTAGTAGTCGAAAACCATCCGACAACAGAAGATATTATCTAGAGATTTACTACGGCCAAGATCGACATCGACGGGAAACACGTTCTATTTTTACATGAACAACTCGCTCATTTACATACCAGAAATACACAGACGAAGCTTCAAAATAGCGTCCGAAGAAGATATTATGAAAAATGATTACATGTTTGTTATGTAATGGAATTTAAGCATCATTAGCCACGTGCCGGTCACTTAACATTCCCACAATGCATTTTTTTTTATTTTGGCGCGAAATCTAAAAATAGCTTAGGCTACGTAGCCTTTTAAGGGAATACCACTAAAAATTTTGTGGGGGGTAATTTTACGATTCTTAATTATTGATGATTTGTATTGTTTCTTCATATAAATTTCAGTGATATATTTATTTTTTGATTTGGTGTGATGTGAAAATTCTAAGTACCCACCTTTAAAAATGACTTTATAACAAGGTACAATGACCACTGTTCATACAGAAAATGTCATTATTAAAGATAAAAGTATCTACCCCGGTCAGACTGCGCGATTCGCGCAGTCTGACCAGGGTAGACACTTTTTGCAGTTCCCAGATGGTCCCTTTTTGCATGATGGGTCACATTATAATATAAACCACCTAGACCAGGCTAAGCGCGAATGTCTGCGGGTTTTTAGCTTTATATGTCATATTGAAAACTGAAATGAAACTTTCAAGCCGAAAGTAAATGCCAAGTTTTTTCTTTATCAAGGGGGAAAATATCTCCTTATCGGACAGTGTAGATCTAACCTGGAAACCAGCATTTTCTCCTTTTCTCACAATATTTATCACCCCTTTCACAACATGTTTTCCTTTTTCAGCCACATCTAATTTGTCGTCTGCTTGTGCTTTGAATTTGGCATAGCCTAAAATTTTGTCAGTCGGTAAAGAGTCAAAAGACGGAAGCTACCGAGATAAGCCGAATAGCTTTTACGTAAACGTCGATGTTTACCGATGAGTTACGGGCGTAGACCTTAAAAGATTCTTTTACAAAACGACAGACCAGCTGAATATATAAAAGTTTACATCACGAAGATAGTTCTAAACACATTATATTATTGTTCATGTGTCTATTTTTAGAAATGTTATGGGTAAAGAAATGTCGTAATTTAATCGGGGGAGGGGGGGGGGGGGAGGAAATTACTTCTCCGTCACTGAATATTTTCTTCCTGTCGAAAATCTGAAACTACTTTTTTGTTCTACTTTGCTAAATATAGAATCACTAGTTTTAAAAGTGGCATTCGTTGACAAAATAATCAGAGGAAATGTAATATATAATTTATTTCATCAGTTTGTGGTTAATATAGGAAAATATTTGCCTCAAAAGGGAAAGGTCCGCGAAAATAACTCATGCCTTACGACACTCGTTAATTTCACATACCTTTCCCTTTGTCGGCAAATATTCCCCCATATTAACCATATTAAGCTGATGAAATGAATTTTTTTTCCTATGCGATATCATTTTCCAATCTAGATTGGCTAATTATGCCTTCATTTTTGTTTCTTTTTCGACGCAGTGCGATATCCTGACGCTATATTTTGGATCGGTGGAAGAAAATCCGGAACAAGTTTGCCACAGTGGGTATCCGGCTATAGGATCAGTGTCTACAGGTATTGATAATCTACACAGAGTTGCCATGGAATCCTTAAAACCAAATGACAAAATTTTAATTTTAGACTTAGCCAAATTGAAAGCATCTATAGAAGACAAAGTTGTTGTGACCAAACTGATCAATGATTCCTGTCTATAACAGTTAAGGAAACATAGTGGGGGAAGGAGAAAATGCTCGTTCGCAGCATGTTCTATTTATCTGATGGAGGCGAAAGGGATCGCTGGTAACAAAGTTTTCCTTAACCGGGTATCGAACTCACAACCACAAGTCACGAGTCCGATACGCTGACCACTAAGTTACCCGGGCGAGCATTCTTCCTTTGTTATAACTTAATTTCACCTTCCGATACGTGATGCTGCCATGTGACCAAAAATGTTTTCAATCGTACGTGAACTGTTGAACACGACAAAGAGCGCCAAGCAAGGAGGAAACATTTAAGACAACCAGACAATCACGTGACAATTACCTCACAATGGTCTATGTAACACCGGTTGAACAAACACCGAATCAAAGACCAGCCCACATAGCTCAAGTGGAAGAGCGTAGAGCTCTTGAAGGCGATGTTTCTGGTCACTTGAGGGTGTGGGTTCGATCCCATGCCTAGCCATCTAAAATTTCTAAAGGGTTTCGGTTGAGACGTTACATGTAAATCGATGTCCGTGTGAGTGTGCTATACACCGAGCACGTTAAAGAACCAGCCGTAACTTAGGATGGGTGTCGTCCTGTATCTGCACTGTTCCTCGTAACAACTCTAAAAGCTATCAGTGAACGTCGCCCTTATGGGCAACCAGTGGCGACGACAAACAAAGGCAAATTCAGTTAGTTAACTGAGTCAAATAACGACCGAACACCAGTTGTAAAAAATATGAATCAAACATTTTTTTCAGATGGCCGTTCGGGGTATCCGATTACGTTCGTGGTACGCAATGTTTGACAATGAACGGGCAATATAACTTCGAATGGAGTGCTTTTCCCTGCGACAGATCGTCGTATTTCATTTGTGAAGAGTCGTAAGTCACTGATAGTTCTAAGAATCTGTTATTTTTTTCCACAGTCTGTTCCTACAGGCAGGCTTTACATATCTGCATATATATCATATTTCATGTGTCTATGTTTTAAAAATGTTATGGGTAAAGAAATGTCGTAATTTAAGCGGGGTGGGGAGAATTATTTCCCAGTCACAGTGATTATTTTCTTCCTGCCGAAAATCTGGAATTACTTTTTAAAACTACTAGTTTTAAAAGGCATTTGTTGACAAAATAATCAGAGGAAATATATAATTTATTTCATCAGCTTGTGGTTAATATGGAGAAATATTTGCCTCAAAAGGGAAAGGTCCGCGAAAATATATTATATCTTTATACGATCCCTGCAAGTAGCAGCCACGGCCTGTATTTACCATTCATTCTCAAGGACATTCTTTGTCTTATTCTAGATTTGAAATGTAACACAACTTCTGATTGGCTAAAGCATTTGATTTAGCCTATCAAAACTTATGATAATTTCAAATTTAGAAAATCTTTGAGAATAAAACCAACTAAAAATGGTCGGTAAATATGCGTCAAATGTTTACAGAAAAAGAGTTTTAAAATCATTTTGTTAAGGGATAAATGCAGGATCAAAGCTTTGTTTCTACTTTTTCTGATATCATGGAATTATTTATTGCCTTGTTTACCCGAGAAAGTGTCTGCAAAATTCCGACATTCTAATTATTCTGAATAAGAGAATCCCCATAATTTTGAATCATATGTGAGAATGGGAAACTACTAGTATACTGTCCAATAGTTAAAATATTTTCTTATGTTGAAAGCATCTGAATTGGAGTTGGAACCGTTTAATTGCAATTTTTTCTATACTTTTCCTTGCTTGAGCACAAAGTTTCTCTTTTGCCATATACCATATATAAGAACGTCCCCCATGTTTTCATATATATTTCTGTATCATACATTGTAAAATGAAACTGTTGTCTATTGCGGAATGGACTCTCCTGAATCTGGACTTCAAGAGATTCATCAGTCTGGTCTATGGGTCTTTTACCCACTTATCAGGGCGGTCGAATAAAATACTGAGAATATTTTAAACAACACTTAGCAGTGAAAAAGCTCCTGTAATTTGATAAGGTCAGGCTTTGATCCAGATTTGTGCAAAGGAACTATCGTACTTTCGCTCGAATTTTTGGGGAAAGGTCCAGAATCAAGTACTTAATAAGATACGGCATTTAGAAAGTGTAAAATGCTATAGGTAGTGCTCTTATAAAATTCAGGGCCGATTCCATAATTATTTGATGACTTGTTCAGTATCATGGATAACCGAGATGAATTGAGCAGCCTTCTACGAAATCGTGGCTCACCTGTATATAAATCCCCGTTGTCTTTGTTTTCCCTAGGTCGCTTTTCAACCTGGATGTCGTTGGATAGTTACTGGATTCAACAAAGCTAACATGGATCATATGGCACAACTAGGAGCTGCGTCACTGCTTTTGCTTCGAAAAATTGTCATTATAGACTTTTCATGTTTTGTAGAATGCTTTTATATATGTTTTCCTATCAGAATAGAGTATTAGATATGGTTATAGTTCTTCTGTGGTAGAGCCACACACTTTGAGTAAAACTGCTCTTGACACGAATAAAGAAACAGCAACAGAAACTAGAGAGAGAGAGAGAGAGAGAGAGAGAGAGAGATATTTGGTGCGGTAGTACCACCTACTATCTAAATATAAGAAAATCATTTTCCAATGTTTTACGTCGCCAATCATGCAGCTTTATATGTCGGTAAGGAGAATTTTTATTCATCATGTATTTTAAGAATCCGTAAACGATGCAAAAACATTTGAAGTAGGCCTACGTACTTTACCTGCCGTTTTGGGGGTACATTTACGTACTTGTACACCAGTCAAAGATTGTAAATGGTAAAACAACGTATATTCAGTGTCGTGCATGTACAAGATACTCCAATAAATTGAACTGAAATTGACCTTTATGCCGTGCATCTCCGATTTATGTCACCCGCCACGTATTACCAATTTAACCCAACAAAATAATGTTTAAATCAGGTATTTTAAGTATTGTGTAAGGACACATTGAATCTATTAGCAGCATAAAGAGTTAAAAAAGCGTTCGTTATAGTTCTGGATGCAGACGACTAGCTAAGTTTGGACAATAATTCAAGCCTATAATATATGTTAACCCTTTCCCAAACGACAAATTTTGGACTCTTCCAAACCGAAAGAGTTTGCAGACGACAATTTTAGATTTGGAGAAAATGCTAGAAAGTTCGCAAAAAGGGTAGAAAACACTGTGGGAAAAGAAGAAATTGCTCGTTACGAGCAATTTCTTCTTTTCCCACAGTGTTTTCAAAAGACTTTTACTGCAGACACGTAAAAACCAGGACTTGTTTGGGAAAGGATTAATATATGTATATGTAGGTTATGTACAGTATTTCATGTCACTTCTTGGCTACTTCGAGTAACACATGTTGTACCAATAACAAGTTCCCTGGTGTTCCTACACAAATATGGTGAATTCTTAACCTTCAGGCTGCTAGGGGCGTCTCACTGACCTTTCGCGGACAGTGAAGGTCAATATCAGACTGCACAACGATAAAGAAATATTTTCTCTAAAAATTATCTTTGAAATAGCAAAACTTGGGTCTATACTATTGATTTGACAGTCTTATCCTATAGTTATTTAGCAGTTAATACACATGGCCCAGTGCTAGTACAGAATTGAGTAAAGTTGCATCCCAGTCAAGTATCTCTTCTTGCTGAATCAGCCGTTAGCTCGCTGACATACATAAATGTATTTGGCACTCGTCACAACTCGGATGATCCCGTAGCTACATCTAAACTCGTCTGTATAAAAGTCGTTTCCATTTGATATGTCAGTCACGTGATCTTATTCATTGCGGTTCCACTGTAAGCCGTTTAGCAACGACATTAACAGCCTCTATGAAATTGTTCACATTTATCTATCCCTCAGTGAAAGCTCCAATCTGAATTGATCAACTGCGAAAAAAAAAAAAAAAAAGGAATGTACGAACTCTTTGTCAACTCAAATATAGTTAGAAAGATTTCGATAGACAATTTTAGCTCTAGGTTTCCCCTTCAATAGGAACCTCACAATTTTTAGAGTTGAATAAATTTCTTGTACAGGTACCAATATATCCTCTCCAACTCACTCTTTTCTTCTTTTTTCTTTGCACCCCAGTAGCGATCAACTAGTTCATGCACGTACATGTAAGTGAATGATGCACCTTTACTTAGAAACAAAATCGATAGAACGCGTGCACAGTGTAACCATCCATGAATTATTGTTTTCAATTTTATCACGGAATAAACAACAGAACTGTCAAACAGGAATTGATATTGTAAAGTATTCTTACAATGAACCCTGAATACAGATATCGATGGAGTACATGTAGATCGATAGACACAAAAGATAAGTAAGCTGTAGTTTCAGCTCATGCTCGTATCAAATCTATTTACAAAAGCATATTTCAAATAGATACTTAAAAGCAACAAAGATGAAGCCACAGGGTAAGACCACAAGTCAGGTAAGTATCCAGGAACATCACAATATATTTTTCCATAAGATACCTATAAGTCTTTCATTTTCAATTTTTAGAAAGAATTCTATAACATGTTGCATGTCCTTAGCAGCTGTAAAAAGGGATAACTTAGAAATGTTTTAACGTGATGCTAACATTCATTTTTCTCCCATCGACTGACACTTGGACAAACTATGCAATAACATGCAGATTTTCATCTTCGAAATAATTTTGGGCAATGACTTCCATACTTGTAAGAGGTATGAATTGAA
The DNA here is from genome assembly GCA_943736015.1 of Tridacna crocea. Taxonomy (NCBI): domain Eukaryota; kingdom Metazoa; phylum Mollusca; class Bivalvia; order Cardiida; family Cardiidae; genus Tridacna; species Tridacna crocea. Next base: position 3,196,365 of record OX031070.1, on the reverse strand, counting down.
GTAAGATGCATTTCTCTCTCTCTCTCTCTCTCTCTCTCTCTCTCTCACTCTCCCCCCCCCCACCCCCACCCCCTAGATTACTTTTGGCGGCAAAAGAACCTGTAAGGAAGTCAACAAGACTTGGTCACTGACTCAAACTATAACTGCTACAACAGTTCTAATCGAACTCACTTCAGAGAACTTTTTGTTCGAATTCATCCTGATAACGGGAGATAATCCATACTTGAACGGTAAAATATTTGAACGATGTCTAAACGAAAAGCTGAAGAATTTCAAGATGTCGGTATCTCGGACAGCTCGAGGCGATTTAAAGAGAAACATTCATTAGACAGTGACGAAGAAGACAATGACAAAGAGGAAGAACAGCTTCTTCAGGATGATATAGAAGGTTCGTAATGAGTGTAGTGGTAAGCGGATAGTTAAAATGTTCGGACGAAAGAGACATCATGTGTATAATAGATTAATGGTGTGTAAGGTCTTTTCATCCCTTTAATACTGTTTTAAACAATCCCTTAATCACGCTATCAAATATTTTCATGGAGAATTAGGTATAATATTTGCATTTTTTAAATATGACATTGCCATACTATCTGCAGCTTCAGTCTTGAAAACTTAATGGATGTTTTCTATCCCGCTGGCAACAAGTTTCATGTTTTGAGTAAAGTTTATTTTGTCATCTGCAAATTCCTTCAATTTGGACCAGTCTAAAATTTTGTCATGTTGTAAAGGGTTAAACACTTGCCATACAATCCCTACTTTAACCAACCCTGAGGAAAAAGGTTTGACCAGGGATCTTATGTGTATGGTTTGCAACATGCAAAAAAGTGCATTTGGACATTTGTGTAAAGTGTTGTTTCAGATCAGGCTGCACAGCCCGTGATGGCTTATCAGAAACGACACCGTTTTTTACATAATTTTCTGTTATGTCCAAATCTACTGTAGCACAAAATCTTATGTAGTTGTAAAGTGCCAGCTCAGATTAGCCTGAGCAGACTGCTCAGATGTCCAAATGCCCCTTTTCACATATTATAAACCATATGATCTCTGGCTTTGACAAAACATTGAAATGAGAAAATACTGTCACTGACATTTCTCCTTTTTCCACAATATATTCCAAGGCATATTTCTTACCGTCATTCAAACTTGGGTTTGTAATGTAAAAGGTCAAATGATGTTTAACCCTTTACCAAACAAAAAAAATTCAGACTGGTCCAAATTGAAAGCACTTGTAGATGACTAAATAAATGTGACTGCAAAGTTAAAATTTTCTATGGGAAGGGTAGAAAACATTTTGGATATAGGAGAAAATGCTGGTTCCCAGCATTTTCTCCTTTTCCCCATATTGTTTTCTATAGGCTTCCTTCTCAGGGTTGTCAAAAGTAGGGATTGTGTGGTAATAAGTCTAAAGTATTCTTGTATTCTTAAAAGGGAGCATTGTCATATGCTATTTGACTCTTTTCCCAACACTATATCCCGAAATTGTTAAGTGCAGGGGCATACATTAAAAGGCATGCTTTCTACATGTATGTAATGACCTGACAGTTTTAATTCCTATTTTGTTGTAATTTAGCTCATGCGCTTTATCTGATGTTTATCTTTTTGTTGCTTTCATAATTTTATTTTATCAAATAGGACAGGAAGAAGGTACAGTCGACTTTGATGATGGAATTAAAATCACCCCATTCAACATGAATGAAGAAATGGAAGAGGGTCACTTTGACAAAGATGGAATGTACATTTTCGACAAAAAAGGGGTAAAATCTTTATTCTTTTTTTACTTTAAAGTATGCATTGAACAACATCTGTGATGCTGTAACAAACAATGTAGACAAAGACCTAATTGCTACGAAAGTTTGGCTCAGAGTTGGTTTTAGAGAATGGTTTCATTCTTTACATAACCAGAAACTTTTAGGCTGATCTAAACTGAATGCATTTGCAGGCAATAATCTATACATTGATAGATAATGATCAGGTTAGAAAACTTTATGGGAAAAGGTGAAAATGCTGATTTAGTGCTGCATTTTCTCCTTTTCCCATAATATTTTGAAAAGGCTTCTACTTCAGGGTTGTCAAAAGCCATCATTGTGTGGTAAAGGGTTAAAAACCATAATTCATTTAATCAGTCTCTTGTCTTTTAACTTAAAGCCAGAAATACGGGATGAATGGATTGATTCAATAGACTGGCAGACAATAAAACAAAGGGATGATAAGCCATTGGAACAGAATGAGGAAGACAGTGATAGTGAACCTGAAGCACTAGACCTCAAACATATCTATGGGTATGTACATCAATGCATAGTCTAAGATTTGTCGGAGTTGATGACAATTTAATAATAATTATTCAGAGATCAATAAACCCTTTATCACAGAATTCTGAGATTTGATGATCAAAAAGGGCACAGTTTTTGAAAACATTGTAGGAAAAGGACAAAATGCTGTTTACCAGCAGTTTGTCCTTTTCCCACAATGTTTTTAACCAACTTGAAGTATCATCATCTGAGCTACATTTAAATTGTTGCCCGCAAATGCTTTGTATTTGGGATAGGTCTATGACTTTGTTGTATAATAAAGAGATAAAACTGCACTTTATACTTTCAATTCATTACCATACAGTACTGGTGTGAAATAATGACTCTCAAAGAAGAAGGCTTTTGAAAACTTTGTTGTCGGGGAAAAAGTTAACAAAAGAAAGATAGAGTTTCCTGTAGAGTAACTAGGTACAAGACTGCATTTCTACTGGTCATAACTTTCCATTGATATTCTGGTCTACATAATTCACATGCAGTGTGCTGAAATATAAAATGGGATCATAGAAAATGTTTCAATTAAAGCCAACTTCTCTTGCCTATAATGTCTCATTAAAGTAGAAAGTGTAGATCAACGATCAGACTGCACATTGTGTGCAGTGTGATCTTTGTCTACAATGACTGTATTGACAATTAATAGTTGTGACAAGGTTGACCCTAAGATCACAATCCGGGTCTTGTTTTTAAGATTCAGAAATACCAAATCAGTGGTTCTGGCTCAGTGGTATCTTTTTTTCTTTATTTTTCCTCAACCGCAGTTTCAAGTTTTCAGCTGCTATATAAGATTGTTCTTCTTAAACATGTATCAAGAGAAGGAGAAGGCCAAATCCGAGCTCTGAGAACTTGTGGCCAGATCCCTTTGCCGATATACATGTATTATTCAATGTACCGGTGTATGAATGCTGCCAGTGTGCCTTTCTATGCTTGAAATGCAGTTGTATGTGTTGCTTATGTAAACATGTGTATATGGCAATAAAAAATGTTTTATTTAACTCATTACCAGATGACAATATTTTAGACTGGTCCAAATTGAAAGCATTTGCAGACGACAAAATAAAAGTGACTGAAAATTTGAAATTTGTTTTGTGAAGGGTAGAAAACATTGTGGTAAAAGGAGAAAATGCTTGTTACCAGTATTTTCTCCTTTTGCCACAATGTTTTATAAAGGCTTCTTTCTCAGGGGCATCAAAAGCAGGGATTGTGTGGTAATGGGTTAACTCTTTATCACACAATCCAAACTTTTAACGACCTTTAGAAAGAGGCCTTTTGAAAACATTGTGAGAAAGCTGGTAATCAGCATTTTCTCCTTTTTCCACAATGTTTTCTACCCTTCTCAAGCCTTTTGGCTTGCAAATGCTTTCAATTTGGACCAGTCTGTAATTTAGTCGTTGGGGTAAAGAGTTAATGATTCCCTTTCAGTGAGATGATAAAGTTACTTCAGCCGGGGGAGTCGATAGCCAAAGCCCTGCGTCGACTTGGTGGCAACAAAGGCAAACACATGTCCAGTAGTCAGCGGTGGCAGGCCAAGAAACAAAAAAAAGAGGAAACAGAGGAAGATAAACAGGCTGCAAAAAATAAGGAAGACATGCTGAAACTGACTGGTTTAGCAGATGAAGTACTGCAGACTGGGAATATGGATATTTATGAAATGACTTACGAGAAACTTGGCTTTGAATTGAAAAAGTTTGAGGAAAAGAATGACAGAGTTACCGTTCCTGAAAATGTTGATGATGACGATGCCTTGGATATGTTTGCTGATGATTTTGATGAAAAGGAAAATGCTAAAGATCAGAAAAATATTACTACTACTTCTGCTGATGATGATAAAAAGGTTAATGAATCTTCTGCTCAAGATAGTAAAGGTAAGTAAAATAAGCAAAAGAGTCTTTTGACGACCCTGAGAAAGAAGCCTTTAGAAAACATTGTGGGAAAAGGAGAAAATGCTGGTAACCAGCATTTTCTCTTTTTCCTGCAATGTTTTCTACCCTTCATAAAACAAATTTGAAATTTTCAGTCACTTTTATTTTGTCATCTGCAACTGTTTTCAATTTGGACCAGTCTAAAATTTTGTTGTTTGGTAAAGACAAAATTTTAGACTGGTTCAGATTGAAAGCATTTGCAGACGACAAAATAAAGGTGACTGAAAAATTTAAATTAGTTCTGGGAAGGGTAGAAAACACTGTGGAACAGGCAAAAATGCTGGTTGCTAGCATTTTCTCCTTTTCCCACAGTGTTTTCAAAAGGCTTCTTTCTTAGGGGTGTCAAAAGTGGGGATTGTGTGGTAATAGGTTAAACCCTTTATCACAGTCCCAAGTTGTAACAAACCTTAGGAAGAACCTGTTGGTAACAGTGTAGAAAAAGGAGAAAATGCAGGTAACCGTTAATTATTAATCCTTTGCCAAGCGAGACTCACTGGCCTTTTTGCAGACAGTGAAGAACATGCAGTCTGATCTTGGACCTATACTGTCTGGTAAGGTGATATCAGTCCCAAAAAAATACCTCTGAAGTAGACAAACTTAACTTTTTATTGTCAGCTTGAAGTTTCTTTGAATTCATTTAGCAGGATTGGGGTCGAAGCTTTTTTGCATGTGAAATATCACTAAATTTGTACTCTTATTGCAGACACGAATGGGGAGGAGTCTCAAGTCATGTGGGAGTACAGGTGGGAGGAGCAAGAGGATGCAGAGATACATGGACCTTATAGTAGTTCACAAATGTTAGACTGGTCTAATGATGGATTTTTTGAGAAGGGTGTTTATTGCAGAAAAGTTGGAACACAGACACAGTGGTACTCTTCTAAAAGAGTGGATTTTGAGTTGTATACTTGAACCTGGCACTTTTCCCACAAGTTTTACTTGGAGTTCCGACTTTTGCCACGGCATAATTTGTTGTAGTTTGGTATTAACCCTTTCCCAAACAATCCCTGGTTTTTACGGGTCTGGAATAGTAGCCTTTTGAAAACATTGTGGGAAAAGGAGAGAAAATGCTGGTTACCAGCATTTTCTCCTTTTCCCACAATGTTTTCTACCCAATCATAGACAGAAATCATCTTTTCAGCAAGAGTTGAGTTGTGGTCTGCAAATGCTTTCAATTTGGTCTAGTCCAAAAGTTTGTCGTTGGGGAAAGGGTTAAACCTGAATTCATTAGCCATATTTTAGGCCTAGTGCACGTAACTTTCATTTTAAAAGACAGAAGCTACCGAGATTGGCCAAAATAGCCTTTATGAAAATGTCAGTGTTGCACAATATTTACGAGCTAGTGATCATGATACTTAAGGGACTTTCTCAAGTTTTTGGAGTTGGTGTGTTTACCCTTTACCACATGACCAAATTTGAGACTAGTCCAAATTGAAAGCAAATTGGAAGCAATTGTAGACGACAAAATGAACTTAGTTAAGGTGATGGTATTTGCCTTTGAAAGGTAGAAAACATTTTCTGTTTCACCTTTTCCCACAGTGTTTTCAAAAGGCCTCTTTCTCAGGGTCTGACATTAACCCATTACCATACAATCCCTACTTTTGATGACCCTGAGAAAGAAGCCTTTAGAAAACATTGTTGGAAAAGGAGAAATTGCTGGTAACCAGCATTTTCTCCTTTTCCTGCAATGTTTTCTACCGTTCACAAAGCAAATTTCAAATTTTCAGTCACTTTTATTGTGTCGTCTGCAAATGCATTCAATTTGGACCAGTCTAAAATATTGTTGTTTGGTAATGGGTTAAAAGACGGAAGCTGCAGAGATTCGCCAAATAGCCATTATGAAACCATGTTACACAATATTTACAGAAGAGTTAGTGAGTCTTTGGCCCCCTTACTCTCATGTTAAAAGATGGAAGAAGCCAAGCCCTGGTAGCTCAGTTGGTACCGTGCAAAACTTCAGGACAGGGGGTCATGAGTTCCCAGCTCAGCCAATTTCTCTCGGAGGATTGATGATAGTCATTGCGACAGAATTCATTCCTCTATCACCACTGATCGTTGTTTCGATGATGATTAGTTGGGAAAGCAGCCAGTGGCTTGGAAAGAATATTGTGCAGAGTACTGGTAACAAAAACTCCAGGAAAGCATGGATAGGTGCACTGGTGGCTACAATGTAAATGAAATAGTGTTGAAAAGGATGTTAAACACCATACAATCAGTCAATCAATCATAAAAAAGATGGAAGCTGCCAAGAGTGGCTGACTTCCTTTACAAAAATGTCATTGTTACACAATACTTACTGATGAGTCGGGGATTGTTTTCCTTCACCCTTTACCAGATGACAAAATTATAGACTACTGAAGTCAAATTTGAAAACAGTTGCAGACGATAAAATGAATGTGACTGAAAGATTGAAATTTATTTAGGGAAGGATAGAAAATATTATGGGAAAAGGAGAAAATGCTAGTTACCGGCATTTTCTTCTATTCCCTGAATGTTTTCAAAGGCTTCTTTCCCAAGGTTGTTAAAAGTCGGAATTGTGTGGTAATGGGTTAAGGGACTTTCTCATGTTGGGCTTTTAGTTTTGGGGGATGATTTGTTACCTTTTACCTTATGACCAATTTTAGACTTACCAAATTGAAAGCACTGGCAGAGGACAAAATAAATATAGTTCCAATGATGGCATTTGATAGGGCAGAAAACATTGTGGGAAAAGGAAAGAAATGCTAGTTACCAGCATTTTCTCCTTTTCCCACAATTTATAGCTCCATTGGCTAAAGGCCAGCGGGCTTATGTCATGGCCCAGTGTCTGTCGTCCGTCCGTGCGTGCGTTAACTTTTATTTCAAACATCTTCTTCTCCGAAACTACTCATCCAATTTTGATGAAACTTCACAGAAATGATCCTGCCATGGTCCTTTTCAGAATTCCTTGAAAGAATTTTATTCCTTTAAAAACTCTGGTTGCCATGGCAACAAAACTGAAAATTATTTAAATTTTTTAAAAATCTTCTTCTCTGAAACCGTAAGGCCTAGGGATACCAAATTTGGCATGTAGTTTTATCTAGTGGATCTTTACCAAGTTCCTTCAAATAATAGCCCCGGGGTCAAAATTGGCCCCGCCCCGGGGGTCACAAGTTTTATATGGGATTATATAGGGAAAACTTTAAAATCCTTCTGGTACCTAGCCATAGGGCCTAGGGCTACCAAATATGGCATGTAGCTTTATCTAATAGACCTCTACCCAGAATGCCCAAATGATAGCCCAGAGGTCAAATTTGGCCCGGCCTCGTGGATCACAAGTTTTATATGGGCTTATATAGTGAAAACTATAAAAATCTGTTTGTATCAAGCTATAAGGCCTAGGGCTACTCAATTTTACGTCTAGCTTTATCAAGTGGTTGTCTACCAAAGGTGCCCAAATTGTAGCCCTGGGGTCAAATTTGGTCCTGTCCTGGGGGTCACAAGTTTTACATGGGCTCATATTTGGAATTTTTTAAAAATCTACTTGTACCTAGCCATAAGGTCTAGGGCTACCAAATTTTGCATGTAGATTTATCTAGTGGGCCTCTACCAGGAGGGCCCAAATTATATTCTTAGGGTCAAGTTTGTCCCCACACCAGGAGTCACAAGTTTTACATGGGCTTTTGTGGTGAAAACTTTCTAAGTCATTTTGTTACTAACCATAATAAAGACTAGGACCACTAAATTTACCCCTGTCTCGTGGGTTTTATGTTTTACAGGGCTTTTTATTGAGAAAACTTTGAAAATCTTCTTGTTTATAACCACACATTCTAAACTGGTATTATTTGGTATGGGGCTTTATCTTGTAGACTTCCACCAGGATTCAAGTAATTATAGCTTTGTGGACAAAATTGGATTTGCCCAGGAGTCACAACGTTTTTGTAGGTTTTTATGGAAAAAAATTGTATTCCCTCAAGTTTGAAACCAGTTGGCCAAATAATGTAATGTAGTGTTTTTACGAATTAGCCAGTGGAGCGATACAGGGCCATCATGGCCCTTTTGTTTCAAAAGGCTTTATTTCTCAGGGTTGTTAAAACTAGGATTTGAATGGTGAAGGTTTAAGTAGCTGTATGATTTTTTGCATTTCTACACTTGAGAGGTTTTGAGAACTGTATAGAAAAAGGGATATTGTTTTTTGTAACTTAAGTGACTTAATCAAAGGTAATTTTTTACATATCCGTCTCAAGACACTATCCCTTTTCACCTCAGAATTTTCTCTTCTTAACTCTGTGCCAAGCCCCAGTTGCTCAGTGGGTAGCGTGAAGGACTTGATAACACAGGGTCCAGGGATTGATCCCTGGCTACGATCCCTGGCTCGACCAATTTCTTTCCAATAATTGATGATAGTCATTGTGACAGGATTCATTCCTCTATCCCCACTGACCATTGTTTCGATGATCATCATGTGGGAAAGCAGCCAGTGGCATGGAAAGAAAATTGTGCTAAGCACTGGTAAAAAGAATGTCCAGAAGATGACATTAAACACCCCACAATCAATCTTAAATCTGGACACACCATAGATGACACCAGAAGCTTTTGTACAGGTTGTAAATCAAGACCAACTGATCTGCACTGTCCACTGATTTATTCTAGATTTTGAACAAACTGTCTCTTATCCTTGCACTAGAAATGTAATTTCAGACATTTAGAAAATGCAATTTAATTATTAACACCCCTTAACACCCCTGTGAAAGGAGCCTTTTGAAAACATTGTGGGAAAAGGAGAAAATGCTGGTAACCAACATTTTCTCCTTTTCCCATAATGTTTTGTTCTCTTCCTAAAACAAATTTCAATTCTTGAATCACTGCTGATTTGTCGTCTGCAAATGCTTTCACTTTGGACCAGTCTAAAATTTTGTTGTTTGGTTAAGAGTTAAAAGACCCCATGAAGGAAGGCTTTTGAAACTATTGTGGAAAAAGACAGGAAATGCTGGTTACCTGTGTTTTTGTCTTTGTGCAGTAGTGTTTTCAACAGCTAAACTATGGAATTGTTTAACCCTTTCCCAAACGAGAAACTTTGGACTCTTCCAAACAGAAAGATTTTGCAGACGACAATTTTAGATTTTGAGAAAATGCCAGAAAGTTCTCAAAAAGGGTAGAAAACACTGTGGGAAAAGGAGAAATTGCTCGTTAGGAGCAATTTCACCTTTTTCCTCAGTGTTTTCAAAAGACCTTTACTGCAGACACATAAAAACCAGGGCTTGTTTGGGAAAGGGTTAATGAAGAGATAAGCAGTTTATTAGAAAAAAAAAATCTGTTGAATTATACTGTCTGAGGGTATTGCCATTGCTCTGTAGAGATGTAAAATACCAATGTCCACCAGAAATGTAATGTTTCAGCAAATGTAAATGTTTTGGAGTTTTCCTTTTACTTCTAATCTCATTCTCTTTAAGCCTTTACCTGATATGCCAATTTGAAGCTCATACATTTCAGCAGCAAATAAAGATATGATGTCAGAAATATGGACAAATGAGGATACAAATATCTGATGGAGTGAAAAACATTGTGGGAAAAGGAGAAATTGCTCGTTACGAGCAATTTCTCCTTTTCACACAATGTTTTCAAAAGCTGTCTGTTGTTGATACATCAAAATGAGTATCTATGGAGTAAAGGCTAAGTCTTTACCACATGACAAAAATGCAGACCTGTCCAAATCAAAAACATTTGTGGATGGCAATTGTGTTAAATTTTATTTTCTTTTTGACCACTTACAGCAACACAAATTCTCTTTGAAGATGGCATAAACTAAGGTCAGCAACACCGGTAATCTGACCTTAGATCCATTATCTCCCGCTAGATGGCATTCTATAAATACTCATCTATCTGATATGGGCATCCTGGGTACAGAACCGAACCACTTTCCTACGCGACAACCGTTACTTTGAATTTAAAACAAAAAAAAAAAGGTTTACCCAATAAAACGCTACTTCGTGCAATTCACTCAACTATGATCACCAGTTTAGAGAAATCTGAAGCTAAAGCAGGTCTCATTTCTCCTCAAACATATTGAAACGTAAAAGCTATTTTCAACATTGCTACTTTATAGAGCGTAATATTACAGTCAGCCCGTTTTCGGGGCTAGTAGTGATGCGTCATATAAGACAGTCGAATCTTCGAAGAATTTGACATGCGCAGACAACGACCTTAGATCATGTGCATGTGCTGCTTTTAGTCTGTGACCACAAAAATCTTTTCCATTGCAGAAACCACACACATAACCATGAAAAATAAAAGTTGATAAGATTTTAAAATTTCTTATTAACAACAATTTCAAGTGTTTAAGTTTTGCAATAACTTTGGCCATTGTGTCATCCTTCTTACATTTTGGTGACCTGTCAAGGATTATGCTAATAATTTTCCCAAAGAACAATATAATAGACCAGGTGAAAGCATTTGCAGACGCTAAAATAAATATGACTAAAGAACTAAAAATTGTTTTGAGAAGGGTAGAAAACATTGTAGGAAAATGGGAAACTACTAATTACCAGCATTTTCTCCTTTTCCTTCAATGTTTTCAAAACGCTTTTTTGGCAGGGTCGTTAAAAGACAGGATTGTGTGGTAAAGAGTTAATAGATTCCCTGTTTACCTGTTTCCACAAAAGCCCCATAAATCAGTCTTGACGATCTTGAAGAAGGAAGCTCCGGAATACTGCGCTGGAATAGGAGAAAATGCTGGTTACATTATTTCTGTTTCCCACAATATTTTCTACCCCTCTCAAATACCAAGAAATTTGACCTCATTATAAGCTTTCCATTTTGAGCATGTTTAAAATTTTGTCTTCTGGCCATTGTCAGCATTCTCAATGCACTGCTCAGAAGAGAGGTATTTGTATACTGTCTGGCATAAACTCCTCAGAAATAAAGAAACAGATTTCTTGCTTGCAGCCACTATTATTTAACCCTTTACTCCATAGATACTCATTTCTACCCATTGCTTGTAGGAGCCTTGGTCACAGTGTTTTCTATTCTATCAAAATGTGTCATTTACACATAAGAAATGGCTTCATCCTTGCTGTTATTTAGGGTCAATTGGAGATGCCATAGGAATGCCTTATGGGGTAAAGGGTTAATATCCATGCGTGAATAGCCAAGCCTTCCGAGGTTAGTTTCCAATTGCAAATGCATCTACATAAGCCAGCTTTGTGAAAATGGGGGCTAAATCCATTTGCTAAAATTTTCCAGGTCAGCCTGTGCAGTCAGGGTATGCTCACCTAAGCTGAAAGTGTTTGTTGTAGGTCAGTTTTAGGCATGTCAAATGACCACGCTACCTTACATTTTGAAGTAGATTCTACGAGTTCAGAATTGGGTGAAGACCTGTAAGGTATAATGGGTCACGAAGATGCATTAAGCCTCCTTTTGCCAGAGCATGTACTTGTATTCCTTTCAACTCTTTAACATACAATAACACCCTTGAAGGAGAAAGCTTTTGAAAACTTGTGGGAAAAGGAGAAAATGCTGGTTACCAACATGTTCTCCTTTTCCCACAAAGTTTACTACCCCGCTGGAAAAGAATTTCAATTTTTTAGTTAATTTTAATTTTGTAGTCTGCAAGCGCTTTCAATTTGGACCAGTCTAAAATTCTGTCATTTGGTGAAGGGTTAACCCTTTCCCAAATGACATATTTTTGGACTAGACCAAATTGAAAGCATTTGCAGATGACAATTCAACTCTTGCTGAAAAGATGATTTCTGTCTATGATAGGATAGAAAACATTGTGGGAAAAGGATAAAATGCTGGTTACCAGCATTTTCTCCTTTTCCCACAATGTTTTCAAAAGGCTACTATTCCAGACCCGTAAAAACCAGGGATTGTTTGGGAAAGGGTTAAGTAGAGAAACATGTCTAGGATATGCATTTATGTGATGAATGATCACTATATGTAATCATTTCCCAATCAATACCAACTTTTTAAAACATTGTAGGAAAAGCAGCAAATGATGGTAAATTATTTTTTGCTCTTTCCAACACAACACAGAGTAGAACATGATCAGACTGCACAGAACATGCAGTTGAATCTAGTCTGTTCAATCAGGAGATATTTTTTAAAAAAAATGCCTCTGAAAAAGTAACATTTTGGTTTTGGGCTTGATTTTTATAACATGCATGAAATTATTCATCATCATCAACTATTAACATTATTTGAATTATCATTATCACCATCATCTTTGTCATCATCATCATTATTGTCATCAACTTCATTATTATTACCGGTATTATAGACGTCATGCGGACGACTTTACAATCTCATTCTGCTTTATTTTACACTGTCCCTTTACCCCGAAATTTCAACTTCCGGTTGCAACACAGGTCTGACAGCAAGGTTGTAAACAAACGAAAGAAAAAGATGTCTCGCCAAGTAAAGCAGCCGACAGGACAAAAACGTTTGACGAATGTGGCAATTGTTAGATTGAAGAAAGGCGGAAAAAGATTTGAAATTGCAAGTTATCCAAATAAGGTTGTGTCATGGCGAAACAAAGTGTAAGTTGGTGAACATGAGATCCGACCTTATGACTGATTTGATGCACAATTTTCTCACCATGTTTTCAGCAGCCGGCTTCCTCGAGGTTGTGGAAAACATTAAATCATTCGTACATTCCTTGTTAATTCTTTACCAAATGACGAAAACAAGACTGGTCCAAATTGAAAGGATTTGCAGACGACACATTAAATGTAACTGAAATAATGGTTTTGTTTTGGGTGGGGAAGAAAACATTGTGGGAAAAGGAGAAAATGCTGGTAAACAGCATTTTCTCCTTTTCCCACATTGTTGTCAAAAAGCTTTCAGGGGTGTTGTGATGGTGTAGTAAAGAGTTAATTACCTTCAGTCTGAAGGTGTCTGCTCTGATGCTATTTTTGTGACTGCTCTTCGCAAACATGTTTAGACACCTTCAGACTGAAGGTAAGAGTTAATCTGTCCCTCTCTCCCCATTACCAAGCTAAATCCATGGTGTGGGGAGTTCCATGAACTGTGTTATAAATGGTATTGTTGATTTCTAGTGGTCCGAATTGCTTGGACTTTAGAGCACCCACTCTAAAGGGGAGAGGGGGAGTCCCAGATTTGAACACCTGTACTGGCCACTTTCTCTCATAGGATTTACTTCAGAGACATCAGAATTGGTAGTAAGGATAAATAGTGTTCTATTAAGGAGATAGCTGTCATGGGGGAGGAGTGTATTGATGATCAATAGCATGGATATTGATCAGTCCATGTAGCACAGTGGTTGAAGAAATTGCCCTGAAAGCCAGGGACCAAATTTCGGATTAGCCACCCTTTTTTACCTCAGGATTTAATTTACTAGGATTGTTTAGTACAGGGCTAATAAATAAAAGACTGAGATAGAAAGAGAAGAGAAGTTGGAATATGATCCTTTGTGCTTTGGGAATGTGTTTTCAGTCAGTATCACTATTCAACAGTCATCTTTTATTTTAGTTGCTATAGACAAAGTTTATAAATTTGGTTTGTTTTGAAAAAGCTCTGTTATTTACAAACAAGAATTCTCTCATTCGTGTTTCATTAATGTTTACATACACCTCTCAAAATAGACTGTACAGTAAATTTGCACCAATGTACCAAACAATGCTTTATGTTAATGTTCATGACAGAGAAGACTTATGGAAACATTATGAGAATAAGAAAAACTGATGGTACTCAACATTGTCTCCATTTCCTTCAGCCTTTTTGAAATAAATTTCATCATTTGTCTGGGTTTTCCCTTAGCTTTAAGAACTGGGTTTATTGTAACCCCTTGCTTAACTCTTTACCCAACAACAAAGTTTCAGACTGGTCCAAATTGACAGCATTTGCAGATGACAAAATAAAAGTGACTGAAAATTTGAATCTTGTTTTCGGAAGGGAAGAAAACATTGTGGGAAAAGGAGAAAATGCTGGTAACCAGCATTTTCTCCTTTTCCCACAATGTTTCCAGAAGGCTTCTTTCTCAGGGTTGTTAAAAGTTGGGATCATATGGTAAAGAGTTAATTACAGTGTAGTTGAGGACACTTGTCCAATGTGCTTTAGGGCAATAGTTTGCAGACAAAATATTAATGTGACTGAGAAATTGAAATTTAAATTTTGGAGGGGTAGAAAACATGGTAGTACAAGGAGAAAATGCTGGTTACCAGCCTTTTCACCTTTTATCACAATGTTTGCAAAAGGCTTATTTCTTGGGGTCATATTTAAAACTCAGAATTGTGTGGTAAGGTTTAAGATTTGTCATTTGGTAAAGGAATAAACTCATGACTTATTACAGAGAAACAGATATAGACGAAGTATTACAGACTCACACTGTCTTTACCAATGTTTCAAAAGGAGAAGTGGCTAAAGCTGCAGACCTGAAGAAGATTTTCGGTACAGATGACCAGTCTGAAATATGTCTTCAGGTACAAAACTTTTATTATGAGTCCATGAGCTTGGTCTGACAAAAACATGTTTGAAGATTCCATCCCAAGCTCAGCCAAATTCATTCAGACGATTGTCATTTGTCAACAGGATTAATTCTTCCTCGGCCACTGAAAATGTTTTAGGAAAGCAGCTCTGGGATACCAGCCTTTGTCTTTGGCTGCAGAATATGCCATTTTTGCTTTATCATTTTGATATTGGCCTAGTTTTTCTTTTATTTGCAGAATTTACTGATATTGTATGAAATTGTTATCCTTTTTTACAATGGAAATGACATAGTTTGATTATCATTGGGATTATTGAAACCTACCCAATTCTCATGACCTTTTACCAGACAAACAATTTTAGACTTGTTGAATTAGAACTATTTGTACATGGCAATAAAAGTATGGCTCAAATGATAAAATCAGGTCTTTCTGTAAGACGAAGAGCATTGTGAGAAGAAAAGAAAATGCTTCATACCACCATTCATTCCTTTTTCCGCAATGGTTTCAACAGCCCTTTCCATTCAGTTAAATAAAATCAAGGATTGGTTGGACACAAGGGCTAACAATATTTGAGCCATACTGTGGCAAAAGGGGGCTTAATGCCTCACTTCATTATGGATCCATAAAATCTGTTTTGTCTAACAAACAACTGAATCATGAGGCAGAATGGACCTTTGACATGCAAAATATTTGAAAGTAGCGAAAAGTTTTGGCCAATGTCAGCCTGCACAGGGTGTGCAGGCTGACATTGGCCAAAACTTTTAGCAAATGCATTAAGCTCCCTTTTCACAGAACATGGTTCATTTACTTCTTTTTCTCCGCAGATTCTTGCCAAAGGGGAGCTCCAGGTATCAGAAAAAGAGCGTCATGCCCAGCTGGAGTCCATGTTTCGTGATATTGCAACAATTGTGGCAGATAAATGTGTGAATCCAGACACCAACAGACCATATACAGTTACAATGATAGAGAAGGCCATGAAAGACCTTCATTTTTCTGTCAAGCCAACAAGGAATACCAAACAGCAGGTATTTTTTGAAAGAGTTTATATCACGATTATCCCTTCTTTCATTTATCCATAGAAAGTATCAAAGTGATAAGTTGTTTTTTCAAGCAGTACAGATTTCAACAAAGATTAATACTTCATTAAAAAATGCAGTCTGATCTTTTAACTATATCATCCACTTTGTTTTGTTTATCACCCAGACAGTTAACCCATTACCACACAATCCCTACTTTTGATGCCCCTAAGAAAGAAGCCTTTAGAAAACATTGTGGGAAAAGGAGAAATGCTGGTTACCAGCATTTTCTCCTTTTCCCACAGTGTTTTCTACCCTTCACAAAACAAATTTCAAATTTTCAGTCACTTTTTTTTTTGTCTTCTGCAAATGCTTTCAATTTGGACAAGCCTAAAATATTGTCGTTTGGTAATGAGTTAAGCATGGATTTGCTTTTTACCTCCAGCAGGCAGTTCTTACATCTTTAAGCTGATTGCTTCATTAAAAAGATGTGACAAAAGGAAAAATGTTGTATTTATTAACTAGAAGTCCCAATAAATAAGCCTTGAAATAGAAAGAACCCAACCTGGACTTTGACTTACGACATCTACTATATTAGAAAAATCCCTTAGCAAACTGTTGCTCTAGCCAGACAAATTGTCAGACAATAGGGAGGAAAAAAATCGGGAGCAAACTGCGATTTTTAAGACTACCAAAGTGTTGGTTTATTTTTCAAATGGAAAAGACACATTTTTGATAATGAAATTTTGAGAGATAAAATAATGTATATGGCCATCTTAATCCTTTACCCCATTAGCATTTCTCTGGTATCTCTAACTGACCCTAAATAACAGCAAGGATAAAGCTGTTTCTTATTTTTTCATGACACCTTTTGATAGCATAGAAAACATTGTGGCAAAAGGTGAAATTGCTCGTCACGAGCGATTTCACCTTTTGCCACAATGTTTTCCAAAGGCTCCTACAAGTAATGCGTAGAAATGAGTATCTATGGAGTAAAGGGTTAATTTGATTACCAGTATACATGTATGTATATTTAATTACTGTAGGCTTTAGATGTGATAAAACAGTTTAAAGACAAAGAAGTGATACACATACAGAGAGCATATATGAGGCTGAAACTTGTTATTCCAGGTAAGAAATAGCGTGTTGTAGTAGAAATTGTGGCTTAGGTTTGCAGCTTAGAAAAACCAGGAGTTTAAAGGTGGCCCTTCAGATTTTGGGATGAAAATTTTACAAAAGTGCAAAAAATCATCCTTATACTGCCAAAGCCTTTTAATTTCCATTCATAAAACCCCATTAGTCGAAAACCGTCAGACTACACGAGAAATTAGAGATTTAATACGGCCCAGGTGGATGCCAACGGGAGACACATTCTATTTTTAGATGATCAGTTCGCTCATTTACTTACAGGAATACACAGGAGAAGCTTCGAACATACCATCCGAAGAAAACATTATGGAAAATAATACATGTATTACATGTTTGTTATGATAGGGAACTCAAGCGTTCTGAGTCACGTGCCAGTCACTTGACCTTCCCACAATGCTTTATATATTTTTGGCGCGAAATCTAAAAATATCTTAAGAGGCTACGTAGCCTTTTAAGGGAATACCATCAAAAACATTTTTTTTTGTAATTTTATGAATCTTAATTACTGATGATTTGTATTATTTTTTTATATGAATTTTAGTGATATATATATATTTTTAAATTTGGTGAGATGTAAAAATTCTAATTAACTGTTCCCTTTACTTCATGGTGATAAGTTCTCATAAACTGCAAAGCAAGCTTTTGTTAGTTTCCAGTATTGAAAGGGAAGTAAATCTGGCTACAAGCACTTTCTCATTTCTCATAATGTTTTCAAAACCCTTCTACAATGATGATTAAAACAATGGGTACTCAAGTAAGGATAAAAAAAATGACTCAAGATTTTAAGGTCTGAAATGGTGGGAATTTGTCTTTTATATGGCCTTTCATAGCTGAGAAACACCAGATTTTCCATTCCACTGTTTAATTCAAATAATTTTAGATTTGAAAATGTAAATCGTGTAAGATTAAAGTGTAGCCCATTGCCAAAGAATCCCTGGTTTTGACATCCCTGAGATAGAAGCCTTTTGAAAACATTGTGGGAAAAGGAGAAAATGCTGGTAACATCCTTTTCCCATACTGCTTTCTACCCTGCTGGAAACAAATTTCAATGTTTGAGTTATGTTTATGTTATTGTCTACAAGTGCTTTCAATTTGGATAAGCGTAAAATTTTGTTGCTTGGTAAAGAGTTAAAGATAAGATGATGCATTATTTTTCTGTTCCATGTCACAGGTAAAGAAGGTAGAAAGTTACAGAAAAAATTACAGAAAATAGCAACCAGAGTGGAGCAGGATGATTTTGATGATGACGAGTTAGAGATGGTAGGTCCGTTTTACACATCCCCACAGCAAACTTATTAACTCTTTACCAAACAACAAAATTTCTGACTGATCTAAATTGAAAACATTGCAGATGACAAAATGAATGTGACTAAAGAATTGAAATTTCTTTTAGGAAGGGAAGAAAACATTGTGAGAAAAGGAGAAAATGCTAGTTACCAGCATTTTCTCCTTTTCCCATAATGATTCTAAAGGCTTCTTTCACAGGGGTGTTAAAAGTCGGGATTATATGTTAAAGGGGTATAGCGAAATCAGTTTGTTTCCTATCTTAACATGAACATTTTAGTAAAGTTGGTGACTATTTGTTGTATGATCAGGTGGTTGGGCAACTTGGAAGCTTGTTCCTGGCTGTGGCAAATCATTTCGCCCGCAGGCGAGGCAAACAGATTCATTATACTGCAAACTTTTACCATTGCAACTTGTCCGAGGCAAAGTTTTGCTATGTTGTGGTCTGACAAATTGAGTACGCTGATCAAATTGGATTTCCCTTCATAGTGCATCAGTTCAGTGACAACTGGTGTCACAGAGAACTGATGTCACTGAAACAGGGTTTTTCCATGACGCACAAATCCTGCGTCATTGACACAATTTTAATTCAAATGACCTCCAAAATAAATGCCAGTGCGTTATCGGTGATGCAAATTTCCAAAATCTAAATAATGTATGAAGTTGAATGAAGCGTCATAATTCCAAGTCTGTTCTTATTTCAATGTCAGATGAACACCGTGCTTTTTTTAACTACGGGGTTTATTTTAGATAAAACTGGTTTTCCAGTAATCTATTTAAAGAATAAGACTGGTTTACACATTGTTGTCAAGATGTATATTGGACACATGTCTTAAATATGGGTCAAAGTCAAAGTCATGGTTGGGTTCTCTGTATTTCATTGCATATTTTACATGACTTCCGGTATGTAAAAGTACACATTACCGGTCTGTGCTGTAAGGGGAAAAATAATGTCATGCGGAAGAAAACTGTAGCATTCTTTTATTGTCTGCTTCCTACAACTGCCGATCAAGCCACGTCGAGCAGGGATTCAGACGAAAATGTTTGGATTGTCAAAAAGTGATATCGGCCTTTCCGTCAGAAATGATCTTCCGACTTTGGAATTTGGCGTTTAACTCTTTACCACACAAGAAAATTTTAGACTGGTCCAAATCAAAAGCATTGGCAGACGACAAAATAAAGGTGACTGAAAAATTAAAACTTGGTTTGGGAAGGGTCTAAAACACTGTGGGAAAAGGAGAAAATGCTGGTTACCAGCATTTTCTTCTATTCCCACAGTGTTTTCAAAAGGCTGCTTTCTCAGGGTCATTAAAAGTCGGGATTGTGTGGTAAAGAGATAAAGGTAAAATGCATTATAAATCGTGCTTGAAGTTGATGACAAGGAAATCCATATTTTTGACCCCCAAAATTAATGAAATGACCCTATACTAATGAGGAAGGGGGTCAAAATGACCCCCCAATTTTCAAAGCTGAGGGAAAACCCTGCAGAAACCATGATGCATGAACTTCATGAAGTCACTGAAATAAACATTCACTATAATTATTTTTATTTAAACATAGGTTTAAACAACTTTAAAGTAAGTAGCTATGCATTTTAATAATTCGTTTGCAAAGGTAAAGTCATTAGTTGCCTCAAACAACCATTAGGTTATCCCATTGACGTTTCATTGTATGAGTTTTGGCACTTCACAGTTTTGAAATACAATTTCCACCATTTCAGTTTGGTCCAAACCTGTCTGCAAATATTTTGGATTTGCACAAGTCCCAACTTGATATATTTGGTAAAGCATTAACCTTTTACCAAACCTTCCCTGGTATTAACGACCCTGAGGAAGAAGCCTTCTGAAAACATAGTGGGAAAAGGAGAAAATGCTGGTAACCAGCATTTTCCCCTTTTCCCACAATATTTTCTATTCTTCCAAAGTCATGTTTCTTTTTGTCAATTGCTACAATTTTGTTGTTTGGTAAAACATTAAACACTTAACAAACTGCTTGTTTTGATGTCTACAGGTTATACTGATAGATCCAGGCAGTTTTCGGGAGGTTGAAGAACTAGTACGGGAAGAGACTAAAGGGAAAGCTAAAATTGAAGTGTTAAGTTTGAAAGATGTGGAAGAGGGTGATGAACTCTTGGAATGACCTCTACAATGACCTTTGATTAGCCAATCAGAAACTAAGGTCAATTCCCACCAGCAGGCTGACCTGGAGGCTGAAACTAGAGTCACAATAGAAGTCAGCCTCTTGATCCTGCCGGCAGACAGCTTCTGGCATCTTCTGGCATTTTTCAGCCGACAGTTTTCGAAAAATGTTTTGGAAGAAGACAGCAGCTTTTAATTATTTTGTACTATTATGTCATCACTAATTAATACCCCCACAATGTAGTGGAAGGGGTATACTGGAAGCAACATGGCTGTCTGTCCGTCAGTCTGTCTGTCCTTAGACGCAAATATGTCTGGAGCAATACTTCTACAGTTTTTCATGTACTGAACTAAAATTTACACACAGGGTTCCTATATATGAAGTTGCATGTGCAAATTTCATGACCCTGCTGCAATTTGTTACAGAATTATCTCCCCTTGAAATCTTTTCAATTCTTATTTTTGTACTAAACCATTCTGCATTCTATGACAAAGACCTGTTCTTGTGACAATGAGCTGGTGGGGGGTATAATCATGTTTAGTGACAGCTCAGTGCCCGTATTCACCAACCATTCTTAAGAACATTCTTTGTCTTATTCTCCAGAATTTTCTACATTTGTAAGTAACACAACTTCCGATTGGCTAAACCATTCGGTTTAGCCAATCAGAAGTTGCGTTACTTACAAATATAGAAAACCTTGGCGGATAAGACTAAGAATATTCTCAAGAATGGTTGGTGAATACGGGCCCTGGTTTCAGCCAATGTTTTAAGAATGCTCTGTGAAATTGGGATTTGATGCAACTACAAAGGGTAGCAATGCAGGCTAGCCTGTGGAGTGTGCACAGGCTAGCTTTGGCTAATTCTTTTTTGGCTTCAGGAAAATGTTCTACATGTCGAAGGACCATTCTACCACAAAATTAATCCGAATGTTAGACAGACAGGATTTTATAGATCCATGATAAGAATGTGATCAAATACTTGGTATAAGACTTTTAACGACCCAGAGAAAGAAGCGTATAGAAAACATTGTGGGAAAAGGAGAAAATGCTGGTAACCAGCATTTTCTCTTTTTTCCATAATGTTTTCTACTCTGTAGAGGACAAATTTAAAAAAGCTCTGCTTCCTTATGTATTAATTCTTAACCACATAATCCTGACTTTTAACGACCCTGAGAAAGAAGCATATAGAAGACATTGTGGGAAAGGAGAAAATGCTAGTAACCAGCATTTTCTTCTTTTCCCACAATGTTTTCTTCTCTATGAAGGACAAAGTTTACCATTTGAGCCATCTTTTAAGTTTACCATTTGAGCCATCTTTAAAATGTCATCTGCAAATGCTTTCAATTTGGACCGGTCTATAATTTTGTTGTTAGGTAAAGGGTCAAGTAACCAACTACCAAATAATCCTCAGTTAATTACCCTGAGCAAGAAGACTTATGAAAACATTGTAGGAAAAGGAGAAAATGCCAGTAACAAGCTTTACACTTTTTCCGATGATGTTTTCTACCCTACCAAAGAAGATCTGTTTTTCTTTGTATTGGAGTTTAAAGCCATTTTAACTGCCCAGGTCAGCGACGCCCCATGTGTTTCCTGGCTTTCTCACACAAGTGATGACACAACTTTCTTTCCAAAGCCACTGACTACTTTTCTTACGTGCATCAGAGGTGAGAGGTAAAAAATCATGGGCAAGAAAGTGGCAACCAGGTATTGAATGTCACATCTAGATCACAATATAGGTACTCTATTTCAAATCTTTGATAGAATTTCTGTCTCCAAAAGTTGTTTGTGATTTGTTGTTTTTAACAGGAAAAATAAAAAGGGCATTTTCATGCATTGTACTTTGTAGTGGCCAGAAATAAACAATGCTGGCATTAAAATAGTTTGAGATTAAATCATACCATTTAAGAGTATAGAAATTATTGTGAGGATGACAATCTGATTTTAAATGGTTGTTCGTTAAAGGCAGTTAAATGAATTTGTGACCCGTCACATGAAAAGGGACTATCTGGGAATTCAGTACATCATTGAGATAAGAACTGTTCAACGATAGTGCATGTTAATTTAAGATGATAGTTAAAAAATGATTGTATAATAAGGTAGAGTGACCACTTTTCACACAGGAAATATCATAAAAGGGAAAAGAGTGACCCTGGTCAGCATGCACAATTTGCAATTTGCACAGGCTGACCAGGCTCGACACTTTGCAGTTCCCAGATGGTCCCTTTCTGCGTGATGGGTCACTCTGTCACGCACGGACAGATCATACAGTAATAGATAATCTCCACTATAATTTCCAATAGTATGATCTATATTTAAATGCATGTTAGCATTTGTATTTTGATTACTTTTGGCCACTTCTTTGCCTTTAAAAACATGAACACTGCATTAACTCTTAACAAATGACAAAATTTTAGGTTTGTCCAGATCGAAAGCAATTGCAGATAACAAAATAAAAGTGACTGAAAATTTGAAATTTGTTTTGTGAAGGGTAGAAAACATTGTGGGAAAAGGAGAAAATGCTGGTTACCAGCATTTTTCCTTTTCCCACAAAGTTTTCTAAAGGCTTCTTTCTCAGGGGCGTCAAAAGTAGGGATTGTGTGGTAATGGATTAATCCTTTATCACACAATCTTGACTTTTAATGACCCAAGGAAGAACACTTTCGAGAACAATGTGGGAAAAGCAAGCATTTTCTCCTTTTCCCACAATGTTTTCTCTCCTATTATAGACAAATTCCATAATTTGATCCACATTGTAATTGTCATCTACAGGTGCTTTCAAATTGGACATGTCTAAAATTTTTGTTGTTTTGTAAAGAGTTAACATAATCCATTGGTAAAATTCTGACTCCGTGCAGAATTAAAGTTTTTTTTTTAGATGCTTAAAAATGTTTTACTTGTTTATTTAAGTTACGCTTTGCCTTTGCAATTTTTTTTACAACTTTTATATTATGTGTTCTGAATAACAGGGACTAACTATTTACCTAATTATCCAGTGTTTAAATAATCATTTCTACCCTTTCAAAGACAAATTTCTCCATTTTAGCTACATCTTATTTCTCTTCAGCAAATGGGTTTAGACAGGTCCAAAAGGTTGTCATTGGGTAAAGACTAAACCCTTTCCCACACAATCCTGACTTTTTATAGACCCGGAAAGATCAGGCTTTTGAAAACATTGTGGGAAAAGGAGAAAATGCTGGTAAGCAGCATTTTCTCCTTTTCCTACAATATTTTTACATATAAATTTTTTCATAATATTTTTACCCTTCCAAAGAAAGAAATAATCATTTTGTGCTACCTGAATATTGTCGTCTACAAATTCTTTCAATTTGGTTCAGTCCAAAATTCTGTCATCTGGTAATGATTGATTGATTGTTTGGTGTTTAAAGTAGTCTTTAACATTATTACAGTTATATTGCAGTTTTATAAATCCTGTTGCAATGAATATTATCAATCCTTAGAAAGAAATTGGCACACCCAAGGATCGAACCTACAACCCCCGTTCTCAATTCTTGAATTTTACCAACTTAGCTACAAGGGCTCGGCCTTTTGGTAAAGAGTTGTTACATCTATTACACAAGGCCAAAGTGGAGCAAAGTTTATCTCTGGGGTGCAAAGTAAATAAGACCATGGTTTCAGTGTTGAAAAAGGACTTGGAATCAATGAGACTTAAAACCATTAAGACTTGGAATCAATGAGACCTAAAACCATTGAGACTTGGAATCAATGAGACCTAAAACCATTGAGACTTGGAATCAATGAGACCTAAAATCATTGAGACTTAGAATCAATTAAGACTTAGAACCATTAAGACTTGGAATCAATAAGACCCTCAATCGACAAGACCTAGAATCAGTATGACCTAGGCTCACATTCACCAACCATTCTTAAGAACATTGTCATATTCTCCAAAATTTTCTGTATTGAAAGTACCACAACTTCTGGTTGGCGAGCCAATCATTCGGTTTAGCCAATCAGAAGTTGTGTTACTTACAAATTTAGAAAATCTTGGAGATTAAGATTATGAATATTCTCAAGAAGGGTTGGTGAATACAGGTGCTGGAAACAAGAATCAGTAAGACTTAGAATAAGACTTGGAATCAATTAGACTTAGATGTATTTAGACATTCAATAAGACTTGGAATCAGTAAGACTGAAATTAAGACTTTGAATCAATTAGGCTTAGATATAGTAAGACTTAAAATCAGTAAGACTTTGAATCAATTCAATGTTGCCTTTATGGGTATGGTGCTGGATTTGCAACTTGGAGGTTTGAATCCCACTTGCCACGATGGCTTCTTTTATGTGTCCATCAGCATAGAAGTGTGGAACCCCAGTATTTTATTTTTAAACCATTAAACTTCTGTAACCTGAACTGTAACCAGGGCCGGTATTCACCAACCATTCTTGAAAATATTCTTAGTCTTACTCTCCAAGGTTTTCTAGATTTGTAAGTAGCACAACTTCTGATAGGCTAAACCATTCAAACAGAAGTTGTGTTACTTACAAATGTAGAAATTTCTGGAGAATAAGACATAAGAATGGTTGGTGAATATGAGCCCTGTTGCTTCAAGAAGCTAAAAGCAGCGACATAACACACCTTAACTCTACCAAATAACAAAATTTTAGACCAGTCCAAGTTGATATGCAAATTTTACAGACTACAAAATAGTTGTGACTCAAAATTGTCTTTTGTTATAGGAAGGACAGAAAGCATAGTGGGAATCAGAGCAAATGCTGGTAAACAGCATTTTCTCATTCTATCTCAATGTTTTCTAAAGCTTTCTTTCTTTTGAAGGGATGTTAAAATTTGGTATTTGTGTGGTAAATGGTTAACTTAAGACAGAACAAAACATTAGAAAGAAAAATCACACATCCGTAGGTTATAGTATCATGTGGACATCCGTACTATACATTAGCCTTAGGCTGCTAAGCACGAGTCAATGACCCTTTGCAGACCGTGTAGATCAAGATCAGACTGCACAGAGCGTGCAGTCTGATCTTGATCTACACTGTCTGATAATGAGATATTGTTCTCAAAATCATAACTTTGAAATGGCAGTATTTTTGGTTTTACTATGGAAGTGAACATTTCATTTTATTTATTTAGCCGGATAAGGGTTAACTCTTTACCACACAATCCCGACTGCTGGTAACCAGCATTTTCTCCTTTTTCCAACAGTGTTTTCTACCTTTTTCTGAAACAAAATGCATTATTTCAGCAATGTTCAATTTGTCATCAGCAGATGCTTTCAATTTGGATCATTCTAAAATTTGTCGTCTGGTAAAGCATTTAAATGTAAAGCATAAACCCATCGCTTTTCAGACACACTGGCAGAAAACTTATGAAGAAAAATTTTCCAGACAAGGTCTGAGCCCTCGGATCTAGGTTTGTCAGAACCCAGTATTCACCCTTGTCACAATAAGGGCGTATCCTTCCCCTGCACTGAGCTCTAATTAATTTTTAAATAATAAAAAAAAAAACGTATTTAACCCTTTCCCAAACGGCAGACTTTGGACCAGACCAAATTGAAAGCATTTTGCAGATGACCAATTAACAGTTGCTAAAAAGATGATTTTTATAGATGATAGGGTAGAAAACATTGTGGGAAAAGGAGAAAATGCTGGTTACCAGCATTTTCTCCTTTTCCCACATTGTTTTCAAAAGGCTTCTATTCCTGACTAAAAACCAGGGATTGTTTGAGAAAGGGTTAAAAAAAATAAAAAAAATGTACGAAAAATTCCTCTAAAACTCTAGTCACGTTGCTTACTGTACAAATTCATGCAAGACATATTTTAAACATACAAATATATCTTAATTTGCATTGAAAATCAACATATTCATAGCACTATGATTAACAATAGTATATATTATACAAAGTATGAAGGGCATGGAAGATTTAGAAGAGAGAAGATAGGAGAAAAAGATTTTATTATATACCTAGCAGTGAAATCCTGGAATTTCCCAGTGTAATAAATTTTGATATCATCACTAGTGACGTTATCAACTTTCACTTTCACTTCCTGACGTAATTTGGGAACTACTTTTTTTTTTCCGACTACATTTTTTTCGACTTTCAAACGCAAAATTACTAATAATGATGTCAATAAGGTATATAATAAATAGAATAATCAACTGGTTATTTTTGATAGGAAAAATATCTCACTCGGACGCGTCGTAAGGCGTTAAAAGAACTCGTGCTGCGCATTCGTTTTTTCAACGCCTAACAACGCATCCTCGTGAGATATTTTTCATATCAAAAACAACCAGTTGATTATCCTCTATTTAATAGAGGAGGGATATGTTGTTTGCTATTTCTGAATAAAGGGTGGGTAGGTAGTTCTGGGATCAATTTTGCAACGTTTTCAAACGTTGACGAGCCGAAAATGTACTGATGGTATAACGGGTGTAATGCACTCAAACACATATGTAAAAAGAAATAAAAGGTTTTGAAAATATACCAGAAAAAGTAGTAATTGTTTTTTTTTTTTTCTGCAAGTTATTTCTCCTTTCCCAAACAATGATTTACATATCAGTGATAAAAAATATTTCGATCCTTTCCAAATATACTGAAAGTATAGTATACGTGTATATATGTATTTCAGAAATATTTTTGTCATTAGCTTTATTAAGTCGTGTCTCTAAAAATAGATGTATTGTTATGGATTAAAAACCCTTTCAGAAGATGGCAAAATTTTAGACTTGCCCAAATTGGCAAAAAAAGTATTTGATGAATACAAAAATAAATGCAGTGCAACAGATGGACTATCTCTTTGAAACGGTTGAAAATATTGTGGGAAAAGGAGAGTATGCTGGTGACCAGCATTTTCTTCTTTTTCCACAATGTTTTAAAAGGTAATTTGCATCTGTTTTTTTTTTTTTCTCAAACTAGACACTATTATCAAAGTGTTCACACTGAGACCACATTTATGCGTTAAATAGGCCTAATTCTAGTTGACTTCAGCGAAAGGAGACGTGCATGCTTGATAAGTTTTACTGCTTTGTATGCTCTATTTGTCCCATTTTGTGTAGACATATACTGCATATATATGTATTGTTAATTCTGATCTTGATCTATACTGACGGCAGGTGCAGAGAAAGTAGTTAAGGTTTACCACACAATCCCGACTTTTGACGACCCTGAGAAAGAAACCTTTTGAAAACATTGTGAGAAAATGCTGGTAAACAGCATTTTCTCCTTTTCCCACAATGTTTTCTACCCTTCCCAAACCAAATTCCAAATTTTCAGTCACATTAATTTTGTCGTCTGCAAATGCTGTCAATTTGGACCAGTCTAAAATTTTGTCGTTTGGTAATGAGGTAAAGGGTTGAAATAAAACATAGACTACAACGTGTTATGGTATCTCATTAAAGGAATTTGAAAACATGACATTACATTGACTCAAACAGGTATTTGTTTTCTTTTGTATGTTTACAAGAATGTTCTTTGACGTCTTTTTTTAGAAATATTTCAGTTACATTTTGAAGGCCAGTGAACCTGTCGATGCTTTTTTCGTACTTTGTATTAACAGCACTATGTACAATGGTCACTGGCTGCTTTCCTGCATAACCATCATCGAAACAAATGATCAGTGGTCGGTGGGAGTTGAATCCCGTCGCAATGACTATCATTGGTCGTCGAAAAGAAATATGGTGAGCCGAGATACGAACTAGCAACCCCTAGTGTCATGTGCAGTACCCGACAGCGAGTGCATTTGCTGACTCAGCAGTATTTAATTATCATATAGTCCCAGCTTTTAACGAACTTAAAAAAGAACCTTTTTTGAAAATAATATAGGAAAAGGAGAAAACGCAGGATCTAAAAAAAAAGAAGAGAGAGAAAAAAAAAAAAAAAAAACAGCATTTTCTCCTTTTCACACCATGTTTTCCGCTTCAACAAAGACAAATATCATTATTTTATCTACATTTGACTTGTTCTTTGCAAACTACATGCACTATAAATTTGAAGACATTAAAAAAATTGTCCTGGATGTTAGAGTTGGTCGGTTCCTCTATTGCTAACCTTCTTCTGCAAAAAGACATATAGGACTATAAACAACTCCTGCTCTATGGAAAGGGGGTTTAATGCATCTGCAAAAAGTATCTACTCGGATAAGCCTGCGATTCCGTATACCCCCCTCTCCCTTTCCACTACGTTGTATGGGGTGTAACATAGGTGTATCCATTTTAGCTATAGAGACGAAGAATGCATATGTACACGTAATATACCAGAGGCCAACAAATCTATCAAGATTAGGACAAAGCCAAAGATCCAACGGGTTTGAAGAAACGTAGGAATTATGGAAGACCGTCTCCTAAGAAAAGATGGTCCATGGTCGCTTACTGTGTGTGCGGCAGCATTCATTTCGCAGGTTTGTTCCTTTCTATTCTCATGAAAAAATAGGTCGTTGTCTGCGCATTGCATATTCTTCAAAGATCCGACCTATCTGATATGACGTATCACTCTCCCCAAAGTTGGGGGGGGGGAGGGGATTGTAGTAGTACGCGCTATAAAGTAACAATGGAGAAAATGGCTTTTTTTTTATTACGTTTGAGGAGAAATCAGGCCAGCTTTAATTACAGATTTCTCTACACTGCTGCATTATAGCTGAATGAATCGCACGAGGTAGCGTTTTATTCACTGAACGTTTATTTCAGTTTGAAATTCAAAGCAGCGGTTGTCGCGTAGAAAAATAGTCCGGTTATGTACCCAGAATGCCCAAATTAGATACAATTGTATTTGTAGAATGCCATCTAGCATTTAGCGCAAAAGGCAGTTTAATCTCTAGCCTACTAAGCGCCACTCGCTGACCTTTTGCGGACAATATAGAACCAAGATCAGACTGCACAGAACGTGCAGTCTGATTTTGGATCTACACTGTCCGATATCGAGATATTTTGCATCACAAACAAAGATTGAAATAGGGATATTCGGTCTTACACTATCGACTTACTAGTTTAATTTTTTTCCTTGTCAGGTTAACTCTTTACCATACAATCCCGAGTTTTATCTACCCTAACAGAAAAAGCTTTTGAAAACATTGTGGGTAAAGGAGAAAATGCTGCCACCAGCATTTTGTCCTTTTCCCAAAATATTTTCTTCCCTTTCAGAAACAGTTGTCATCGTTCCAGGCATCTCCAATTTGTCGCAAATGCTTTGAATTGAGACAAATCCAAAATTCTATCGTTTGGTAAAGGGTTAAGGGTTAAGTAGCTTTTGCAAACGGCGAGGCTCAAGAACGTACTAACATTGGATCTACATGGTCTAAACTTTATAAGACGTTTAAAAAAGAGAGAGAGAGAGAGAGAGAGACTGACAGACAGAGACGGAGAGAGAGAGAGAGAGAGAGAGAGAGGGCGATAAATATAAGGTCGCCGGCTTCTGCCGGGCGACCAATAAAGAAGAAAATGAAAACTTGAAATTGGAATAGCTCTTAGTCAAAAGAAAAAAACGTCTATTCGTTATTTGGCGTTCCCTATTGGCCAATACCGATTGATTGATTGAATTTGCGTTCATTTATCGTCACCGAAAAGAAACGACAGGTATTAAAAAAAAAAAAGAGAAAATAATAAGATAAAATTAAAGGAAGTGTGATCTTTAAAACTACTTTCTGTAATAAATAGATGCTGTTCTTTGAAAGGGGGATAACTGCAAGTCAGTGATTCATTATACCAAGCAGTTTATCACATATCGTCGGTTTGCTTCCAAAACCTCGTAACTACAGCTTGAAACAAGCTGTAGTTACGAGGTTTTGGAAGCAAACCGACGATATATGGACATATAAAACCTAATTTTGTCCAAGGACAACCTAAATCAAGGGCTAAATCGCTCCTTTGTTACGGATAAATTTATCGAAAACAAAATGCTTTGAATCTGGATAAGAACTTTTTTTTCAAATGTATTAAATCCCCTTTCCACAGAGCATAGCTCAATAATTTATATCACACTACGTTGAAAACACCTACGAAATACATGTGATGGATAATCAAGAATAATATAGATTTGAAGTGTAAATGTAGGTTTCTTTTTTTTTTTCAAAAGGTGATCGGCGGAGGTATACAAACATCCGGCCTATATTATGTTTACTTCCGGTCTACATTTGACGCTTCTGCAGTTGCGACGTCATGGCTCTGCTCAATGTCGTTCGTTGGTTGGTTTCTGGGTTGTAAGTACCGTATATAGACTAACTGGAAGAAGTAAAGTGTTCCGGTGTATGTTTTGTGCATGCATCTTCGAAAGTGCATAGGCTTATACTAATGTGAGAATGAAATTAAATTTTCTAGATAACTTCAGTACGTTCTCTGCTTTGAGAGGCTACATATGGCACCAGCAATGTCCTTGTAACTGGTGACACGTTTTCTTCAATTAATTCCTTTCTTTAGCTCAACAGTCCTAAAATGGAACCTTGTCCGAGACGGACCCAATTAGCTTAGGCCTACCTATGTCCTGAAAGGGATCGACTTTGTATACCAGAATTTATGTTGGCTCAGTCATCTAAATCAAACGCTTTCATTTTGTCGAGATTGGCTTCAAATTGATCGGCCGACACACTCTGGTTCCCCGTAAAGTTTACGGATTACCCGAGTCTTAGCCGATTCCATACGATTTTGGCGATGAAAGGCGATGTTACACGATTCCATTCGAGTGCCCCATCCTTAAGTCCCATTATTTACTCTTTCCATTGCAGCTGCCATAGGAGGTCATATCATCAAAAGATTTGGATATCGTGTTTGTGCATTGATCGGGGCGCTGATAAGCAGTTTTGGGTTTGCAATGTGCATGTTTGCTCACAACTTCTACACGCTTTTCTTCCTCTATGGCATACTTGGGTGTAAGTAGAGCTTATGAGAGTTATTGTGAAAAGATATCTTTGTGAAAGAAGTTCGGTCATTACCCATAGGCAAGGGATCTTGAAGCTGTTCAAGCCACATCGTACTGTACCTCTCTTGGCTCTCATTTGGCATTTGAAATATTTGGATGTATTTAGAGGTAATTCAAGGCGCTGGAATTTTTATTTTGGCCAAAAATTAGAAACAGATGTTAAATAGTAAGAACTTCACACGAGGAAAATCCGATACAAAATTTGATTGGTCATCCCTAGTCATGTGATCTTGATTTCTATATATAAAATCAAAATTAGAGAGTGTATTTTTCAACCATAGACGTAAAATATAATTGTGCTGACCGAGACGGGTCTTAGTGTAGGTTGTCCGCAGTATATTAGAACATTTCTTAAATATATGAATCATGCTTTATGACAAAGGGCTTTAATGCATCTGACATGTGTCGATACTTTTTGCTACAGCTAAATTTTCTGCATTTCCAAGGACCATTCTACCGAAGAACTCATGCAGTTGGTCTTTAGACAAGATGGATTTTATGGATATTTTTTATGATATGGCTAGCTTGGTATAAAGCATCACAGAGTTGAATTAAAACTCCTTTTGAAGCGAGAGTTTCTGATAGCCTCGACCAGGTGCGAGGTGTATCAAAATAAGGGTTAAAATCGATTAACACTTATCCTGGTAAATAACTAGCATAAAGTTTTCATTTCGATGGTAGAAGTCCAAATAATGCAATCTCAAGGCTATGTTTTGAGCAATATTATCTCCTTGTCGGACAGAGTAGATCAAAGATCAGACTGCACGTTCTGTGCAGTCTGATCTTGATCTACACTGTCCGCAAAAGGTCACTGTAATTCGTGCTTGGCAGCCTAAGGGTTAATATTTTGTATGACATATGTCCAAGATGATTTTTCTTTCATTCTTTTAGGCGTTGGAAATGGAATACAGTTATGTGGTTTTTACACTGCTGTGAACTTCTATTTCGAGAAATACGTGAACTCGGCCCAGACCTTTGCATCGGTCGGTGTTGGGATAGGAGTCTCCATATACTCTGTAGTTTTTACAGGTACGTGTTTATTTGAATGTTATTTAACTCCGTTTTCAACAGTATTTCAGTTATGACTCGAAGAATGTATTTAAGTAATATATATCTTATGTCATCATTTCACTTTTTGTGGTACTAGTAGATCTATTTGTCGATGACAATACCACTATCAGTTCAGTATTGCATTTTGAAAACCGTGTATTGTTTTTTTTGTGCAAAGCCGAAAAATTAAACCCCAATTATACTCAGGTTTTGACAGGCAAACGGCTTTTCTTTTTCGGTAGCACTCAGGTATGTAATTGGAAAAAGCATATTAAAATAGACGGGGTGAGACCATCGATCGTGTAAAAGCTATTTTTTATTGAAAATAATTTCACTCGTGGATAGCCTTCTATTGGCGCAATGATACAAAATTTATCTCTCGATTGCTTGGTCCAGGGCTTTTTCATTCCAAAACCAGTTTGTCCCATGGCTTACAGTTCATCCCATGATTTCCTACTCTGTTTGATTGGGCATGAATATTTACAGATCGTATTTCTCTTTTTTTCTTTCAAATTTATAATTCTGCCCAAATTCATCCTTGACAAATAGATCTACCACTTCAGCGTTCTCAACACTTTGATAATCAACTTCATCGAAGGTTGAAGTTTTCTTTTTCAAATACCAAAATGAATGATCCGAATTTATGATCCACGTTCCGGCAAATGGGGAATGGGGGATGGGGCGGGGGGCGGGTTGTTCATGCATCTTCGTGATGCATTCTGACGACCAAGTCAGCACCATAATCATGAATCCATACATCCAAGTTCTACATCTAAAATTGACTGAAGCACGAGGTAGAATCGTGGTTGGGCATGCCGAAAATTTAGAAATTGAAAGCAGCATCGATTTCATTTTGTTTATGGATTTAGTACCATTTTCATAAAGCTTACCTTTACTCAACCTACACAATAGTCATGATACATAAATGAATGTACATTTAAAATCAAAGCACTGACAGTACGGAAAGCTGAGAGTACAACTACTCAGTGAAATTACATGTTTTTAATTTTCGTGTGAAATGAAATAACTTGATATGACAGTAATCAATTAATTTTCATGAATCAACTTTTATACGCATATATATACACTCTGTATAGTTTGAATCTGTTTTATACAATGTGTGTGATTTAAAACTACTAATCACCCTGGATGACTCGTGCCAAACTGTTTGATCCAAAGGTTTACCCGGGTCATATCTGGATCCGAACCCAGAACCACTAATATCATATCTGGCACACCACTGCACAACAGTCTCCCATACATGATTTAGGGTCATGACTGTATAGTCTGCTACTAGATCAAACAACCCACTGTATAATTTACAATAACTCTAAAAAAATTGACAGGATGTCCATTTTCAACATAAAGCGAAGCATTTTAAGAAAATGACCAACTGCTTCTAACAATCCATCGCTAAAATTTCCCTTTATAATCTATGTCAAAGTTAAGAGAAAGAAATTCGTATTAGGATTCGTAAAGCGCTATATATCAGAGTTGGGTTTAATTCAAAGTTTTAAATTTCTTTCCAGGTTTTATAGAGGAATACGGGTGGAGAGGTGCGTTACTACTGCAGTCTGGGTTCTCTCTAAATGCCTGTGTTATAGCAATGCTACTTTTTCCACGATCATTGACCGGCGGTACCGTGAGAAAAACGATACGATGGTCCGTCATTCTAAAAATACATGTTTTATTACTATGTATTCACTTTTATATGGCTGTAATAACCGAATCTATGGTGTACGTGCATTTACCTGTTCTTATTACATCTAAAGGATTTAGTGCTAAAACAGCAAGCATTAGTCTGCTTATATTTGGTGTAAGTAACATTGTTTCAAGAGCAATTTATTCTATACCATGTAAAATCAATGTAATATTTCTATACACCATGACTATGTGTATCGGCGGGGTTTTACTCTTAGTCTTGCCATTTCTTCGTGTTCTGTTCAGTATATTAGTTTGTCTTGCTTCTGCTGGATTTACGTTCACTGTATATGGTGGAATGAACCTGCTGGTTATTCGACAAACCGCGCAACCTGACGAGTTCGTGGATGTTGCTGCAATTGCATTTTCGTTTAAAACTTTTGGAGCAGTTTCAGCAGGTCCGATTGCTGGTGAGTATCGTTTAAAATCACTTGCCTCGATCTGTTTGAAAGTTAATCTATACCACTTGCAACAGTTTTTTTTTTTTTCATATGGCGACAATGGCTTACTTCCTGACTAGGGCTTCTAGGGGAAAGTTTGAATTGGATGTTATTCATTTCTTTTTCGGATTATCATTGTATCCATTAACAGACTAAAGACGACCGTTAACTTAAGTTTACACATACAACGGACCAGGATATATTTTCCATTTCACACAATTTCTCTGTTTGAATTTTTTTCGTATCACACACATACTCTGTGGGTTTCTTTCCCGTATCACGCATTTACAGTATTTAAAACATCATGGTGTTCACCTATTACTTACGTTCGACTCTTACCGTCGAATCCCGACATAGTGCTGTCTTTTGTGCGTTTTACTTTATTTACATGTACTTTGCGATGTTTTGTAACTTGTAGACTGTGACATTTATACACTCTGCATTTCTGGTGGTCGGATCAGATCTTGTCGCGAGTTCAAAGAAGTTCGTATCTGAACATTTCGTTAAAGATAAATTTATCTGATAAAGCCATTTTTTATACTTTATTTTAACAGGTCTGGTGTTCGACATGACGGATGACTATAACTACGCTTTCTACATGTCCGGAACGATTGCGGTTGTAGCATGTATGTTTTTGATTCCATCTATCAAAGCGAAAAGTGCTTTATGTTCTCGTTTCGAAAACGTGAACTTGGATGAGATGATTTCTTTTGAAGTTAAATCAGACACAGAGAAAAGTACAAACGTATCGTCTAACGTATAACGTATGGCGGAGATATTTAGCATAGTACTAGATTATATTAGTTACCCTTTACCTACAACCCTATTTTTTACGACCCAGAGGAAGAATCCTTATGAAAACATTTTTGAGTCACGTTTACCGTGTCGTCTGCAAATACTTTGAACTAGGACAACTCTAAAATTCTATCGGTATGTAAAGATTTAATGGTTCAGTGCAAAAATGAATCATTGCATTCTAAATACAAAGTTATCGTATCCTTAGCCTAATAACTACGGTGTAGGTACTTATTAGAATTTTCACTAAGAGACAAGACAAAATTTAATGTGTACACAAAAAGATAGGGTTGATTGGAAACTTATCCATATTTGGCAGTTGTAATTCCCTCCGAGTGAACACTAGCCTGTATTCGCACACCATTTTAAAGAACATTCTTTGTACTATATACTCAAGATTTTTGAAATTTGAAAGTAACAAAACATCTGATTGGCTTAACCATTTGATTACGCCAATCAGGAGTTTAGTTACTTTCTTAAATGCCGATTTAGATTTTGAAAGAAACTAAACTGAATGGTTGAACATGGATCCTGACCAATACACTAGCGCTTCTGACTTCAAAAGTAAGAGTTGAGAAAAGTTCAAGGAAAGATAATTCCGCAACAAATCGATGCAGGGTCATAAAATTGCACAAGCACAACTTTATATATGGGAACACTGTGTGTAAATTTGAGTTCAGTATCCGAAAAACTGTCAGAGTA
Source organism: Tridacna crocea (assembly GCA_943736015.1). Lineage (NCBI taxonomy): Eukaryota > Metazoa > Mollusca > Bivalvia > Cardiida > Cardiidae > Tridacna > Tridacna crocea. The sequence continues at coordinate 3,160,585 of OX031070.1, read as the reverse complement.
GGTCATTTCGCTGGCAGACAGCCAGCCATGGCGATTCCAGTATAGCCCCTACACTTGTTGCTGGGGTATAATGACCACATTCTGCAAAAATAAATTTCACTGAAATGACCAAAAATGTCGAAATGACCAAAAGGTATCGCAATGACAAGGTGTCGAATTGACTGTCTTTCCCTCCCCCTACCCAGTATGCTGTGTTTCTCGTATCAAGAAAAGCAATTGAATTTCAAAGTAAAAAACGCCCCGCAAAATTCAGCAAATTATGACTTTACTTAAAGGTCAACATTTAAGATACCTCAATATCGAAGTTGATTCGACTACTTTCTGTTGTCAAATCTAGTCTGTCACCCGTTTCGAATACTTTATTTCGCCGTTATTTATTTTCCGAATATAAATGCTAAATTAGTATTACTTTGAAACATCTAGACTATTCACATACTTTTAATTATTATTGTAGCCGTAGATTTTTTTCTTTTATTGTCTTTTCCAGATAAAAAAATAGAAATAAAATCTTTTCTTTATTCATTTTGTTTCGTAGAATATTTTGCAGAGCTTTTTATTCAACATAGAAAGGTTCGATATAAGCACTAATAAATACTTTCTCTGAAGCGATTTTTTTTCTAAACAAAGAAAACTCAAACTTTAATTCATAATTATGTTATAATATCATTGAACTGAAATTATTTTCAGCGTAACTAATTAATATAAAAGTTCTGTATGATCGGATAAATTGAAAATAAGGACCTATTTGATACTCGAGTAAATAAATTTCAAACGCGACCAATGTTTCGCCCCCATGACACTTCACTCCATGGTCGTTTCGACCCTATTTTTTGTCCTATGTCATTTCGCCCCCCTGATCATAGTCGTTTCGCTTCTAAACCCTTTTCCCTTGTCAGTATCCCCCGTGAAAACTGTTAATATATATTATAAATACTAAAAGTTTATCACAGCAGTTAATTTATTGGATTTATCATTTATCATTTCCAATCCACTTGTAAATAGAATATCTGCCAAAAACTGCTTTAAAATTTCACGTAAATGTAGTCTTATCATGTTTAAAAGATTAGTCGGCCTCTATGTCTCATTCGTTTGACTCGTACTTTTTTTATTTTTTTTTTTTTATTTTCTTTTTTGTTTTTAAGAGTTCTCATAAGTGCATATGCATAACAAGCTGAGAAATGATGCTAATCATGGTAGGCTGCGACGCCTTTTTTCTATGATTAATAATACATGCGCACCTCTCATGTATCAATGGGTGGCGTCATTCCTTAAGCTTTTGACCATACTTGAATCTGTTATGGGAGTGTTAGCATGGGTGCACGCGTGTAGGTGTGGTTGTGAGTCTTGGTGGAAAAGTGTGAAAGTGTGGGAGTATACGTTACCTTTTTTTTTTTTTATGGTCTGATGAAAACCTTTTGGATAAGTGTATAACTGAAATAGGTATATAGTCTCAAATAATTCTTTTGAGGAGAATGGTCAAATACTATTTTATTTTGCTTTATGTAATTCTATATAAAAAGTTACGTATATATTTGAATAAAACTTAAATAAACAAATAAACTCCAAAGGCTAGAACAATGTGTAAAAGTAGAAATGGTGTTTCGTTTACCACAATTTTGTCATTTCTCCCCAATGATTTGAAAAGCCTTCCTCCACTGGGCCGTTCAAAGTTGTGATTGTGCGGGAAAGGGTCCAAGTATCATTTGTTTTGTCTTGGAAAAAAATAAAGGTCTCATCTATTTAACCCACTACCAAACAATCCCTGCTTTTTACGACTCAGAGGAAGAAGCATTCCGAAAACATTGTAGGAAAAGGAGAAAATGCTGGTAACCAGCATTTTCTCATTTTCCCACTATGTTTTCAACTCTTCTAAATTCATGTTTCAATTTTTGAGTCAAGTTTGTTTTATCGTCCGCAAATACTTTCAATTTGAACTAGTCTAAAATTTTGTCCTTTGGTAAAAAAGTTAAAGGTCCTTTTACTTCTGTTTTCTGCCTTTCTTTTTGCACTGTAGCTCAGTTAGTTGATAACAGATCTTGACTACAGGGAGTTGCCGGCCGTTCAATCTCCTCTTTAATAACTGTTGGAAGAAATAATCCACAGATGAAATAGTTGACAAATGTTGATAATTTCGATTGGCAGCGCGAGCACTGCTTGTATACGGGGCAAAACGACCAGAAGGAAGTCTGGAGGCAAAACGACCAAGATGAATGTATTGGGGACGAAACGACTATGGGTAAAAAAAAAAAATTGACGAAATGACTCGGTAACGGGAGGACTTGCTATACTTCGTCAATTTAATCGACTTAACTTTCGCTACTGTTAGATTTAAGGCCTTGTCACTTCTCGAAAACTGCATTCAAAGAATTCACAACTTTTTTTATATCTTTAATAATAACCCATGTTCGTTGAAGAAATTACTTGGGCAATTCTGACATGTTGTGTAGTTTTAGTTGCAAATATTACATTTACCGAACTAATTTTTGTTCATAGAGGCGAGTTTCACAAAGGAATTTATTTTTGCTACTTTACAAGACTCTCTTCTTTTGTACAAAGATTAGCTTGGTGAATGTATATTGATACATAAAATTAAAAAAATATTGACTAAATTAATACGTGCAAATTCGCGGGCGATTTGCTATTCGTTGAAAAATTACTTAACTTAAACCTTTAGCTGTCCCTCTACAATACACTGGAACACGTGTATTCATCTTCACGACACAATATGTATATTATTAGAGTGTTGGAGATGTTGTTCCCAGGAAACTTGTTTTTTATTTTGGGACGATTTCTACGGAGAAAGAATTATTATTCGTCTTCCGTTTTATTACGGTAAAATATGTAAGAGTGCTCTCTCTTGGACCATAAAATCGGTGTATGAGTTTTCTCCCTTAGACCAAAAACTGACAATGTAGTTAACCCTTTGGCTGCTCAGCCTGACTCAATGACTGTAGGCAGACAGCATAGATCAAGATCAGAGTCTACAGAACGTGCAGCCTGATCTTAAGTCTACCAAACGACAATGTTTTAGGCTTGTCCAAATTGAGAGCATTTGCAGACGACAAAATAAAAGTGACTGAAAATCTGAAATTCCTTTTGTGAAGGGTAGAAAACATTGTGGAAAACAGAAGAAAATGCTGGTTATTAGCATTTTCTCCCTTTCCCTCAATGTTTTTCTAATGCTTCTTTCTCAGGGTCGCTAAAAGTTGGGATTGTTTGGTAAAGGGTTAACTACTATGTTGTGGGTTCTGAAATAACTGACGGAACACAGAAAAGAGCTTTGTTGTTACATCTAGTAGGTCAGAAAGTGCAACAAATGTCAAACTCTTCAGGGCACTGATCATGACCGTGCTGTCGAGAAACTGTCGGAATACTTCCAGCCGAGGAAGAATGTTTCTTTTTAAAAACACGTATTCTAGATATACAAGACTACTTATTATTCTGCAAAGAAATTTCTCGTGATCTGGTTGGTTGACATGCCGGGAACATAATTATATCATGTTCCCTGGCAAAAACCACGTAAAAGCAGTTTTCCTTTTGAGTGCCCCGTAAACATCACTACACGTGCAACACAACATCCAACATGGCGGCGTCGATCGATCACCAGACTGCACATTTATGCACCAAACTGCACGTTTTAGTGACGTCAGTTTCCAGTGACGTCAGTTTTCATTGAATTGGGGCACACAGAAGGGAATTTCTATTTCGTTAGCATACTCGATTCGTGAAATTATAGAACAGGAAATTTCGCTTTACGGGCTTTGAAAGGGTAAAACTTCGCAGTATAATAAATTCGTTGTACGGTCAGGTGGCAGGGGACTTGAAAACTTGTTGACGGCCGTGGTGAATCATGTCACCGCCTCGCCTTCGGGCGACATGATTAACCACAGCCGTGAACAAGTTTCCAAGTCCCCTGCCACCTGACCGTACAACTAATAATGTATTGTATTGCTGTCTAACTCTGCTGGGCTCTCTAACTACCAACTCTCTCAGAATACATACGGTAGGTCTACATGCATTATCTCCCGCTAGATGGCATTCTACTAATTAATGCACATCTATCTAATTTGGGCATCCTGGGTACAGAACCGGACTACGTATTTCCAACGCGACAACCGTTGCTTTGAATTTCAAACTAAAAGAAACGTTTACACAATAAAACGCGACCTGGTGCGATTCATTCAGCTATGACCAGCAGTTTAGAGAAATCTGGAGCTAAAACAGGCCTGATTTTTCCTCAAACGTATTGATAAAAACCATTTTCTCTCCACTGCTACATTATAGCGCGTATTACTACAATACCCCCCCCAAATCTTGAAGGGGGGGGGGGGGAGGGAAGCGAGAAGTGATGCGCGTCTTATAAGACAGGTCGAATCTTCGAAGAATTTGACATGCGTAGACAACAATGGTGCATGCTATATAGATGGTATTATACTACACATAGTTTATTCCATACACTACAATATCGTTGGCGAAAAAAATTAATTGGAGAAATGATAAATATCAATACACAAAATAATGAATACCCAAGCAGTGATTTGATCAATTTCAATCGCCGCCAAACATTTACAAACGCGCAAATACACCTGTCGAGTATGTTCATACTCAAACACAAAGAGCTTTTTGTCGGTAAATTCTAAAGAAAAAAAAAAACAACCACAGAAAGAATGTAAGAACCGTGCTCTGGCAAAAGGGCGTTAACTCTTCACCAAATGACAAAATTTTAGACTGGTCAAAATTGAAAGCATTTGCAGACAACAAAATTTACGAGACTAAAAAATTGATATTTGTTCCGGGAAGGTAGCAAACATTGTGGAAAGTGGAGAAAATGCTGGTTTACCAGCATTTTCTCCACTTCCCACAATGTTTTCAAAAGGCTTCTTTTCCAGGGTCGTGAAAACCAGAGATTGTTTGGGAAAGGGTTAAATGTGTCTCCGCAATGCATCATACCAAGCAAGTCATCACGCTCTGACAAAGGGGGGCTTAGCTCTTTACCAAACAATAAATGGCTTTTACGACCATGAGATAAAAGCCTTTTGAAAACATTGTGGAAAAAGGAGAAAATGCTGGTTACCAGCATTTTCTCCTTTTCCCACAATGTTGGAAAAACACTGTTGGAAACAAGTTTCAATTTTTGAGTTACGTTTATTTTGTCGTCTGCAAGTGTTTTCAATTTGGTCCTATCCAAATTTTTGTAGTTTGGTAAAGGGTAAATGCATCTTCGTAATCTATCATACCGACACAGTAATCACATAATTATAGATCTGTAAAATCTATTTTGCTTAACAACCAAATGAACAGTGACGTAGAACGGTCCTTGAACATACAGCATTGACAAATACCGAAAAGTTTCGGTCCAGGTCAGCCTCCTTTTTTCTACAATGTTTCCAACCCTGTTGGAAACAAATTTCAATTTTTGAGTTACGTTTATTTCATCGTCTGCAAACTACATGCAAGTGCTTTGAAATTGGGACAGTCTTATATATTCTGTAGTTTGATAGAGGGTTAAGTCGAATCAAGTTTGAAATCGTCTCGATTTATGGTCTGCAGGGCTGCTTAAAAATTATGTAGATTTGCGACGGAACACCTTTAGCTCTTTACCGCACAATCCCGATGTTTAACATCTCCAATGAGAAGGACTTTTGAAAACATCGTAGGTAAAAGAGAAAATGTTGGTATCTGACATTTTCTCATTTTGCCACAATGTTTTCTGCCCTTAAAAAAAAAAATAATACCTCTAAGTTTATGCAGCATTCAATTTTTCGTCTGCAAATGCTTTGAATTTGGAAAGGTACAAAATTGTGTCGTTTGATAAAGAGTTTAAAACTCTGTACCCCGAGAGCAAGAATTGTCCATTTTGAAAACAGTGGCAGACGACAGAGTTTGAGGAAGCTTAACTTATATCTTGAGCATTTTCTTTGATCAGACGAATATCCCCATTTTCTCATTTTCCCATATTTTTTAATCAAAATCTTTCTTCCACGGCGTACTCACAGTGCGGCGTTTTTTGGTAAAGGGTGATGCGGCAAGATATAGATCTGATATTGCAAGCCGCATATAGACACGGCGGGGAATCACGTGACACAACAACAACAACAATGACCGTTATTTGAAAAAATTCACCAACTTCAGGTACGAAAATCTTCAATAATTCCATTAATACGTGACCGATTGGAATTTGGTTTGAAACAGAGAAGGCGGAAGGACTTAGGGGATTTGCTTGATGTGTTAGATTTTTTAAACAACACCTGATAAAAAAGTTATTGACGAGCAATCAAATTATCCAGGGTAAAAAATTTGTTTGCTCGTCAATAACTTTTTTATCAGGTGTTTTTTAAAAAATGTAACACATCAAGGAAATCCCTGGAGTCCTTCCGCCTTCTCTGCTTCAAACCAAATTCCAATCGGTCATGTATTAACGGAATTATTGAAGATTTCTTACCTGAAGTCGGGGATTTTTTTCAAATAACGGTCATTGTTGTTGTTGTTGTGTCACGTGATTCCCCGCCGTGTTTAGAGCTTCCTGTGGTTGGATTTTATTAAATATTCCAATGAAAAAAAAAAAACGTTTTCGCTGCAAGGACCTATACTTTTTCAAACGAACGTTTATCCATATTTATTTTAGTAATACCTGTTTGAAATCGATCTACCTGTGTAATGTTAAATAAAGAGTACCCGTAACAAACACGTCAGGACGCATACCGGGTTATTGACCCATGTAGCGTACATATATGTGGACTATTCACGATTGGCGGATTAACACAACTATACATACATATAAGGTATTTCTTTCTCTCCTTTTCCCTTCCATTTTTATCAGTGCGATATTTTAAAATTTGGAGAGCTTTATGATAGAAAAATCTAGTGCAACTAATGTGTTTTTTTTTTGTATGAGTATTTGTACTTCTAGGTCTATTTGGCGTCATAGCAACTGATATGCCAATCGTATACACACATGTATGCATACACATGACACCTGTAGCCTGTGGTGCCTTTTAATCCATTACCAAACAATCCCTACTTTTGACGACCCCGAGAAAGAAGCCTTTAGAAAACATTGTGGGAAAAGGAGAAAATGCTGGTAACCAGCATTTTCTCCTTTTCCCACAATCTTTTCTACTCTCCACAAAACAAATTTCAAATTTTCAGTCACTTTTATTTTGTCGTCTGCAAATGCCTTCGAATTGAACAAGCCTAAAATACTGTCGTTTGGTAATGAGTTAACTATATACTTTCAAAACCTGTGAACAGAGACCAGAAGAATGGGTAAATGTGGCCTCTATCAACAGGTGGTGTCTTAACGCAGGTTTAAGTCTGTACATACCAAACAAACAAATTTTAGAGACTTTACCCAAATTCAAAACATCTGCAGACGAGAAATACATTCGACTTACTAATTGTTTTTTTTCTTGTTAGAAGTATAGAAAATATTGTGGGAAAGGAGGAAATTGCTGGTTATCAGCAGTTTTGCCTATTCTCACAGTATTTCTTTCTATAGAGGCTCAGGCCTTCTCTAGTAATGTTGTTTAGATTTGAAATAGTGTGGAAAGGGGTTAGTGGTACACACTAAGCAAGTGCATACATATGTGCATGTCTGTTTGTAACATCAAACCAGTTTTATGTAGTCACATTCAAATATATGCATAACTTGCAACACACCGTTAGGACATCAAAGCATGAGTCAATTAAGTCATTGATTAACTCTTCACCAAACAACAAAATTTTACACAGGTCCAAATTGAATGCACTTGCAGACAACAAAATAAGTATTACCCAGAAATTGAAATCTGATTCCAGCAGGGTAGAAAACCTTGTGGGAATGGGAGAAAATGCTGGTTACCTTTCTCCTTTCCTACAATGTTTTCAAAAGGCTTCTTTTTCAGGGTCATTAAGAGTTGTGACTGTGTGGTAAAGGGTTAAATGGTGTTTTACACCACTTATTACACTGACAGATCACAAATTCATTTACATTTCACCTGTACTTGGCTGAACCTGTGAGCTGTCTTGCCCAAGGACATCCCAAAGCAGGGCCGTAGGAACAGGGGGGGCCAGGGGGGGCCCCCCCCCCAATAATTTGATGATCACCAATAAAATGACCGTGTCAGTATTTCACTAGGCAATCATCGTGCATAAAGAGAATGAAATAATTAATAGTAAGGCCTAAAAAAAAAAAGAGTTTGTTTCGGGTAACCCGACCCTACCTAGAGATTTAGCCCCGACCCTATTTTTTTTTTCTTCCGATAAGAAAAAATCGGCCTTTTATCTTACTGTGTCACAGAGCATATCTGTCATGTACTACTACATACATACAGTGTTAAAACTCATTATTGAAGATGAGAAGATGTTTTAATTAATTATTAAAGATAAGAAGATAGTTTGAAGTCCCTCTGATCGGACGATGCCACGCTGATCATTGTAGTGTCATGGGTTTTCGCGTTTTTTCGGCAATCTATTTTTTCATGACAATTAAGTTTTTTAGAAGTATTACTACATGATTTGACATCAGTTTGTCATTTTGAATTGCAGGTAACTTGAAAATATGTCACTTTACACTAGATAAGAGGATTAACACCGTTATTACCGTCATAAATGACTCGCCAGCTTCATGATCATGCGCGTGTCGTTCGCATGTTATACTGATGTGTTTACGTGTTTAGCCGATATTTCTGCTGGATGCACGAAAGCTAGGTTATATGAAGCTCTAGACCATAAATTCCTGCGTCAGATACTTTGCAGCGTCAAAGACATGTCATTTCAATTTTCCAGCGCCCAAACCCGCACAATTTTCAACTTCGGAAGACCGTTGCCGATCTGCTATTACCAAGTTGTAAAGAACAAAGACAATTTAAACTGAGCCATCTTTCGCTAGCAAATACTCAAATTGCATCCAGAATTCGTCCGCTAAACCAAACGACCTTGTTAATGCTTTATCTTATTTTACAATCCTAGTGACAAAAATGTTACAGGCGGGAAACCGATCAAAACACAGTCTCAACTTTTTGGGTACGAACATAATAAAATCATATGATCACCTTAGAACGTTCCGAATTGACATCTATATTTAAAACGGGGAAATCCCTAAGCTAGAGTGAGTGACTGTCAACATTTCGCTGCAAATCATTCCCCAAATTGCAAAGTTTTATAAATTCCATCGTTATTAGGCTGTTGTTTTTTTTACGTTCATGTACGTATACAGCAGAGGCAATGAAAAACTGTGTAAAATTTTCTTATTTCATACGTGAACCAATTTATACGTGATTGCACACACTCTGCACACGACGTAAAAGTATCGCCAAGTATCGATACGACGAGTAAGAATCGCGATATACTATCGCCAGCAAAAATATCATGATGTTCTGATGCGTCGATGATATCGCTGCAGCTCCAACTTTTACTTTTGATTTTCACTTTTCTTAATCGATTGAGAAATTCTGGAATCGACTGTAGTCGGTTCCGGAACTGGCTCGCTGCCAAAACTTGAAATCTGGTTTTTAGCGTTTGGTTTTGTGACTAATATCAATCAAACTCTTGGATTCAACATAGTGGATAAATAACACGAGAAAATTTGGCCGGTAAAAAGACAAATGATTTTTTGTCCACGGATGTCTTGACAAAACTTGACGAATCGGCAAGCTTCTCATTTGATCCCTGTGCCCGGGTTTTAAAATTTGGAATTTTGAAATGATCTTTCACGCTGAAAAATATCTGCCTAAATGTCAATCTGACACCTGAAATTATCGTCTAGAGCTTCATTTAACCTAGCTTGCACGCCACCGGTAGAATATGTGCTAAGCACGATCAGTGTAAAATGCGAAAGACACGCGGACAACAATGAAGCTGGCGAGTCATTTATGACAAAGTAAGAAAGGCGATAATCCTCTTATCTAGTGTAAAGTGACAGATTTTAAGGTTACCTAATATTCAAACTGACTTAATGATGTCAAATTATGTAGAAATACTTCTCCAAAAATTGATTGTCACGAAAAAAATAGATCGACAAAAAACCGTGAAAACCCATGACACTACCGTGATCAGCGTGGCATCGTCCGATCAGATGGACTTCAAACCATCTTCTCATATTTAATAATTAATTCAAACAGTGAATTTACACAAATCTATGATTAAAACAATAAGTGGAAGCTAAAATTCTGTTCGTGAGTTGAAAAAAAAGTTTTATGAAATGAAAATAATAGATCTATAGCAGACGGGGTGGGGTGAGGGAGGAGAAAAAGGGTCGTCTGCAAATGCTTGAAATATGTCTGCTTCTTTCTAACTTGATTGGAAATAAAAATATATGGGACAAAATGAATGATATTGAATAAAGTAGAACATCTAATGTTAGAATGTGTCTGATCTATATGAAATTGAGGGGCAGCAGCACTCCTCCCAATTTTCTTGACGGATTTGGATAAAATTTCACAATGTTTCTCATCTCTTCTTCTTTGCGACCTAACACATATTGTCAAGGTTATGAGGTTTGCAATTCATAGCTGTGTCATGAAAAAAGGGGGCTTCATGTTATATTTCATTTTTCACCAATATTTCTAATTCATACTGGACAGTGGACACATAGGGTCGTCTGCAAATGCTTGAAATATGTCTGGTTCTGCTTAAGATGATTGGAAATTAAAATATAAGGAATAAAATGCAGCACCCCTCCAACACTTCTTGATGGATTTGGATAATATTTCACAATGTTTCTCATCTCTTCTTCTTTGTGACCTAGCACATATTGTCAAGGTTTTTAAGTTTGCAATTCATAGCTGCATCATGGAAAAGGGGGCTTCATGTTATATTTCATTTTTCACTGATACTTGAATTATATTTCTAATTAATATTGGACATATTTGAACGGATTTGGATGAAATATTCTCAGATCATGTAACCTAGCATATACTGTCAAGGTTTTTTTAATTTATAACACTGTCATGGAAAAAGGGGGCTTCATGTAAAATTTAAATTGCATCTGTCCTGTTGTACATCCACTTCTTGTGAATGCAACTCCTCTCACATTTCTAGACGGATTTGGATGAAATTTTTACAGAATGTTTTTCATCATGTGACCCAGCGCAGATTGTCAAGGATGTTTGTGTCATGGATAAAGGGGTCTTCCTTTTATATTTATTTTTTACCAATCTCTCTAATTACTGGGTGTATCTCAACAGATATGGGTGATATCTCACAGATTGTTTGACCTTGTGCATATTGTCAGAGTTTTAGAATTTATTGCTGTGTCATGGAAAGAGGGGGCTTCATGTCAAATCTAAATTTTCATCTTTGTACCTCAAGCTATTTGACAAAATTTCATGAAACTTCCATGTTTTTATTGCTTAATCAAAGCCAATGACCATTGAGTCTTTTGTGCATGCGTCTCTCCACCCATCAGACCATCCGTAAACCTTTTAAATTATAAGTAGCTCAATATATCCATTGAGCTACCCAGGCAGGTGCTAGAAATTCCAAAACTTTAGTCTGTTAAAGCTAGCTGCTTGAAATAGCAACTTGTGGTGGCGTATATTTTGATGACAGCACTTTAGTCACTTTAAAGTGTTCTGGAGGGGGAGGGTATCAAATATAAAAACAAACGAAACATTCTAGTATACATCAGTCTATTTAGAAACTTGGAAATAAATATTTTAACTTTTTCATGCTTTTTAGCTTTTTACCACACAATCCACAACCTTTAAAAAAACTTTTGAAAACATTGTGGGAAAAGGAGAAAATGCTATAAATCATTCTCTTTGTTTGCCATAATGTTTTCTACCCTTCCCAAAACAAATTTCAGTTTGTGAGTAACATTTGTTTTGTTGTCTGCAAATACTTGTAAAAATTTCAATTAAGAAAAGAGTTAAACAAAAGTTGATAGCACTTAATGAGGGAGGGGTGGGGGTAGGGGAGTGGGGGAAAGATGCAAATATAGAAGTACTATAAGTATTATGTAAATGAACATAGAATTTGAGCATTTAACACACAATATGAAAATTAGTGACAGAAATGAGGTCTTTTGAACACATAGTGAGAAATGGACTCGGAGCTAGTAGCTACCATTTTCTCTTTTTTCCTTAAGGTTTTTTTTTTTCATTTTCAAAAGCAAATACCACCTTTTGATCCTTATTAAATATGTTTTCTACAAATGCTTAGGTTTGCACAAGTCTACATTTTTTCATTTTAGTTGAGATTTTAAGCGTTTCAAAATGCTTGGGGTGGGAGGGGGATATTAAAAAAAAAAAAATAGTAATGAAAAAAAAAAATTTTGCCCCTACCCTACCTAACATTTTTGGAGACGTTACCCTAAACAAACCATTTTTTTTTTTAGGCCTAAATTCCGAACGATTTAAAATAATTCTAAACAAACGGCGGCGAGCCATGGAATTTTTTCTTCTACTTTTGTTATCTGACAGACACCAAACAATTTCTGACGTCACATTTTGTGTCATTTTCTGCTTTATTTTTTCTCCAAATCTCATAATTCACCACATTGTTGAACAAATTTCCTTCTTTTTCGATCATTGGTATTAGTGGGTGGGTTATTTCTCACTGCATAATCCGTGAAACGAAATATATGTGAAATCAGGACAAGCTGATTCTAAAATGATGTTGGCCCCCCCAATCCAAAATTGCTTCCTACGTGCCTGCAAAGAAAACCCTGTGCTTCCAGTGAGACTTGAGACTGTGGCCTCCTGGTCTGAGTCCTACACTTTACTCCAGAGCCATACAACCCTTTCTTACTTCTAAAAAGCTTTTCTTTAAAAAAAAATTTTTGTTTGGAGAGAACACTCCATTCCGGACAGTAGAGATTCAAGATCAGAGTGCATGTTCTTTGCAATCTGATCTTAATCTACACTATCCACTAAAGGTCATTATGTTGCGCATTGGCAAAGCAACCTTTTGTTCAATCAGTAGACTTTTTTTTTTTTGAGATATAACTCCATATCAGACAGTATAGATTCAAGATCAAACTGCATGTAGCCATGTACTAATAACTATGCAGTCTGGTCTTGATCTACACTGTCCGCAAAGGTCATTTAGTCACTCTTAGTAGCCTAAGGGTTAATCAGTAGATCAATGTTCAGGTGAGGATTATTCAGTAAGGACACAACTGTCCTTTAGATTTGAAGAAATAAGGGAAGTTTTCAAATTTGACCAGAGAAATTATTCTCAAGACCATTACAGAATCAAAGCGTAGAAGACACTGGAGTGGTATTCATCAAGGGAGCCATTGTAAGGCAGCCATTGTGCAGAAAAGAATATTTATGATGTCTGAGGCATCAAAGAACTGAATTCTGTTTCACATTGCATCAAATTCACTTATATTGGTGCCTCATATCTAAACTCATGGCTTTGTAGTGCCTTGTCAAATTGCATTTTCAGTCACAATATCAGGGATCAAACTTCCAAGACCCTGAGGTCAGTCTGCACCAGTGTGGCTAGTCACACGGAACTGTCCATATGGGGTTCATCTTGGTCTTCTATTGGAGTTTGAGCCAGCTAATAGCTTAGGACATAATCATGGTGATCTGTGAAGCAGTCATGTTTGGGCTTTCTCACAACTGTGCTGACACAATTTTCTTTCCAAAGCAACTGACTCACGTACATCAGAGGTGAAGGGCAAAATTCACAGGAAAGAAAGTTTGCTACAACCGAGTATCGGACCTGCAATCTCCAGGTCAAGAATCAGATAAGCTAACCACTGAGCTACCTGGCCAGGTATTCATGAACCATGGATGCTAAATTAGATTCTTAGTGTAATTGTCAAGAATTTATGAGAGAGCATCACAGTAACTGATTGGCTTTGTCAGGGTAATAGAAATCAAAATAACTCCTGTATCTTTCACTTTTCAGAGATTACATTTGACAACGAAACACACCGATGCTGCTGGCGACTGCAAGACGGGTGCCAACCCAATACTTTGTGCTAGGAGTGTTAGTCTGTATTGTGATGCTGGTTTTCGTTTTTCATCAAACAAAGACTAGTACTTCAAAACCTCTCGCTGAGTTTCTGTCTGGAACCGGTCGAGTTTATCTGGTATACATGTCTTCCAACCCTTTTCATACAATCTCTTCTTTAAAACCATCCTGTACACAAAGGTTGTTGAAAACAATGTGGAAAAGGGAAAAATTGCTAGTAACCAGCATTTTCTTTATCTCCCACTAAGTTATGATTTTCATGCCTTCACAGAAAAAAGTACCCAAGTAACTGCAATTTGCTGCAAATGATTTCAAATTAGAATACATGTAGTCTAATATTTCAGAGCTCCAGATAGAGGGTGTGATTTGGATTTCAAAATTGAAAATATTAATTATTCTCTTCTAAACCCTGTCTTATGGATACTCATTAGAATCATCTCATTGAGATTGTTCTAATGAGTATACTCACAACATAGGGTTTGGAAGAAAATAATGGATTTAGAATACAGTCACTACCTCTTATCTGGAGCTCTTTTTTATTCTAAATAAATACAGTGAGCGGCAGAATTCACTTACAATAAATTGTGAAAAGCACTGGTATCAATGAACACCAATTAATGATCAGATCCAATGTTTTTGCCATACACACATCAAAGAATTGAAAAACTTTGTCTCTTCTCATTGTAATTTGAAAGTGCTTTGTTTTATTTTCTCTCTCTTTCTTGGTGTTTCTGTCTATGTCTGTCTCTTTTTGTCTGTCTTTGTCTCTGTCAGTCGCTGTCTGCCCTTCCAGAAGAGAGAGAGGTGGGGAGAGAGAGCAAAATGGAAAATTTCAGAGAGCCTCCAAAAAGTTTACTTGTTTTTATTTGTGCAGAGATATGATACATCCAGCTACATAAATAGTGAAGGTCACATTGTCGTACCATCTGACAAAGTGTTACAATCCATGTCTTTACCCGAGCTGGAGGAACTCTTCTTTAGGTACGTATGAAAGGCATACTTCAGCTGCATTAGACCAATTGTTTATTTCAAGCCTAAAGTGACCCATAAACCTCATGGACATTTTTATTTAGAATTTAAACGGAGGTAACTGCAAATTTTTGCCAGCAATTGTCTGTAGTGTTTTTACGAAGCAGTTAGCATAGATCATGTGATAAAGAAATACATGAATACAATACACACCAGGCACGTAGGAAGCAGTTCAAGATTGGGGGGGGGGGGGGCTAACTCATATTTTTTGGAAAAATTTTGCATTGGTTTTAGCTCTCTGTGACAAAGGGTAATTTCAGTTACCATGATTGTCAAAATTATTGTTGGTGGGGGTGGGGAGGGGAGGCTTAGTTCCCCCCCCCCCCATTCCTACGGGCCCGGTAATAATGAATAATAATGTATAAGTTCCAGAGCTCCAGATAATGGGGACTGATGGTATTCTAAATCTACCATTTCTTTTCTAAACCCGTTGAGACGATTCTAATGAGTACCCATAACAAAGGGTTTGATGGAGATTAATCAATATTTTTAAATTCAAAATCAAATCACTCCCTCTATCAGGAGCCCTGAATCATGCCGAAAAAGTCTTACTTTACAAGCCTTATCATCAAATACATGTATTATCAAAGTTCTACAAACAGCTTTATCATTTCAAATCATGTTTTTCAAGGTACCAGGAGACAATTGAAGTAGTCTGTAATAGACAGAGACATATTGGAGATGAACTGGATGGCGGATACCATGTTTGCGAAACTATCATTCCGAAGAAGTCTTGCCTAGCATATTCGTTTGGGTATGCCATTTAAAGTATTTTAACATATCCATTATAGAAATGAATGATATTTTTGATAGCAAAATTCAGAGAAAAGAAAACTCCTTCTTTGTTGTTTTTCTTCTTTTTCTTTTTCTCCTTGATCTAGATATTCTATTATTTTTTTTCATTAAAAACTCATCTAAGAAAATCAAGGAATATATTTAATCCTTTACCACACAGTCCTCAAGACTTTTAAAGGTACCGTGAAGGACTTTTGAAAACATTGTCGGGAAAGGAGAAAATGCTGGTTACCATTTTCTCCTTTTCTTACAATGTTTTATACCCTTTCCTGAACAAATTTCAACTTTTCTCTCATGTTTGTTATCTGTGAATGCTTTCAATTTAGACCAGATTGAAATTTTGTTGTTCTGGAAAAAGTACTGACTACTAAGATAATGACTGAAATACCTTTAAAAACATCACTAAAACTCGACAGATACATTTGATTTCTCTACTGTTTACATCTTTTCCATCACCAGTATCTCCTTACCTAGCAACAAAATTATACGGACTCTTTAACTCTTTACCAAACGACAAAATTGTAGACTGGTCCAAATTGAAAGGACTTGCAGACGACAAATTCTGTGTAACTCAAAATTTGAAATTTGTTTCCAGCAGGGTAGAAAACATTGTGGGAAAAGGAGAAAATGCTGGTTTCCAGCATTTTCTCCTTTTCCCACAATGTTTTCAAAAGGCTTCTATCTCAGGGTCGTTAAAAGTCGGGATTGTGTGGTAAAGAGTTAAAGAATGACAAAACTTTGGAAAAGTCCAAAACTAAAGCATTTGCACACAACAATTTTAACGTGAATCAGAATTTTAAATGCCATCTGTAAAGGGCAGAAAATTTTGTGGGAAAAGGAGAAAGTGCTTGTTACCAGCATTTTCTCCTTTTCCCACAATTTTTTAAAAAGCTTTTTCTGTTAGGGTCGTTAAAAGTGGGTATTGTGTGGCAAAAAGTTAAAGGATAGAAAACATTGTGGTAAAAGGAGAAAATACTGGTTACCAGCATTTTCTCATTTTTCCACAATGTTTTTAAAAGGTTTCTTTTTCATTAACCTTAGAACGAGGCATTGTTTGATAAAAGGATTAATGACTAATAGTATTGTCTATTTACAGTAATAGAAAAGACTACACGTTTGATGACGGTCTAGCAGCCTACTATAATTGTGAGGTACATTCCTTTGACCCCGAGTAAGTTCTTACATTGTTAGCTCAGCTGTTTCCGAACAAAAAAATTCAGGATCCATATTCACAAAACATTCTTAACACTTACCATGCTGAATAACTAAAGTAAAATTTTCAATTCGAAATCAAAAACCTAAATATTGCAATTTCAAAGTCATGGTTTGGAGAAAAAATATCTCCTAATCGGACCGTCCATATTAAAGATCAGACTGCATGTTCTGTGCAGTCTAAT
This sequence comes from Tridacna crocea, assembly GCA_943736015.1. Classification (NCBI taxonomy): domain Eukaryota; kingdom Metazoa; phylum Mollusca; class Bivalvia; order Cardiida; family Cardiidae; genus Tridacna; species Tridacna crocea. Next base: position 3,143,456 of record OX031070.1, on the reverse strand, counting down.
CTTAATCTACACTGTCCGCTAGAGGTCAGTGAGTCGGGATAAGCAGCCTAAGTGTTAAGAACATTCTTAGTCTTATTCTTCAGAATTTTTTCAATGTAAAAGTAACAGAACTTCTGATTGGCTAAACCAAATGGTTCAGCCAATCAGAAGTTCTGTTACTTTCATAGTCAGAAAATCTTGCAGAATAATTAAGACAAAGAAGGTTCTAAAGAATGGTTGGTGAATACGGACCCAGGGATTGTTGTAGTCCTCTTGTCACCCTTGTCTGCTTTGTCATCTTTCAAAAACTTGGATCATAAAGAAATTTTTCTTTATGATAGAATTCTTGCCTTCTTCAACATCAAACTTCGTCTCAGCTAGAAAATTGAAAAGGTTGTGTATATACATGTATAATGCTGCATGGTTAAAAAAATACTAGAACACTAGGAATGTGTAATTAGTTGTACTGGTCATAGACAGGTGTACTGTCGAATATGATATAATAAAGCTGAGGTGGAACCAATGCACCTAGCAAATAGACACAATTCTGGACGATGTTAGAAAAAAGAAAAGGCAGGGATGAAGTCATAGGAAAAATAACTTTTTTCTAGACAAAATATAGGGCTGGTACAAATTGAAAGCATTTTACATATTCACAAGTTTAACCCTTTCCCAAATGACAAACTTTTGGACCAGACCAAATTAAAAGCATTTGCAGACAACAATTCAACTCTTGCTGAAAAGATGATTTCTGTCTATGAGAGGGTAGAAAACATTGTGGGAAAAGGAGAAAATGCTGGTAACCAGCATTTTCTCCTTTTTCCACAATGTTTTCAAAAGCCTGCTATTCTAGACCCGTAAAAACCAGGGATTGCTTGGGAAAGGTTTAATATAACTCAAAAGATGCAATTCATCTTTCCTGGGATAGAAAACATTGTGGGAAAAAGGAGAAATGTTGGTTACCAACTTACCAACATTTTCTCCTTTTACGGTCATTAAGAGGTTTTGTGGTTAATATCTTTTTTTACCTGTATTTCAGCGACACCCAAGTTGACCATCAGCATTCGGAGTTAGTCTACTTCCACAAACTTGGTATTGGGGACAAAAATGAAATAATCAGTGACAGATTAAATATCAAAACTTTTGATACCATTCGAAAGTTACTTCACCATGAAAATGTAAGTTCTAGCCAAATATGGTATTGACTCATTACCAAACAAAAATATTTTTAGGCTTGTCCAAATCGAAAGCATTTGCAGACGACAAAATAAAAGGGATTGAAAATTTGAAATTTGATTCAAAAAGGGTAGAAAACATTGTGGGAAAAGGAGAAAATGCTGGTTAGGAACAATGTTTCCTACAATGTTTCTGTTTCTGGTTCCTACAATGTTTTCATAGGCTTTCTTCTCAAGTTATGATTTTTATCTTTGATACGATAGAAAACATTGTGGGTAAAGGAGAAAATGCCAAAGAAGGAGGCTTTTGAAAACATCGTGGGGAGAGGATAAAAAGCTGATAACCAGCATTTTCTCCTTTTACCACAATGTTTGCAAAAGCTTCCTTTTTCAGGGTCTTTGAAATTTGGGATTGTGTGGTAAAGACTTGACTCATTACCAAACAACAAAATTTTAGATTTGTCCAAATCGAAAGCATTTGCAGAGGACAAAATAAAAGTGACTGAAAATTTGAAACTTGTTTTGTGAAGGGTAGAAAACATTGTGGGAAAAGGAGAAAATGCTGGTTACCAGCACTTTCTCCTTTTACCACAATGTTTTCTAAAAGCTTCTTTCTCAGGGGCGTCAAAAGTAGGGATTGTCTGGTAATGGGTAAAATGTGGAAAAGGTCAAAGTTTTCTTCGGTTCAAAATAGGTCTTCTTGCAATAATAGAATGTTGAGTATTGGGGTTTATTGTTAACCCATTCCCACACAATGCCGACTTTTGACAACCTTGAGAAACAGGACTATTGAAAACATCTTGGGAAAAGGAGAAAATGCTGGTGACCAGCATTTTCTCTTTTCCCCATAATGTCTTCTACCCGTTTCTACATCTTCCACAGTTCTAGCAACGCTAAATTTTGTGTTAAATTTTGGGTCTAAAATTATGTTGTGTGGTTAAAGATTAATTTCATTCTTTTCCAAAGAATAACCAAGATAATTTTGCTTTTCCTTTATTGTAGAGACAACTAAACCTGCTAAAAATAGACGCCGAAGGTGCCGAGTGGGGTGCCCTGAGACAGATGTTAGAGAACAAAAGTTTACAGCAAGCCAATGTTACAATGATAATCGTAGAATTCCATACTGTATTTTTTACTAGAGATAAGGACTTTTATATTTCGGGGTTAAAGACTATGCGTGGTTTATATGAGGCCGGATATAGGCGATATTTCTACAGAATGTGGCATGGAGGTTGTATATTTAAAAACAGTAAAACTGGGTTAAGTAGAACAGGTTGCCATGAGGTTCATTTTATGAAGATTGAGTGAAATCTGACCGTTTTTTTTTTTTTTCTATCCATGATTCAATCAATTTAACCCGTTACTTCATAGATACTCATTTCTACACATTACTTGTAGGAGCCTTTGGAAAACATTTTGGCAAAAGGTGAATTGTTCGTGACGAGCGATTTCACCTTTTGTCACAATGTTTTCTATGCTATCAAAAGGTGTCATATACACATAAGAAACGGTTTCATCCTTGCTGTTATTAAGGGTTAATTAGAGATACCATAGAAATGCCTTATGGGGTAAAGGGTTAACTCGGATCAAAGGTTGCAAAATCTCGAGATTTCTCAAAGCGTGCTATTTGTTTGAGATATGTGTTCAAGAATTTTGCAGGATCATGCAAATACACAATGGAAGTATTAATCCATTACTACACAATCCCAAGTTTTAACAACCCTGTAGGAGAAGGCTGTTGAAAACATTGTGGGAAAAGGAGAAAATGCTGGTAACTAGCATTTTCTCCCTTTCCAACAATGTTTTCTTCCTATCAAAAACTAAAATCATGCTTTCGGTAACATTTAATTTGTTGTCTGCAAGTTCTTTGAATTTGGACCAGTCTAAATTTTTGTCGTTTGGTAAAGAGTTAAATAAGTTTAATGAGGGCTTGTTCCCAAAAAAAGATTTAAATACAAGCTGAAGATACAGTAAGCAAGCTGTTGAAACTGTGGCAGAACAGCGAAAAGGGGATTGAACGGTTTCATAACAAAAAAAGAACAATTTTACTGATTATTGGGTTTGTTTTTTTTTGCCCTTTGACCCTCTACCACACAATCCCAAGTTTAACTCCTTACCACACAATCCCGACTTTTAACGACTCTTAGAAAAAAGCCTTTTGAAAACATGGTGGGAGAGGGAGAAAATGCTGGTAATGATTTCTACCCTTTCACAAACCAAGTTCCAATTTTGCAATCACATTTATTTCTGTCTTCTGCAAATGCTTTCAGTCTGGACTGGTCTAAAATGTACTCGTGTGGTAAAGAGTTAAACAACAAAAGGAGAAAATGCTGGTGACCTTTGGTGAAAGTGCCAAATGTCATGATTAGATCGCATAGATCTTGGATCTACACTGTTGGGATATGGCTAGACTTTCAAGTGATTGCTTCTCTGAAATTTCAAAATCTAGGCTTTTTCCCCTGACTCATTAAATGATCTAGTGTTTATATTACCCTGTGGAAGATGCTTTTTGAAAACATTGTGGGAAAAAGAGAAAATGCTGGTAACCAGCATTTTCTCCTTTTCCCACAACGTTTTCTCTGTCAACAACAAGTAGCATTATTTGAGCCACATTGAGTTTATCATCTTCAGTTGATTTCAATTTGGAAGAAAGGTTCAAAATGTTTTCATTTGGGAAAGAGTGAAAAAGGTGCAATTCAAGTTGAATATTTACTGGTTTGTGTTTTGCAAGTTTTATACCTTTCGTGTCATCACTGTTTTCCGATTACATATTGCGCAAGAGAACTTCAAAATCATTATTGACCTGTGCCATCACCTATAGCCCTTTTTTTGCCTGTTGTGTATATTTAACACTTTACCACACAGTGATGACTTTTGACAACCCTGAGGTAGAAGCCTTTTGTAAACATTGTGGGAAAAGGAGAAAATGCTGGTCACCAACATTTTCTCCTTTTCCCACAATGTTTTCTACCCTTCCTAAATCGAATTTTGATTCTTTAGTCACTTTTATTTTGTCCTCTGCAAATGCTTTCTATTTGGATTAGTCTAAAATTTTGTCGTTTGGTAAAGAGTTAACTTTTTACCAAATGACAAACTTTCGGACCAGTCCGAATTCAAAGCATTTGCAGACTACAAAAGTTACATGACTTAAAAATTGAAATTTGTTCTGGAAAGATAGAAAATGTTGTGGAAAAAGGAGAAAATGCTGGTGACTAGCATTTTCTCCTTTTCTGATAAGACTTCTTTTTCAGGGTCGTGAAAAAGCAGGGATTGTTTGGTAAAGGGTTGAAAAAGGGGGTTAACTCTTTACCACATAATCCTGACTTTCTACACCCCTTAGAAAGAAGCCTATTGAAAACATTGTGAGAAAAGGAGAAAATGCTGATAACCAGAATTTTCTCCTTTACCTACAAAATTTTCTCCTCTATCAAAGCCAGATATCATCAAATTAACAAGAATTAATTTGTTGTCTGTAGATGGCTTGAATTTGGTACAGTCCAAAATTTGTCATTTGGTAAGGAGTTAAGGGGTTGATTATCTTGTCCAACATGTTCATCATTTTGTAATTTTTGTATTGTATTAAAAATACTGTATGTATGTTTTTTTTAATATTTTTAACTAATCATGATTAGGAATTCCAATAAAATACTCCTTGCTCAGTAATTTTTTGTTTTTCCTTTCTTTCCCATCCGTGAAATGCTTTCCGTCAGAACTTAACTCTTTACCAAACGACAAAATTATAGACTGGTCCAAATTGAAAGCATTTGTAGACAACAAAATAAATGTGACTCAAACATTGAAATTTGCTTTTGACAGGGTAGAAAACATTGTGGGGAAAGGAGAAAATGCTTATCAGCATTTTCTCCTTTTCCAATAATGTTTTCAAAAGGCTTTCTTTCTCAGGGTCTTTAAAAGTTGGGATTGTTTCGTAAATAGTTAAATAACATGAGCCAAGCTCTTGTTAAAGGGGGCCAAATGCATTGCTACAAAGCATATTACAGACCAAGTAATCACAGTATTCTAAATCCATAAAATCTGTTTTGTAGAGCAAACTCTTGAATCATGGGATAAACTGTGTCTTTTACATGCATGAAATTTATCAGATTCAAAAAGTTTTGGACCAGGTCAGCCATGCTGACCCGTTGTCTGCGCATGTCATATTCTTCGAAGATTCGACTGTCTTATATGACACATCACTAGCCCCAAAAGCGGGCTGACTGTAATATTACGCTCTATAAAGTAGCAATGTAGAAAATAGCTTTGATCAATATGTTTGAGGAGAAATGAGACCTGCTTTAGCTCCAGATTTCTCTTAACTGCTGATCATAGCTGAGTGAATTGCACGAGTTAGCGTTCTATTGAGTAAACATTTATTTTAGTTTGAAATTCAAAGTAAAGGTTGTCGCGTAGGAAAGTGGTTTGGTTCTGTACCCAGGATGCTCAAATTAGATAGATGAGTATTTATAGAATGCCATCTAGCGTGAGATAATGATGCTGACCTGCAAGAGCTGACCTGGGTCAATACATTATGCAAGTGCAGTAGCCTGCCTTTTCAGAGTGGTTGCAGATAAATTTAACCCTTTACCAAACAACAAACTTTAAGACTAGTCCAAATTGAAAGCATTTTGCAGACGACGAAATAGAAGTAAATCAAAATTGGAATATGTTTTGAAAAGGGTAGAAAACTATGTGGGAAAAGGAGAAAATGCTGGTTACCAGCATTTTCTCCCTTTCCCACAATGTTTTCAAAAGGCTTCTTTCACAGAGACGTTAAAACCTGGGATTGTTTAGTAAAGCGTTAAAACATATTCAACCCTTTTACCATACAATGTTAAGTTTTAATGATCTTGAGAAAGAAAGCTTATGAGAACATTGCGGGAAAAAGAAATTTTCCCCTTTTCCCCACAGTGTTTTTGAAAGCAAGTTTCATCATTTCAGTTGGCCTTGGTTAATGTTATCAGAATATAGATCATCAATTTGAATTGGGCAAATCTGAAATTTTGTTGAGTGGTAGAGTTAACCTTCTCTGGCTAAAGTGATCAGTTGCAGCTCTGTTTGTAGAAAACATTGTAGATCTAGCAAATGGAAGAAATAGTTCCCCCAAAACATGCAAGACTTCTGATCTGGTACGGGTTCGACCACACAGCTCAGTTACCCTTTAACACCTTATAAAGAATTTTAATGAACAAGGGAAAAAATATTTCATAACATTGTGGCAAAAAGAAAAAGAGAAAATGCTGGCAACCAGCAGTATTTCCTTTATCTAGTTTTTTTTTCTGCGTTCAGGACAACAGGGATAGCTGAATGAAGAGGAATAACTTGAGCATAATTGAAATTATTGTCTGAATTTGGACAAGTTTTGAATTTCGTCGAGTAGTGATGCGCTCCCCTTATATATGAAAATTTCCTAGTTATAGATCTATAACCATCCATAAGTAGAGAAAATAGAGAAACCAAGTAACATTTTCTCTTTTTCCACAATATTTGATTGTATATTTTCTCTAATAATAGCAAGTGATATAGCATGAAACTCTTCCTTTCAAAAGGAACACTTCCCCTCCATCTCTCTCTCTCTCTCCCCCCTTCTCTCTCTTTCTTCCCCCTTTTTTTCCTTCGTCCCCGTCATCTCTCTCTTCCCCCCTCTCTTCCCCCCTTTTTCCTTCTTCCCCATCATCTCTCTCTCTTCTCTCTCCCCGTTTTTCCTCCTTCCCCGCTATCTCTCTTTCCTCCCCCCTCTCTTCACCCCCCCCCTTTTCCCTCTTCCCCACCATCTCTCTCTTTCTCCCCTTCCCCATCTCTCTCCCTTCCACCCCTCCCCCTTCCTCCTTCACCGCCATCTCTCTTTCTCTTCCCCCCCCCCCCCCCACCCCCACCCCCCCGCTGAATCGGGCATCTATAGATCAACAATGTAGGCTACTGTTTCCCCGCCATGCACTGTCCGCCGTCCGCCGCGATATAACTGAAATCGTGTTAGAAAATATAGAAAATAGCATTAACACCTTACAATCAATCTCAATGGCAAGGAGACCTACATACATGTACCTTTCAGCACAGCACTGTGTACGTAAATTATATACCGGGGTAGACCGGGGTATTGTACGAACTTAGATCATTGAAGCGAACTGTATGACACGAAAATCGATTCGTGTATTTGCTTGCCATTACCTGTGTATTAGAGGCAAATATCGAGACGAATTGTGTCTGCAGACCAAGTGCTAAAGGTTTGTTGATTTATATTCCTAATTTTAAAGATTTTTTTTTTATTTCGTTATACCTGTTGTTTTCAAAGATTTCAGTGTATGTAAATGGGGAATGCCGTAAATCTACCCGGGCTTTATTGTTTGCTTAATTGGAAAGTTGTTAGCACCTGAGTCTTTCAGCTTGTATTTTTTTCTTGGGGGGGAGGGGGGGGGGGGTGTATATTCTTACTGAATAGTGTAGAGCCAAGATCAGACTGCGCTTTCTGTGCAGTATGATCTCGTGAAAAAGTTTACACTCTCCGTAAGGTCAGTGAGTCAAGCTTAACCTATAATAGATCTAGATGTGAGTTAAAAATCCGCTTATCAGTTCAAACTCGTTTTGTTTGCAGTACATTGGTTAAACTCTTTACCAGATGACAAATATTAGACCGGTTCACATTGAAAGCATTTGCAGACGACAAAATAAAGGTGACTGAAAAATTGAAATTTGTTCTGGGAAGGGTAGAAAACATTGTGGGAAAAGGAGAAAATGCTGGTTACCAGCATTTTCTCCTTTTCCTACAGTGTTTTCAAAAGACCTCTTTCTCAGGGGCGTCAAAAGTAGGGATTGTGTGGTAATGGGTTAACTCTTAACCAGACGACAAAATTTAAGGTATATAGATGTAGATCTAATTTAGAATTGAAAGCACTTGCAGTCGACAAATTGGATAAGATCATTTTGATAGTTTACTTGTCTAAATGGATGGTGTAAAAAAGGTGGGAAAAGGAAAAAATGCTGGACCAGCATTTTCACCTTTTTGTCACAGTGTTTTCTACAGCCTTACCACAGATTTACTCAAATTCTTAACTTTGAAAAAATTGTGACAGAAGAAATTGCTGTCTGTCTGTCTGCCTTTCTGCTTGTCTGTCTGTCAACAGATTCAAAATACATGTACCTGTAATGAGGGGGTTGTCTGTGAAAGTGTTGAAAACATTGTGGGAAAATGAAAAAAAATGCAGGATACCATCATTTTCTCTATTGCACAGTGTTGTTGAAAGTGTTGTTAAAGATTCATCTATACAGCTAGAAATAACAAATGCAGTTATACTTTGAAAGTGTGTAGAATGATTCAGCTGTGTAAAAATCAATAAATTACCTATATACAGTATATATGCATGTACGTTGTGAGGTATAGAAAAACCATGAGGGATATGTCCTCATGTAAACAGAATCCTGACTTTTAACAACCCTAAGTAAGAAGCTCTCTGAAAGTCCTTGTCTTCAGGGTTGTTAAAAGTAGGGATTGTGCGGTAAAGAATTAATTTTCAGGATTTTATCCTTTTCCCACAAAGTTTTGTGAAGGGTAGAAAACACTTTTACCAGATGACAATATTCTAACCTTGTTCAAATTGAAAGCAGTAGCATACAACAGTTTCAGTCTGGATCAAATGCTGCGATTGATCATCTTTGATAGGGTAGAAAATATTTTGGGAAAAGGAAAAAATGCTGGTTACCAGCATTTTCTCCTATTCGGGACCACAATTCTTTTCATGAGGTTTCAGTCCTTGGGGTGCAAAGCTCGTCACTGTGTTTTAGGGTTAACATACATGTACATGTATATCTCAATCACCAAGTTTGAATATTTTACAGACTAGTTAGAGGCTACATTATGTCGGGCAATTTGAAGCCCAGGATACCCAACACCCGTCTGCAGTACGTGGGGGTGGGGACAATTCTAGCTTTTGTCCTTCTGGTTACTCTATATTTCTCGTCAGGAAACAAAACTGCAAAGACGCAGGTAGGGCCAGATGTACACCCTGGTCCTCCTTATACAGGGGTTTATTTGGTAGGTGAATTATATTTCTTTTTTTAACCCTTTACCACACAGTCCCTACTTTTAACACCCCTGTGAAGGAAGCCTATAGAAAACATTGTGGGAAAAGAAGAAAATGCTGGTAACCAGCATTTTTTCCTTTTCCCACAATGTTTTTTTCCCTTTCTAAAACAAAAATCAATTCTTTAGTCACAATCATTTTGTCGTCTGCAAATGCTCTCAGCTTGGACCAGCCTAAAATTTTGTCATTTGCTAAAGAAATAACCCTTTACCAAACGACAAAGTTTTAGACATGTCCAAATTGAAAGTGTTTGCAGACGACTAGATAAATTTGAATCAAGAGTTGAAATTTGATTGGAAAGGGTAAAAAACATTGTGGGAAAAGGAGAAAATGCTGGTTACCAGCATTTTCTCCTTTCCCCATAATGTTTGCGAAAGGCTTCTATCTCAGGATCGTAAAAACCAGGGTTTGTTTGGTAAAGGATTAAGATGAAAACATGGTTTTCAAAGATACATGTATATTTAGCAGAAAATATTTTTTTTATTAGACAGTCTAGACCCAAGATCACTATGCCATGAAGGACTAGGTGGCAGGAGAAGAGTTGAGCCAAGAATAACAGGGAAAATTGACAAATTATGAATGATTAATGCAGATGATAAAATCAATTCACATTGTAAACTTTTCAGCTTTCCCACAATCCTTTTTGTTATGGATAAGCATTCTGGAAAACATTACGGGAAAAGAAGAAAATGCTGATATCTAGCATTTTCTCCTTTTCTCACAGTTTTCCACTCTGTCAAAGGAGTTCAGATCATGTCTAACAACAATGGTCTTTGTTATCTTCAATGGCTTTCATTTTGAAAGCCATTACGTTGAATACCTTTTGGAAATGGTTCACACATCACTTAACAATCCCCGTTTTTTTGACCGTGAGATACAAGCCTTTTGAAAACATTGTGGGAAAAGGAGAAAATGCTGGTAACCAGCATTTTCTCCTTTTCCCAAAATGTTTTATACCCTGCTAGGAGCAAATTTTAATTTTGGGGTATATACAACCTTGTGTCTAAATGACACATTATAACCAACCAACCAACCAACCAACTGAACAATCAGTCTACCAACCAAACCAACCAACAAACAAACTACCAATAAGTCAACTGACCAACTGATTAACCGACTGACCCATCCATCCATCTGTCCGTCCATCTGCCCTTACTAGGCGGACATTGTGTGGTCTGTATGGGGTTGCATTCTGTCCATCTGGTAGGTATGGGGTTAGGGTTAGGGATTAGTGGGGTTAAAAAAGCAACTTGTGGGGTTGCATTGAATAAAGAGCAATTTGACCCCACAAGTTCCTCTCCTAAGAACGTCCGCCTGTCCGTCCGTCCATTTGTCCGCCAGTCAGTTGTTAAGTCAACCAACCAACCAACCAACCAACTGACCAACCAACCAACCAATTCCTTTTGTCATACATGTATGTCTCCAATTAAAAAAGGTCCAAAATTAATTGTTTGAAAAATGATGAAAGATGTTAACAGTGCATTCTGTGAAAACTTTTTTTATTTGTTTGATTTTGTAGAAATTTGATACATCAAAGTACACCAAGGATGATGGAAAAGTGTTCATTCCAGATGACAGTGTGTTGTCCAAGATGAGTTTGGCTGAAGCTGAGGAGCTGTATCATAGGTACACCAACCCTAAATTTACCACAAAACCTTGAGTGTAAAAAAAGCAGAAGTAAAACTTTTTGAAAACATTTGATGACAAGCATTTTCTCCTTTTCCCACCATTTTTTGTCACCTTCTAAAATATGAATTTCAATGCAATAGACCTGTTCAAACCGAAAGTACTTGAAAATGACTAGTTTCATGTTGCTAAAATGATAGCTAGTACTGGTTTTTGTCTCCAAAAGTGTGGCAATCATTGTGGGAAAAAGAGGAAATGCTTAAATAAGTGGGGTTTTTTTTTCATTGGGCTCCAATGTAACAGTTTTTACAAATAGCCTTTCCAAGGCACACACTCGACCATGTTGCTACAAAAGCTTAACTCATTACCAAACGACAATATTTTAGACTTGTCCAAATTGAAAGCATTTGCAGACGACAAAATAAAGTGACTGAAAATTTGAAATTTGTTTTGTGAAGGGTAGAAAACATTGTGGGAAAAGGAGAAAATGCTGGTTACCAGCATTTTCTCCTTTTCCCACAATGTTTTCTAAAGGCGTTTTTCTCAGGGCGTCAAAAGTAGGGATTGTGTGGTAATGGGTTAAGCCATGCATGTCAGTATAAGTGTCCCCTTATACCAATACAAGCTATACCTTTATCATCTTCGCGAGACAAGGTTATGATCACTACGTGGATCTTACCTTGGCTGATTGAGCCTGATTTCGAGATTCCTGCGATGCGCTCTCTATTGGATGCTGCTTATTATACCCCCCCCCCTTTTACATCATTTTTCCAAAAGCCAATGAAATATCCTTTTACAAACCGCTTAAGAATACACATGAAGCGATAAGCAGACATCCACGTGGGTTTCCATGTTTACCTTCTATTCAAAAGGTCGCGACCTTGTTCTATTTTTATCAAAGATGAAATGTAACAAACCATTTCATTCATTGCAGTTAAAGCTGGCTGCATCCAATGAAAAAGCATATTGGGGGAATGTAAAAATCAAGCTTGATCCGCCGAGGGTAGAGTAGCGTAGTGAATCATCAGCCTTGGCTTGCGAAGATGTACCTTTATCTGTGGGATAGACCAGTATACAAAATATTATCATACCGCAAAGAAATTTCTCGTGATCTGATTGGTTAACATGCCGGGAACGTATATCATGTTCCCTGGCAAAAACCAGGAATAGCCAGTTTCCCTTTTGAGTGCCCCGTAAACATCACTGCACGTGCAACACAACATCCAAAATGGCAGTGTCGATGGATCACAAGACGCACATTTATACACCAAACTGCTTGTTTTAGTGACATCAGTTTCCAGTGACGTCAGTTTTCGTTGAATTGGGGCACTCAGAAGGGAATTTTTGTTTCATCAGCATACTCGATTCCAGAGATTATAATACAGGAAAATTTCGCTTAACGCGCTTTTAAGTGGTAAAACTTTGCAGTATGATAAATTCGTTGTACGGTCAGGTAGCAGGGGACTTGGAAACTTGTTCACGGCTGTGTCAGATCATGTTGCCACCTTGCCTTCGGCTCGGGGCGACATGATTCACCACAGCCGTGAACAAGTTTCCAAGTCCCCTGCCACCTGACCGTACTACTAATAATGTCTTCATCATGGTGGTACACAATAGTGAAAGCTTAAACATCATTCAAATAAATCCTTCATTACTGAAGTCAGAGGACAGATCATGCTGTGTTCACAGTCAGTTTGGTATAGGAGCCATCTGTATTATGTGACCATCATTGAAATAAAGAGGACTAGACTTGGCTTATCTACAAAACTATGTACATTTATTAACTCTTTACCACAGAATACAAACTTTTAACGACCCTTAGTTTAAACTTATTTATTTTACATCGATTGAGAAACAAGTTCTTACAACTTATACTAATCTCTCTTGATTCTGCTTCCTGGGAACTACACCAGTACTCGCGCCGAATGCGTGGGCCAGTGAAAAATCCCAAAGTTGACACCCACTCCCGGGTATCGAACTCAGGACCCTTAGGTTATGTGGCTGACGCTCTACCTCACGACCACGGACACCACTAACGACCCTTAGGAAGAAGCCTTTTGAAAACATTGCGGGAAAAGGAGAAAATGCTGGTAACCAGCATTTTCTCCTTTTCCAGCAATGTTTTCTACTCAGTCAAAGGAAAGTTTCATCATTTTAGCTACAATAAGATTGTCATCTGCAAATGCTTTGAATTTGGGTGGTCCAAACATTCTGTTGTGTGCAAAAGAGTTAATTATTAATGTATTGCATTCCTAAGAAAAAAGCCAAACATACATGATTATACAGGGTGTCTGAAAAGTAAGGTAACACTTTTGTACACTAGTAATATAGCTTTCATTTTCAGATGGACAGATACAATATTTATGCATGTAGATAAAATATGTAAGTTTTTTTATTGTGATAGTTTCAATCAATAAATAAAATAAATACAAAAGTGAACAATGAGGTGACAATAGAATGAAATTATCATATTAAAAAAAAACTTACATGTTTTATGTACATGTACATATATTTTTATCTCTTCACCTGAAATTTACAGCCATAATATATACAAAAGTGTTACCTTACTTTCGGGACACTATACTGTGTTTCTATAGACAGATATCAGCTAACCCCTAAAATCATTCAATGGACTTTGTTTCTGTTTATAGATATCAAGAAAATATAGAGATTTCTTGCCCCCTACAGCTTCATGTTGGAGACGAGTTTGAGGGAGGTTACCATATTTGTGAACCTCATGTTCATAAAAATACTTGTTTAGCGTACACATTTGGGTAAGTATCACTTTATTGTTATATAGAGGATATTTGTTTTCTTGGTGAAAGATTGTAATTTATTTCATCGAGTGAACATCATTGGTAATATTTTCTTTAGTGGTGCAGCTACAAGTGAAAATATTACCAATGAGTTTCACAAGAAGAAATACATTTTGATCTTTCATTGGAAAAAAAATCGATATTCTATTTATTTCATATTTCTGGCACTTGCTTTTAATTTTTTTTTTTTGGGGGGGGGGGGGGGAGGGGGGAGACTTGCATTAAAATCCAGTACGGTTCTTTTGTAATTCTGTGTGGTGTACTTCCTCCGCATAACAATACAAATGTCACTGAGAGAGGTTAGATATATAAGCATTTGAAAATTGCCTTGCTGTTGAGCTAGCTTTTACAACAATGCGGTTTGGTGTATTTCTCTCCATGATAGTTAAGCAACGTGCATTAGGTTAGTGCCTAGATGGGTGACCAGGTTGTTGCACGTTACATTTGGTGGCAGAGGTGGGATAATGGCAACAGGAGTTGCCTTATCCATGTATATTTCCCACTGGTGTTTTGGTATATACATACTTGTATATCAGTCTCGGGGTCGAGACTTCTCAAAGGGGGGAGTAATGTTACAGAGAGAAGTTAGATATATAGGCACTTGAAACCTGCCTTGCTGTTGAGCTAGCTTTTACAGCAATGTGGTTTGGTGTATTTCTCTCCTTGATAGTTAAGCAATGTGCATTAGGTTAGTGCCTGGATGGGTGACCAGGTCGTTGCACGTTACACATACATTACAGCACCACGTAAAGAATGAAAAATGACATAGGGTAAGTTACGCAGTAAAACTAGGGCGTGTACGGTAAAAGCATTAAACAAGTGGACAAAAATCTTGTGATCTGAGCTTTGTGAGCTAATAATTGCAAGTATGACGGCTTCAGGAGGAAAATATCCTGATAACTAGTATACTTTCTCCATTTCCAGCAATGTTTACTACTTTTTTGATATACAGCTTTCCTCATTTAACCCATTACCACACAATCCCTACTTTTGACGCCCCTGAGAAAGAAGCCTTTTGAAAACATTGTGGGAAAAGGAGAAAATGCTGGTAACCAGCATTTTCTCCTTTTCCCACAATGTTTTATACCCTTCACAAAACAAATTTCAAATTTTCGGTCACTTTTATTTTGTCGTCTGCAAATGCTTTCAATTTGGGCAAGCTTAAAATATTGTCATTTGGTAATGAGTTAAACCACTTCAGTCTTTTTCAAACTTTTGATACTTAAACTCTTTACCATACAATCCGGACTTTTAACTATCCTGAAAAGAAACCTCATTAGTGGAGAGTAATCAATATTTTCAATTTTGAAATCAAAATCACTCCCTCTGTCTGGAGGTCTGTAAAGGTTTTAGTATAAGTTTACTTTAATCCTTTACCATACAATGATGACTTTTAATGACCCTGGGAAGAAGCCTTTTTGAAAACATTGTTGAAAAAGGAGAAAATGCTGGTAACCAGCATTTTCTCCTTTTTCTACAATGTTTTCTACCCTATAGGGAAATTGTGCACCATTTGAGCAAAATTGAAATTGTCTTCTGCGAATGGTTTCAACTTGGACAAGGGTGAATTTTTTTTGTCTTGTAAAGGGTTAAGTACTTCTTAGTAATACATCAGGTATAGAAACAGGTATCAGGACATTCGCCCCCGGACATCTGCCCCTCAGACTTGTGACCCCGGACTTTTGCCCCTTAAGACACCTGCCACCTGGACATCTGCCCCCCTGGACATTCGCCCCCTTAGGACATCTGCCCCCTTAGGACATCTGCCCCCTGGACATCTGCCACCTAGACATTTGCCCCCATAAGACATCTGCCCCCCTTAGGACATTTGCCCCTGGACATCTGTCCCCAAAACATTCACTCCCTTAAAGACACACCCCTCCCTCCCGGGACATTTGGCCTGGTAGGACATCTGCCCCCGGATATTTGCCTCCGTAGGATAACTACCTTATGGGAAACAATGAGCCTCTTTTAAATGATGTTGAAGAACTAATAAATAACATCCTGAATCTTGCTTTATTTCTTTTAAAATGCAAAAAAAGAATTTTAATCAGGGCTTACAGCAGGTGTGCCAGATGAGTAACTTACTCTAAAGTTATTATACCAGAAGTTTGATATTAAAACTGAAATCAATTAAGCACCCGAAGATTTTCAGCAAAATAGCACTTAATGATACAACAGCTGAGAAGTCTTTTTAATAGTGCTGGTCAGAATTACCATGTACAATATACGTGTATATCTCTAAGTTGCTTTTTTTGAGATTATCCCTTAAAGGAGCTCGATGTCCAAGTTTTAAACAAACTGAGGGGGCAGATGTCTAGGGTGCAGATGTCCTAAGGGGGCAGATGTCCGGGGGGACCATGTCTGGGGAGGCACATGTCCTTAGGGGTCACATGTCCTAAGGGGGCACATGTATGTGGAGCAGATGTCCTAGGTTGGCAGATGTCTGGGGGACAAGCGTCCAGCTGGCAGGTGTCCTAAGGGGGCAAAAGTCTGGGGGCACAAGTCCAGGGGCAGAAGTCCAGGGGGCAAATGTCCTAGACCCATGGAAACTAGTCAACATAAAACTTTGTATGATACTTTTAGATCTATGTTCTTCTTTCAGAGTTACCAAAGAATTTTCTTTCGATGATGGTTTGGTGTCCCTGTTTGGATGTAAAGTACATTCCTTTGTACCACTGTAAGTATTTATAAATATGGCATGATCTTCACATTTTATCTGGCATATTTCCCAGATGGTTTAGCCAATTTCAGGTTGTGTTAATTTCAAAAACAATGAGGAAAACTTTTAAGAATATGACACTGAGAATGTGCTCAAAGATACATCCTCACAGAAGGAGAGAAAAAAACGCTGTCAGTACCTGAAAGTGGGTATAATAGATCAGCCATGTTAATATAATTGAATCAGCAACAGATATGTTGTAAATGATAGAAAAACACTAGTGATTTGTCCTTATTTAATCATTTAATCAACATTAATTTTTCTCCTTTTCCCACAATGTTTTCAACCTTTCCCAAATAGAATTTCAATTTTTGATTTACATTTTTTTGTCTTCTGCAAATGCTTTCAATTTGGACTAGTCTAAAATTTTGTTGTTTGGTAAATAGTTAAAACCAGAAGCAACATCAGTGATTGTAGGTTTCCAAAACAATTTCTATCCATTGTAATCTAAGGAATCTTGCAGCCATTAGTGCAACATTTGGGATTAATATACAAGAAAGATTATAGTTTCATAAAGTAAAGGTGAAATAGGTTAAAAAACTGGCTAAAAACTGCCTGAAAATGAATATAGATGTGTTGCTAAGGACAGTTGGGGAATATAGACTTAGACCAAAACTTATTCACAAGAAAGTAGTCCCACAGTTGCAATTTGGTTGGTTGTATTGGGGTTTAACGCCACTTTAAAGGTGGCCCTTCAGATTTGTGGACGAAAATTTTACAAAAATGCAAAAAATCATCCTTATACTCCCAAAGCATTGTAATGTGCATTCTTAAAACCCCAGTAGTCAGAAACCATCCGACAACACGAGAAATTAGAGATTTACTAAGGCCAAGGTTAACACCAACGGGAAACACATTCTATTTTTAGATGATCATTTATATACACGAATACACAGATGAAGTTTAACCCTTTACCAAACGATGAATTTTAGTCTGGTTCAAACTGAAAAGACTTGCAGATGACAAAAATAAAGGCAACTCAAAAATGGAAATTTGTTTTCAGCAGGGTAGAAAACATTGTGGAAAAAGGATAAACATAACGTCGGAAGAAGACATTATGGAAAATAATAATTTTATTATTACATGTTTGATATGTAAGGGATTTTAAGCGTTATTGGTCACATGCCAGTCACGTGCCAGTCACTTGACATTTCCACAATGCTTTGTTGACTTTTGGTGTAAAATCCAAAAATACCTTTAAAGGCTATGTAGCCTTTTAGGGGAACACCATCAAAAAAACAATTTTTTTTTAGTAATTTTATGAGTCTTAATTATTGATGATTTCTACTATTTTTTCATATAAGTTTCTGTGATATGTATATTTTTTAATTAGGTGAGATGTAAAAATTCTAAATACCCACCTTTAACAGCTAAGGTCATATCATGGCAGTCAGTGACACACGTGTTTCCTGGTTTTCTTATACCAGTACTAGCGTAACTTTCTTTCCAAAGCCACCAACTACTTTTCTCACATGCTTCAGCAGAGGTGAGAGACGAAAATGCGCTGTGAAGAAAGGTCACCTCAACCAGGTATTAAACTCACAACCACCAGGTCATGCATAATTCTGACACGCTCACCACCGAGGCACCCGCGCAGGCCAAGTCACGCTCGACATCTGCCCTAGACCTCACTGTCACATACTGTATAATGATAAATAAAACATTTTTTTGTTTTTTGCAGGGATGGTGATGATAATCACAAACATCTAGATGGAGTCAAGTTCCACAAAATCGGGGTCGGAGGTCGGGATGAATTGATTAAAAAACACACGGAAATCAGGGCAGTGTTCAAAACTTTCGACAGTATTAGGACAATGCTTAATCACGATCATGTAGGTCATCCAATTAATGCTATAACCTTTACCAAACAGTCTCTGGTCTTTACGACCCAGATGAAGAGGTTTTCTGAAAACATTGTGGGAAAAGGAGAAAATGCTGGTTACCAGCATTTTCTCCTTTTCCCAAAAATGATTTCTGTTCTTCTAAAGTCATTTTTCAATTTTTGAGTCACTTTTATTTTGTTGTCTTCAAATGCTTTCAATTTGGACCAATCAAATATTTTGTTCTTTGAAAAGAGTTAACGCTCTTCGAAACAACAAAGGTTTAGATTTGTACAGTTTCAAAGCATTTGTAGATGGCACTCTTTCTACTCTCTGCAGATAAAAACTTTTATAGTAATTTTTGCGGTAATCTATGCAATTTTATGGAGATTCGTTTGAATTTTTTTTTTTAAGATTTAACAAGCCCGACACAAAACCTTTTAAAAAGGTTGTGGGAAAAGAAGAAAATATTGGTAACTATTTCAGATACATATCCGTATTTTATTCTCTCCCAGATAATCCCTGGTCGTTATGGGTCAGGAAGAGAAGCCTTTTGAAAACATTGTGGGAAAAGAAGAAAATGCTGGTAACCAGGATTTTCTCCTTTTCCCACAATGTTTTCTACCCTATCATATAGGAAAATCATCTTTTTAGCAACTGTTGTCATCTGAAAAATGCTTCCAATTTGGTCTGGTCCGAAATTTGCCATTTGGGAAAGGGTTAAATTTGTCGTCTGCAAAATTAATGCTTTCACTTTGGACAAGTCTAACAAACTTTCTGTTTGGTAAGAAGATAATGTAGTTTATTAGTCTATCCCATAGATATAAATGTATAGCTGAATAAATGTTTGTGTAAGGGGACACTTATACTGCCTTGCTATAGAGCTAGCTTTACAGTAATATGGTTGCGTCTTTGTTTTGGAAGTTTGTGATCCTAGGTTCGATCCCAGCCTTGCAAGGTTATTTGTAAGAACTAGTGGTGTTCATGGCTGTCAGGTAGAGCATCAGCCTCATAACCATAAGGTTTTGTGTTCGATACCCGTGAGCAGGTGTCAATTTTGGGATTTTTCACTGGTCCACACATTTGGCGCCAGCATTGGTGTAGTTCCCAGGAAGCAGAATCGAGATAGATTTGTACAAGTTGTTAGAACTTGTTTCTCAATCGATGTAAAATAAATTATGTTTAAACTAAACTGTTTTTGAGACTTGTTGCAATAAAACACAGTATTTTGGGGTTTATGTACAAAGACTTATGATGCTGAGTACTTCTTGGAATTGCTTTTTGAAAGTCACTTTCAATGAAACCCCATGTGAAGACTCCTTGATGTTGTATGCATTTTATACATGTTCTTCGCCTCACAACTCAGGGGTCCTGTGGTAAAATCTGGCTCTCGAGACCTAGTAGTCTTGGGTTAGATTTGCACTGACTTCACTGGGTTTCTATAGGAGTGTCCTTGGGCAAGACACTTTCAGAGCCCTAGCCTAGCTCTGGTAAAACCCAGGAAATACATGAATATGTGAGCTGTCAATGTGATCTGACTGAAATAATGTTGAAAGGAGTGAAAAACTCATCTTTTTTACCACACAATCCCAAATTTCAACAACATTGGAAGAGAAGGTTTTTTCCCAGAATTTTTCCTACCCTATCAAAGGTAGAAATAATCATTTGAGCTACATTTTATTTGTGATATGCATATGCTTTTGGGTTGGTTCAGAGTTTCTTCATTTCGCACAAAACAATTCCAACTTTTAAAAACCCTGGAAAGAAGCCTGTTCAAAACATTGTGGGAAAAGGGGAAAATGCTGGTAACCAGCATTTTCTCCTTTTTTCCACAATATTTTCTACCATATCAAACTCAGAAATCGTCATATTACCAACATCTAATTTGTTGTATGCATATGCTTTGAAATTGGTCCGGTGCAAAAAAAATTTTTGTTTGGTAAAGAGTTAAAAAAAGATTAAAAGAAAAAAAAAATATTTTTAGACTACATCATACTATCTTTTTTTTCTCTTCAGACACCAATAGATATAATCAAGATGGACATCCGTGGCAGTGAATGGCTCACACTACGACAAATGCTAGATGCCAAATCGCTACAAAATGCTAAAGTAAAAACTCTGATCATCACTTTTGACATCGTGAATGAAAAAAGAGACCTTTATTCATACCTTTATATGCTACATATTTTACGAGAGCTCAACCATCTAGGGTATAGACGGTATTTCTTCCGAATGTGGTGGCATAATTGTTTGATACATGACTCTAATACGAAAGTAGAAAGGACTGGATGTCATGAAGTTCACTTTTTAAGAGTGTGATCTGTGGCTATAATACCAACAGATATTTTACAAACGGCTGTGTTTTGAATGGCCGTGTTACATAGTTATGGCTACGTTTCAAACGGCTATCATACAAACGTCCAATTACATTCCAGCATATTATTTTGATTATGTATCAGTGTCATATTTTTGTGTGATTTTTTTTTTTTTTTTATGAAATCCTTTTTTTTTTTTTCTCTTATACATATATAAATTTTGCTACATGGCCTTCAGCAAAAACCGTTTTAACCCTTTACCAAACAATGCCTGGTTTTTACAACCCTGAGACAGAAGCCTTTTGAAAACATTGTGGGAAAAGGACAAAATGCTGGTAACCAGCATTTTCTTCTTTTCCCACAATATTATCTACCCAGCTAGAAATAAATTTCAATTTTAGAGTTACGGTTCATTTTATTGTCTGCAAATGCTTTCAGTTTTGACTAAGCTCTAGTCTAAAATTTTTCCATTTGGTAGAGTTAAAACGTACACTATAAATGTAGAGAAATTTGTCAGCATGAGCACATTATCCTTTCTTTGAGTCTAGCATGTCGTATAGGATTTCTTTTGGTTCAAAAGTGCATTTGTTCAAATTTAATTAAGAAATAATCTTCTTTCTATCATGGTTTATCGTTTAATAAACTACGGTTGTGAGTTATGAGGCACAAATAATTCACAAGGGCGATAGCTCACAAAGTAGTTTATTGAACGATACACCATGATAGAAAGAAGATTATTTTGATTCTAACATAACCAACTCTTAATGAATGGAAAACAAGTTCATACTGGGAGTAAAAAGGCGGATGCAGATTTTAATTGTTCCATTGAATAACTTACTTGCTTACTTTATACAGAATGACGTCGATCTTCATAGAATTACCAGCATTTTCTCGTTTTCCCATAATGTTTTCTATCCTATCCAAAAAAAAAAATGTAATAGGAGCCACATTCAAACTGTCATCTACAAATGCTGTTAATTTGGACAGGTCTGAAATTTTGTTGTGCAGTAGAGGTATAAGATGGCCAGTTGTAGGAATCAAATCCACATTCACATCAAGATTCCTAAACTGTACCAATTGATTGAGCTACGCAGGCTGGTCTGACAAGTCTTATAGTCAAAGTCTGTTAACCCATTACCACACAATCCCTACTTTTGACGACCCTGCAGAAGAAGCCTTTAGAAAACATCGTGGGAAAAGGAGAAAATGCAGGTTACCAGCATTTTCTCCTTTTCCCACAATGTTTTCTACCCTTCGCAAAACAAACATCAAATTTTCAGTCACTTTTATGTTGTTGTCTGCAAATGCTTTGAATTTGGACTAGTCTAAAATTTTGTTGCGTGGTAAAAGAGTTAAATAGTTAACCAGATACCTGTTAGTTACTGTGTCCATGTACTTGTAGATTTTTTTGCTGTATTTATCATACTCATTAATCAATGCAAGTATGTATCAAGAGCATTGTGAGTAAAATATATAATTTTAATGAAGATTATCTTGTTTATTAAACTACTCCTTTTCACACAATGCCTTTTTCATACTGCTGGAAATTTAAATGCTTTTCTTTCCTTTGAACTTTAATCCAAAGCTGATGCAATGTTTAGTAGGTCTAAACATAATTTGTTCGGTAAAGGGTTAACTCATTTCCAAACGACAATTTCTTCGGCTGGCCCAAATTGAAAGCATTTGCAGACGACAAAATTAAAGTGATTGAAAATTTGAAATTTGTTTTGTGAAGGGTAGAAAACATTGTGGGAAAAGGAGAAAATGCTGGTTACCAGCATTTTCTCCTTTTCCCACAATGTTTTCTAAAGGCTTCTTTCTCAGGGGTGTCAAAAGTAAGGATTGTGTGGTAATGGGTTAACAAAGTTCTGTTTTTAGTAATTTTGTAATATTTCATGAATGACACTTTCATTAGTACACAGCACAGGTGTTCAGGTTGTGACAAACTTTGCTATCTATATAATGTAACATTACCCAAGGTGTAGCTGACATATCATGTAGTGAAGAAAGTATTTTTCAGCTGTATTTCCTGTACTGTTTATCTTACAACAAAGTTGTGGCCTTGTCCAAATCCAAAGCATGTTCCAACAATTAGATCTAATAACTGGGCTGTTGTAAATTAAGTTGAAATGATGGAAGTTGTGTGGGAAAGACCAGATCACTTGCATTTTCTCCTTTCACTATAATGTTCTCAAAACTCCAAGTCCTCAGGGTTAAAAGTCGGGACTGTTTGACTACAAATGCAATGCCTTAACCCTTTACCACACAAAGCTCTGGTTTTTACAACTCTGAGAAATTGCCAGATAGAAGCCTTTTGGTATTTCCTGTACCCTTTATCTTACAACAAAGTTGTGCCCTTGTCCAAATCCAAAGCATGTTCCAACAATTAATAACTGGGCTGTTGTAGATTAAGTTGAAATGATGGAAGTTGTGTGGGAAAGACCAGATCACTTGCATTTTCTCCTTTCACTATAATGTTCTCAAAACTTCAAGTCCTCAGGGTTAAAAGTCGAGACTGTGTGACTAAAAATGCCATGCTTTAACCAGGCCTGTATCAAACAATCCCTAGTTTTTACAACTCTGAGAAATTGCCAGATAGAAACCTTTTGAAAACATTGTGAGAAAAGGAGAAAATGCTGGTAACCAGCTGGAAAGAAATTTCAAATTTTGAGTCATGTTATTTTGTCGTCTGCGATGCTTTTAAATGGGACCATGTTTAAAACTTTGTTGTTTGGTAAAGGATCTAGCTACTGAGGCATAGAAAATTCAATGCCCAGAATGAAGTGCAGTTACGAACACAATAATTGTGCAAGTAAGATGAGTAAATTCGGGTTAACATATTAACACACTGAATAATTTGTTCTTGTCAATTTAAACAAATCTTGTGCTTAATCACTATCCCACATTTTGTATTTCTTACTCTTCAGTGATTATAACGGCACCCAAAACACCGTGCCGGTAAAAATTAAAATAAAAAAGAGATCAAAGTCGGCAGGTAAACAACTAGTTATCGAGAAAGATAACGAGCTTTTGAATGCAAAAATCGTAGATTTTTCAGTGTTTACATTTCAACATCATAAAATGCCAGCATTTCACTGTTTGCGATTTTCATTTTGGTGAAAAACCATGTACACCCTAAACTGTTATTGTGACTAGAAATTCGGATGAACCAATTTCGGAAGAATTGAATTTTTCGGAAAAAATTACATAATTGACTTAGGCTTTTATGTCTTCCTATTATCTGTCTAAGTCTCTGATCCCATATTAGACTGTATTATGCCTACAACCAGATTTAATCAAATTGTCCTTAGCATGGAAAAAAGTTTGTTTTCCTGAGAGTAACATTATAAACTAACTTCAGTCAGAAAGTGTCTACTCCTATGCTATTTTTGTGACTGGTCTTCGAAGGCGAAAACAAGTCACAAAAATAGCATCGGAGCAGACACCTTCAGACTGAAAGTACATTATAAATAATTATAAGAATACTTATTTTCATACAAAGAGAATTAAATTTCATGAAAAGAGTCCTTTGTAAGCAAGATATATCGTAAAGAGGCCCTTATATTCATTTTCAGACAGTTTTAACTCATTTTGTCTTTATTTTATCAAAATATAGCCATTTTTATATCTTTATGCCAAATATTGCGCCTGATGGTTGCAAGATTGCTTAGATAACCGTCAATAGAAAATGCATTTTGCTGAGTTAAGGCCTTCATTGTAAACAGACTTGTCGTTCCCGGTTTTTGAATTGTAGATTAATGATTTTTGATAACCGTTTTACACCTGGGTTGATTCGTGTGATGATTTAAATGCATTCTGTCACTTGACTATATTTGACCTTGGCCCTGCATCTGATGTGGTAAATAAAGGAAAATGAATTATTCTCTGTTGCAGCCTTGATTTTCAGATGGAGGTCTCGGCCTATATATACAAATTACACTGTATCCGACTCTCAGTGGAAACCAACGATAAATTTCCGTGAAACACCGCCATTGTTTACAGCTTCAACCGTCAGTCAGTTTTCTTCTGACCAATGTTCGGTTTTTAATACAAATTTTCATGTTTCTTTTTCTTTCAGTTACACCACATATGTCAGTAATTTATCCATGTTTACACAAAGGATTGGTTTCTGTACCATTCTAAATTGTTTGAAATTTAACAGCATTTTTGCTCACCGGCTGTAGACAGGGATATATAAAGGTATGAATATGTAAAATGAGTTACAGTTTACTTTCCATAGAAGTTCAAATATGTAATTATCAATTCCTGTAGCATTGTAGGAAGAGGAGAAAATGCTGGTTACCAGCATTTTCTCCTTTTCCCACACTGCTTTCTACCCTGTTTGAAACAATTTTCAATTTTTGAGTTACTTTTATTATGTTGTATGTAAAATGCTTTCAATTGGAACCACTCACCAGTCTTAAATTTCATCATTTGGTAAAGGGTTACAGAAATTTCAGGAAAGCTGGTAAGGTTCACTGGCCATTGTGATATATAACAGGAATGATACTGTAAACAGCATTAACTCTTTACCAAAAGACAAATTTTTAGACTTGTTCAAATTGAAAGCATTTACAGACGACACAATAGATACGACTCAAAAATTGATATTTGATCTTGGAAGGTTAGAAATTGTTGTGGGGAAAGGAGAAAATGCTTGTTACAAGCATTTTCACCTTTTTCCACAATGTTTTCCAAAAAGTTTATCAGGTCAGCAAAAGTCAGATTTGTGTGGTGAAGGATCAGCTCCATACAATCGATAAATCATTTTGTGCAAGATCATTTTCCCTCAATCCTTGATCGTGTATCAACTTTTGTCCTGGACTTTGGACAAACAAACTTGACCACTATTTTTGCATTTGTTTCAGGTCAAGGTTATCCAATGAAAAACTATTAAAAAATGAAAGGGCCAATCACAGAGGATTTCATTTTACATTTAGGGAAGAGAAAAAAGCTTGATGATATAAAGTCCTTAGAGTGAGTATGCATTATAAGATTTAAAAAAAAATATGTTTTTTTTTATTTATATAATATACAGAGAGGAGGGGGATTTTTGTTATAACCAAAATTAATAGTCTAGCCTGGCTCAGTGATAAAGTGTGGAGCTTGTCAAATTTTTGTGTATGATATTAAAACCTGTGACTTAATGGGGTGTGATGCTGTTGAAAAAAATTTGTCCTGGGTATTTTTAACTGCATCAAACCCCATTTGACTGACAGATTTTTAATGTCACATATGGCCATTTGATTATCCTATCTTTTATAGTCTTAACTCTTTACCCCATAAGGCATTTCTAAGGTATCTAAAAGTGACCCTAAATAACAGCAAGGATGAAGCTGTTTCTTACGAATATATGACACCTTTTGATAGCAATGAAAACATTGTGACAATAGGTGAAATTGCTCGTCACGAGCAATTTCACTTTTTGCCACAATGTTTTCAAAAGGCTCCTTCAAGCAATGGGTAGAAACGAGTATCTTTGGAGTAAAGGGTTATGTCACCCTTTTTTTATTCTTACAATTATAAAGACTGATTCGATATTGGCAAAAAAGAAAAATATATTTCTGGCAAACATTCTAAAACTGTATTTACTGTACTATTTCTGGCAAAGGCTTAAAAAGGCAATGTGACAAAGGAGGAAATGATGGTAACATTTTTCCATAACACTTTCTGTCCTTCCAGTAACAAATCTCATCACAGCTTCTGACAAAGCTACAATTGATTTGTTATTTGCTAATGCTTTTAATATTGGTGAGTCTTGAATTTGATTACGTGACATAAGCTTGGCTCTTTGGTCACAAGTAAACTAACACATACTTCTAACCAGAATACTCTTAGCTCTTTGATTACAAGTAAACAATTACAAGTAAACACGTACTTCTACGAGGAATATTCTTGGCTTTTTGATTACAAGTAAACAAATACAGTCAGTCATCACATGACTCTTAACTTTTTACCAAATGACAAATTTTAGACTGCTTCAGATTCAAAGCACTTGCAGAATACAAAATAAATGTAACTCAAGGATTGAAATTTGTTTCCAGCAGGGTAGAAAACATTGTGGGAAAAGGAAGACATGCTGGTTACCAGTATTTTCTCCGTTTCCTTCAACGTTTTCAAAAGGCTTCTAACTCGGGGTGGTAAAAACTAGGAATAGTGTGGTTAAGGGTTAACATCCATTGTCTGAGGATGTCATATTTTTTGAAGATCATTTGACCTGTCTGCTATGATGCATCGCTATCCTGTAGAGGATAAATATTAACCCTTTCCCAAACAATCCCTGATTTTTACGGATCTAGAATAGTAGCCTTTTGAAAACACTGTGGGAAAAGGAGAAAATGCTGGTAACCAACATTTTCTTCTTTTCCAACAATGTTTTCTACCCTATCATAGGCAGAAATCATCTTTTCAGCAAGAATTGTTGTCTGCAAATGCTCTCAATTTGGTATGGTCCAAAAGTTTGTCATTTGGGAAAAGGTTAATATGCAGTGAGTAAACTAAAACCTGACACTTATTAAGTAGCAATGCAGAAAATAGCTATCAACAATACCTCTGTGGAAAAATCTAGCCTGTTTTTCACTCAAATTTTCTGAAAAATTTATTTATTTCAAACAGGAAAAATAGCTTTTACAAATATTATTGTTTAACTCTTTACCACACGAGAAAATTTTAGATTGGTCCAAATTGAAAGCATTTGCAGACGACAAAATAGAACTGACTGAAAAATTGAAATTTGTTCTGGGAAGGGTAGAAAACACTGTGGGAAAAGGAGAAAATGCTGGTTACCAGCATTTTCTCCTTTTCACACAGTGTTTTCAAAAGTCTTCTTTCTCAGGGGCGTCAAAAGTAGGGATTGTGTGGTAATGTGTTAAATGCACATCTTTGAAAATAACTACTAAATATAGACTTTAGGAAGCCAGGATTTGTGCATGGGTTTTCCTTGGACTTGCCCACAAGAACAGTCTTAGTTCATGCTGAAGCTATTACTGAAGACTGTAGGGACTGTTTCTATAAAGACTCATGGGCGGATCCAGAGGGGGGACCGGGGGTCCAGATCCCCCCTGGAATTTTAGCAAAAATGTGGTTATTGGATTCGTGAAATGGTACTGGTTTGATATTGCATGGCATTTATGTAAAAATAAAATACAGTCATAAATTTAAAACAAAAAAAGGTTCTAAATGTGGAGACCTCCTCATGGTTAGAACATGAATGGTACCAGTTAGCCTTTCATTAACCCTTTCCCAAACGACAAATTTTGGACCAGACCAAATTGAAAGCATTTTGAAGATGACAAATTAACATTTGCTAAAAAGATTATTTTTCTACATGACAGGGTAGAAAACATTGTTGGAAAAGGAGAAAATGCTGGTTACCAGCATTTTCTCCTTTTCTCACAATGTTTTCAAAAGGCTTCTATTTCTGACCTGTAAAAAACCAGGGATTGTTTGGGAAAGGGTTAAGTGAATGTTTAATTACAGGTAGAAGTATGTTTTTATTTGTAATCAAAGAGCCAAAAGTATTACAGATAGAAGTATGTTTTTACTTGTAATCAAAGAGCAAAGAGTATTCTGCTTTGAAGAATGTGTTACTTGTAATCAAAGAGCCAAGAGTATTACGGATAGAAGTATGTGTTTACTTGTGATCAAAGAGCCAAGAGTATTACGGATAGAAGTATGTGTTTACTTGTGATCAAAGAGCCAAGAGTATTACGGATAGAAGTATGTGTTTATTTGTGATCAAAGAGCCAAGAGTATTCTGCTTAGAAGTATGCTTTTACTTGTAATCAAAGAGCCAAGAGTATTATGGGTAGAATTATGTGTTTACTTGTAATCAAAGAGCCAAGAGTATTTTGCTCAGTGTTGTATTGTAATCAGAGAGCCAAGAGTATTCTGCTCAGTGTTTAATTGTAATCAAAGAGCCAGGAGTATTATGGGTAGAAGTATGTGTTTACATGTAATCAAAGGGCCAAGAGTATCACAGAAAGAAGAATGTGTTTACTTGTAATCAAAGAGACAAGAGTATCACAGAAAGAAGAATGTGTTTACTTGTAATCAAAGAGCCAAGAGTATTTTCAAACCAAGTTCTTTACTTACAGCTTATCAAATCACAGCCTAGAGAATCTTGATGTGAGTTTGTTTAACAAGCTGACTTCATTAGAGGCCTTGGACTTGTCTTGGAATAGACTTACTGAAATTCCAACAGATCTGGTACTTAACAATCTGCGTGTCTTGGATTGCTCCAACAATGAGTTACATTCTGTGAATTTCCTCAGCCAGTTTGGTAATATGGAGGAACTTTACATTGATGATAATGAAGATCTCAGTGTGAGTATAAAGTATTAGTGTTGTTATTCAGAATTCTGGCTTGGATTTGTAATTCACACGCTGGTATTCAATGATATTGATTAGTAAAAATTGGTACTAATACTTGATTTAACAACTTGTCAAATTTTTGGCTCTACTAAATTGAGCATTTATAGATGACAAATGTGGCTGAATTTGAAATGATTGGAAATGGATTGGAATTGTTTCTGAAAGATTGGAAAACAATGTGGGAAAAGGAGAAAATGCTGGTCATCAGCATTTGCTCCTTTTCCCTCAGTGTTTTGAAAAGTTAAATTTCCCTGGGGCATTTAAACTTGATCAAGTGGCAGTGGGTTAAGAAATAGATGTCATTTGGATGCAATTCATTAGGTGAAAATTGCTTGTTTGAGCAATTTCTCCTTTTCCACCAATGTTTTGTGCTTTTGTCACTTGTGGAACAAGAAAGAACCCAAGATTTTACTGGGCAGTATTGTATTAAATTAAGGCTTCATGTTATTCTGTATTTCAGGTGGATGATATGTTTATAGCCAAGGTCCTTTGCCCGAAACTGAGACGGATGGATGACATGCCCGATTTAAGTAACATCACAGCAGGGATAAAACTATGTCGTGACCAGCTTACACCCCAGGTAAGGGAGTTTGACTCTTTACCAGCCCTGGAAGCTCAGTTGGCAGCATGCGGGACTTGAGAGCAGGGTTGTGGGTTCAATCCTTGGGTTAGCCATTTTCTTACCGTGATGGTAGCCATATGACATGATTCATTCATCTCCTATTGCTGACCAGTGTTGCAACTATGGTTGTTTGGGAAAGCAGCCAGTGGCTAGTGTGGAGTATTGGTTAAAAAGACTCCAGGAAAGCATGGATAGGTGCATTGGCTGCAGCGATATAACTGAAATAATGTTGAAAACTGTGTTAACACCTAATGATCAATCAGTCCTTACCAGACGACAAAATTTTAGCCATGCCTAAATTGAAATAACTTGCAGACAATTTTATTATGACTCAGATGGTGCAATCTTTCTTTGATTAGGTAGAAAACATTGTGTTGGAAAATATCATGTTTGTAAGCGTCAATGTAGGTAGGGTCTTGATTCACAGAATATTGATGACACTTGATTTTACTCTGTTTCAGTAGAATTTCTGTCATGTCTCTGCTACAGCTCACCTGTCTATTTCTTTACTTGGTTAACATGGATAGGGTTTTGATTCTGGTAACCAGCATTTTCTTTTTTTCCCATAATGTTTTCTACCCTTCCTAAAGCAGATTTTAATTTTTCAGTTACACATTTTTTTCATCTGCAAATTCCTTCAGACAGTGACTGGACCAGTCTAAAATTTTGTACTTACAAAGTAAACAGTGCAATGGCCAGATATTGGCCACCGCAAAGCAGCAACATAACCACAACAATATTGAAAACAGCTTGAAACACCATACAAATAAATAAACAATCTGTTAGTATTACGCACATTTTACTGAATTTAGATTCAGGCAGTATGGGAAGCCAAGTATTCAGAGGTGTACGGCTCAGGTGTTGATAGTTCAGAGGTGGACAGACTACATGAGGACTTCATTCAGGCGGTGAAGGGTGCGATCCTCGACTTCAACTCTGATCATCCAAAGTTTAGACAGTTTATGGTCAGTAGACTAATCTGATTTAAAAACTTTACCACTCTAAGCAGAGCAGCCCTGGGAAGGAAATCTTTTTTAAAACATAGTGTGAAAGGGAGAAAATGCTGGTAACCAGCATTTTCTCCACAATGTTTTCTACCCTTCACACCATGAATTTCAAACTTTGAAGTCACAATTATTTTGAAATTTGCAAAAGCTTTGCAAAAATTTAATGCTTGAATTTGAACAAGTCTGAAATGTTGTTGCTTTCTGGTTTCAAACACATTGTGGTGTGTAGGCACTACTTGACAGTACAGATGGCCAAACCCTGGTAACTCAATCAAGCAAATGCAGGACTTGTGAACAGGGTGTCTCTGGTTCAATTCCGGCTTTGCTAATTACTTTCCAAGAATGGATGATAATCATTGCGGCAGGATTTATTCCTTTCTCACTACTGACCCTTGTTATGACCATAGTTATGTGGAAAAGTAGCCAGTGGCTCAGAAAGAAAATAATGCAGAGTTCTGGTGAAAGAAACTCCTGGACAGCATCGATTGCTTCACAGGCTTCTGTGATTAAATTGAAATAATGTTGAAAACTGCATTAGACACAATACAACCAATTATGGCAGTACATACCATTTAGCTCTGTATTGTTATCTTAAAACAAGGCTAAATGACTGTTTTAAAGACTGTTTACCTGGGAAATTCATGATCTAAACAAGTGAGAATTTGCATTGAAAAATAGATATAACCTTTTATTGCATGATGAAAGGTTAGACCTGTCCGAACTGAAAGCATTTGCAGATGACAGTTTCAATGTGGCCCATATGAAATGATTTTTCTTTGATAGGATAGAAAACATTGTGGGAAAATGAGAAAATGCTGGTAACCAGCATTTTCTCCTTTTCCCACAATGTTTTCAAAAGCCTGCTCTTTCGGGGGTGTTAAAAGTTGTCATTGTGTGGTAAAGGGTTAACAGCCAGTGATCTAAAAATGTAAACTGATTTTGTTGATTGAAGTTGATGGTAAATTAAGTTTAAATCATGTAAATTCCCACATACTTGTTTATGTTTTATTCATTTTCATTTTTTTTGTTCTGTTTTTATTTCAGATCTGCAAAATTTCTCTTGAAATCATAGAGGGAACAAACCAGAAAAAAGTAAAAGAAGAAAGGAGTCGAAATTCCTCGACTCAAAACACCCCTAATTCTAAATATAGAACAAGGATAAAGCTGGGAACCACACCAGTGAAGGATTATAGCCAGGGAGTTCCAATGGATATTGATGATCTTCCAGATAAGGGGACCGATAAAGCCGGCAATTCTAAGAAAAGGAAAAGAGAAAGTCTTTCAAGCGTCTCCCCGTCTGCCAAACGTAAAAGGACAGACACACCAGAGAAACATGCAGCCATGAAAAATAAAAATAGTGCCATCGGAGAATTTACAGTCCTGAAGAAAAAAAGTGATCTTGCAGAGTTGAAATTGGTAATATTAAAGTTATTAGTGTTTTGTACAGAGATATGTAGGGTCTGATATGAGTTGGCTTTTAACCCATTACCAAACGACAATATTTTAGACTGGTCCAAATTCAAAGCATTTGCAGACGACAAAATAAAAGTGACTGGAAATTTGAAATTTGTTTTGCGAAGGGTAGAAAACATTGTGGGAAAAGGAGAAAATGCTGGTTACCAGCATTTTCTCCTTTTCCCACAATGTTTTCTATGGGCTTCTTTCTCAGGGCCGTCAAAAGTAGGGATTGTGTGGTAATGGGTTAAACGATTCAAGGGAAATATTATTAAGCGAGTCTTTTGCCCTTGACAGGTTTAATAAAATTTTATTTCAAACGTCCATAAATGTCAGATTCTTTTTATCACAGAATAGAATTTTATAAGATATAGATTTAATGGTGCAAAAACTTTCATAAATGCACCCGCAGTAATTTCCATGAGACCCATTCACTTCTATGCAATAAATACAAAATGATGTCAAAAATGACTAGGGATGGCAACGGTTAGTAGATTTGCTAACCGGTTAACCGTTCAATCTTTCGATCGGTTAACCGAACGATGGTTAACCGAACGACCATGTAAAAACATTTAAGATGAAGGTACCTGCTCGATATGTCAACATTGACAACCGGTGCGTGAGTAATGCATTCCCGTAATGTTTACTATTTCTGTACTTTAGCGCAAAAGTCGAATTTATCGACGATCTCTCACCCTCGCGGCAATAAAATCATTTTCCCACAATGTTTTCTATAGAGGACTAGAAATTATCAGGCCATTTCAGTGTTTCCACTACGCAAATTATTGCGTAAATCACCTAATAGAACTGAAATTCACGTCAAAAACGTTTGGTTTCACGTGAGACCTCACGTTGGAAAGGAAAAAAAAAAAAACAGTATCTGCCTAACTTGTGTAAAATACCAGAATTTGAAGTTACTTGCTGTCCTTTTTGATGAATTATTGTCAAATCAGGCGGAAATACCTACCCATAAATTAAAACACATGAAAAAATGCTCGATGCAAGAAACACGGAAACTCACGACAGAACAAAATGTTCCTTTCGACATTGTCCGATCAGAGTCACTTCAGATCGTCTTTTTAGCTTTTTAATGACTTTAAGCAGTAAATTTCCATAGATATATTAATAACAGACTTTTGTGCTGCATCGAAAGAAAAAAACTAGTGGGATCACTGCTATTTACAACTTCAAAAAAATCTACAAACAGAATCATACAGATGATGGTATGGTTATTGATCGTCAAACGAAGCTGCTATCGCTAAGTAATCGGGTGTTAGCCATTGCCCTAACGACAGGTTTAAATTTTAGACTCTCCCAAATTCAAAGCCTCTGCACTATACTATGATTTTCGAAGATACTTATCGAAGTGATATTAAATGAACGAACGAAGAGAAACCGCTATGCCTACTTGAACACAGAATGATTGACTTTATAAATTTCAATCCCTCTTACGCTGATTGGTCAGTCCATGCATATATTTGATTAGGGGCGGGTACTTAATGAAATAATCCAAGCAAATCAATTAGGATAAGCCAGTGCCTTTGATCCAAAGAGGACACGTGTTTGACTGTTTATTATCGGAGAGTGGGGACTAATTAGCGAATTAACAATTGCACAGACATGTCAAACTGTATATCACACCTTCGCCGAGTCTTGGCGACATTGCAGTGTTGCATCCAGGGCGCGCGATCGCGCAAATCCCGCTTTATTTACTTTAAATCCCGCAATTTTAGATTTTCTCGGGTGGCAACTCCCGCAGAAACGGATATAATCCCCCGCTCTGTAATAGTCAGTGCGCAACAAAATTGTATTTTACATGTATGGAAAACGCTCCGTGTACTCGATTCCTGCCAAAAATAATAACGCGCATATCAGTTTTGTAGCGAAATAAGGTCGTAACCATAACAGTCTACAATTTCACTTACACCAGTTAACCGATAACTTTTTGGGGAAATACCCGTATGACGTAATCGACAAGAGGGATACATGGCATCAATCTCCGAGCAGAGTTGTCGTTCGTTACCTCACATACATCTCTGCGATGGGCTAAATGACAAGAATCTTGTCAAACCGAGGAAAAAAAGGTTTTGTTACTGTTTAGCTGTTTCATATGTAAAATTGTGAGTTAGACAAAGGAAATATGATTCTGGATACATTATAGGTGCGTTCAAACTGATGAATTTATCTGTATAAAATGGAACTATTTATTTCGAGCCTTTTCACTTTTCAGAATCTTACGCCGATTTTAACAAAAATGGCTGCGTCCATGAATGATGACAACTGATTTGACACTCCGCTGGATCTGAGTTTGTACGATCAAAAATCAAGTTATCGTCCTTTAAAGATATTTAGGCTTTTCAGAAAGTCCCTCTTTTGTTCATTTCCTATCATTAAGTCTGATTGGTCCCATGCTGTTTAAACAGCACACGAAACAATCGATATTGGTCTTTCTTTCACCGGCGTTTGTGTAGCCATTTTGAGTTATGGTCATGTGACAAAAATATGACGTAATGACGGACTACTGTCTGAGCCCACTACAGAAGTGAATGTAATGATCCGGAGTGCAAGAGAGTGACATGGCATTGTTCAATTCTTCGGATTACGTAATTGACTTGTATTGGGATATGTGCTATTGAGCAATACCCCGGTAGTAATTTCAACACGTGTAGGATTAAATTGTGTACCAAATTTGAACGCGGAATATATTTAAATTCATCAGTTCTCCTGGATTATGCCACCTAAACGTATTACGGACTTTTTCAAGACGGTATTGATATTTTCTTTTTTCAAAGGTAAATATGCTACATAATCTCAAAGTTATATTCATGCTAAATAAAGTTAATTTAGATAAGTTTTTATCTGTGGTGCACTAGAATTGTTCACTCCCCCCATTTTTATAATATGATGGGGGATCTCCCCCTCTCTGAGGTCATCCTGGATGCAACACTGCATTGAATGTGCGTATGATGCAGTTCTGGTTGTCAGAACCGGCAAAGTTAACTTTGTATTTTTCTTTTTTATTATAATGATTATTTTGGTGAACTTTTGATAATATAGGCCTATATTTGTTTCTGGTTAACCGGTTACCAATTTCTTTAATCGGTCATTCGATCGGTTAACCGGTTAACCGTTGCCATCCCTAAAAATAATGTCACACAAATTTGATATCAAATGTGTATGAGATAAGAAAACTTGAAATGGTTATATACAGTATTACACTGAAAACAAGGAAGGTATGTGATAAATGATTTTTCCTTCTTTCAGAGAATTTCCTGCCTTTAACTCTTTACCAAACAAATAATTTATAGATTGGTCCAAATTGAAAGCATTTGCAGGCGACAAAATAAATGTGACTGAAAAATCAAAATTTGATTTGGGAAGGGTAGAAAACATTGTGGGAAAAGGAGAAAATGCTGGTTTCCAGCATTTTCTCCTTTTCTCACATTGTTTTCTAAAGGCTTCTTTCTCAGGGTCATCAGAAGTATGATTGTGTGGTAATGGGTTTACTACCTTGAGAAAGAATGCTTTTGAAAATATTGTGGGAAAAAATGTAGGAAAGGGAGGTAACCAGCATTTTCTCCTTTTCAATAGGTTTCTTCATCAAGGCTGTTGTTCAATTCTGTAGTAAATGGTAAATGAATTTGGTTAATTCTGACATTTTTTACCTGATGAAAAAAAAAAAAGTTTCCTTTATTTTACCAGCCAATTTTACCAGACTATGACCCAGTACAGTTTCTCAGATGTCACTCCGATGATAATGATGCAGCTGATTGTGAAACAAAAGTCTGGAAATGTGCCTTTGAGCCTACGGGAACACAACAAGGTCTGTTCAGCCTTTACCACACAAAATTTCAGGTCTGCTCGAATTGAAAGCATTTGCAGATGACAATTTCTGTGCGGCTTTTATCACATGATTTTTCTTTGACAGGGTAGAAAACAAAATGAAATCGACTTAGAATTTGAAATTTGTTTTATATAGGGTAGAAAACATTGTGGGAAAAGGAGAAAATGCTGGTTACCAGCATTTTCTCCTTTTCAAACAATGTTTTCAAAAGCTTTCTCTTTCAGGGGCGTTAACAAAAAAGTCTTCATTATATGGTAAAGGGATAAAACTTTTTTTTGCATTGTGCTTTGTTTGATTGAATTTTAACCAGCCCATTTAGTGTAGTTGGTTGCATGTAGGACTGGAGACCAGTGTGGTGGATCATTTTGAATCCCAGCTCAGGCAGTTGGTTTCCGAGGATTGAATAGAAATTGCTACAGGATTTATTCCTCTCTCACTGCTGACCATAGTTTTGCAGATGTTTCTGTGTGAAAGCTTTTTGTCTTGGGAAGTATAAATTGAGATGTGTTGCTAAAAGAAAATGTGGGAAAGTATGAATAGGTGCACAACCTGCAACAATATAACTGAATTAATTTTTTTTTTTTTCCTT
This sequence comes from Tridacna crocea, assembly GCA_943736015.1. Taxonomy (NCBI): domain Eukaryota; kingdom Metazoa; phylum Mollusca; class Bivalvia; order Cardiida; family Cardiidae; genus Tridacna; species Tridacna crocea. The sequence continues at coordinate 3,107,038 of OX031070.1, read as the reverse complement.
TTCTGAAAATATACCACAAAGCAAGCTGGTGAGCAGCATTTTCTCCTTTTCCCACTGTTTTCATGAACTTTTCTAACTGCTTACCAAATTATCCCAACCCTTAACGACTCTGAGAAAGAAGCCTTTAAGAAACACTGAACAACCAGCATTTCCTCCTTTCCCCACAATATTTTCTACCCTATCAAAGTCAGAAAACCATCATTTAACTAAGATTTAATTTGTTGTCTGCAGATCTGCTTTGAATTTGGTCCAGTCCAAAAATCTGTTATTAAGTAAAGAGGCAAAAAGCCTGCATTGTTTGATAAAGGGTTAAGACATGAGTTTGTTTAGTAAAGGGTTAAATTGTTGCACCATTAGATAATGGAAGTTCCACATGTTTCTTTTTCTGTCTTGTAGGGGAAACAGGAGAAACAGTTGCAACATGCGGAGGAAGGATTGTCTGTTTCATAGATTGTCATACCTGTAAAGTTATGAAACGCTACAAAGATAACAGTGACACTGAGGTATATTGCTCCATTTGAGCCTTGATACACAATACTTGCAACACATTTTCAGACTCATGATGATGCATATGCTTTTAAAAATATGCTGGTTACCAGCTTTTTCTCCTTTTTTTTTAACACAATAGTGTCAAAAATTTTCTTCTCCAGGGATATTAAAACTTCAGAATTTGTGCTAAAGTGTTAAATATACTTGCAATGTGACCAAAAGTTGTTTAGTCTTGGCCTCTGATGGGCTTTTAATAATTACCAACAACTTTTGCAATGTTGAGGGAAAATCAATCTTTTATGACTTTCTATGACTTCATTAAGATTGTGTATTTTACATTTGTCACATTGTGTTTTTATCATTCCTAATTCTGCACAAGAAAATTCTGTGATAGACCATGGGAAAGTATGCTTTTGAAATGCAGGTTTCAAGCTTTTTCTAGCATTTCTCCCACACTATTGTCTAGCCTTTAGTAGCTCTATATGCCATATCTCAAAACTTTCAGAGGGACATAATATAAGATGTTGAAATCTCTGGAGAAACTCTGTACTGAATCTTTACACCCTCAACTCTTTACCAGGTGACAAAATTTTAGACTGGTCCAAATTGAAAGCATTTGCAGACGACAAAATAAAAGTGACTGAAAAATTTAAATTTGTTCTGGGAAGGGTAGAAAACACAGTGGGAAAAGGAGAAAATGCTGGTTATCAGCATTTTCTCCTTTTCCTACAGTGTTTTCAAAAGGCTTCTTTCTCAGGGGCATCAAAAGTAGGGATTGTGTGATAATGGGTGAACTTTTTTGTTTTCATGAAGTGGTACCAGAATATTGGTACTATGCTTGGTACTAGAATATCGGTTTTTTGAGGCATTTGGCAATGAAAATGTCATAAACAGTTAGTTGTAAAAAGTTTGGCTTTGTCTCAATTTGTTTTACTTTGCATTGTAGTCATTTTATTGCCTATCATGGACCACCTTGAAAGCAGATGGGGACTTACTGAAAGAAGATGCCAATATTTTAGCTGTTGCAGGTTAGTTTTTGTGTGCCTGATGTATGTTGTCATGATAATTTTGTTTTGGTAAATATGTTTTTTACCTTGCCTGTTATCATTGACAGGCACATTTTATACAAATGTACTTAAGCTATCATCACTTAAAATACCATAAAGAAATGAATATGAATAATGACATATTTTACTTTTAGGTTTAAGTCCCAATGCTGTCTTATTGTGAACAATTATTCTAATTGGAAGGTAAGGCATAAATAAGTTTCTGTTTGATAAAGAGTGTGTACATGTATGTAAATACTATATCGGGATATATCATAATTAACATTATTGCTGAACGAATAATACTGGTTTCATATTATGTAAGTATGTTACATATTTTCAGGACAAGATGGTATTATAAAACTGATATATCCTAGACAGCTGGTTAAATATGCAGCACTAGAGGGCCATAAAGATTATATATCAGCCTTAGTGTTTCATCCAGACCATCAGAACATACTGTTCAGTGAGTATCGTATTGACTTTTCTTTCCTCTTTAGCCTCTGAATGGCTCAGTGGTGAAGTGTAAGGTATGTGAACTAGAGGCTACAAGGAAGCCCATTCTAGTGGTGATGTAATCCAGGAAAATTGTGAGTAAGGAACTGTTGCCATGGTTTCAAGGTAATAATGTTGAAAGTCTCATAAAACACCAAAATATTAGTCAATGCACATCCATACCCATTAACAGTTCTGCTAGAAATCTATCATAAAATGTAGGTTTGATAAAGGATTTGTATCATAAAGAGTAGAATATCAAAAGTTTAATTCTTTACCACATGATAAAATTTTCGACAGGTCCCAATTGAAAGCATTTGCAGCAAACAAAAGCAAGTTGACTCAAAAATTAAAATTTGGTTTGGGAAGGGTAGAAAACACTGTGGGAAAAGGAGAAATTGCTGGTTACCAGCATTTTCTCCTTTTCCAACAGTGTTTTCAAAAGGCTTCTTTCTCGGGGTCGTTAAAAGTCGGGATTGTGTGGTAAAGAGTTAAAATGCTGATAATACAGTCTTAAAAAAACACATTTAGCCCTTTACCAAACAATCCCTGGTTTTTATGACCCTTAGATAGAAGCCTTTTGAAAACATTGTGGGAAAGGGAGAAAATGCTAGTAAGTAGCATTTTCTCCTTTTCCCACAATGTTTCCTACCCTGCAAGAAACAAATTTTGTTTTTTCAGTTGCGTTTCTTTTGGCGTCTGCAAGTGCGTTGAATTTGGACCAGTCTAAAAATTCGTCATTTGGTTAAGTGTTAAACAGTAGCAGAGGTGAAATTGCTTATAATGCACATTGTCTCTTATTGTTCAAGTATTTTCTCATATATTGAATTGTTGAACCTGAATGAAAATTAATACTGAAGTTGATCACTTGTATTTCATATGTATTTTCGTAAAACCATCTACTGCAATATGACATTATATTCATATAGTTTTATATGGTTTGAACCATTACTGCTTGAATAAAAATACTGGGAAAGAATGAAAGCTTTAAGCAGTGATGATTCAAACCATACAAATATACTGTGAGATGTTTTATTTATAGGTGCCTCTAGAGATGGGCGTATAATACAGTGGGATATTGGAGTCCCTGACTTTAAAGATTACAAGTCCACCAAATGGAGGTATGAGTTGCTATTTTTTTACGTGAGCGTGCTCTGTGAAAAGGGCCCTTAACCCATTAGCAAATGATAAAATTTTAGGTTTGTCCAAATCGAAAGCACTTGTCGACGACAAAATAAAAGTGATTGAAAATTTGAATTTGTCCTGTGAAGGGTAGAAAACTTTGTGGGAAAAGGAAAAAATGCTGGTTACCAGCATTTTCTCCTTTTCCCACAATGTTTTCTAAAGACTTCTTTCTCGGGCTCGTCAAAAGAAAGGATTGTGTGGTAATGGGTTAATGCATCAGCAAAATGTATCAACCCAGGTCAGCCTACGCAGTCCACGCACTCTGACCTTGGTCGAAACATTTTGCTTTTGGTCAATTTTCAGCATGTCTAAAGGACCAATCTGCCTTATGACATGATAGGCTGTGGATTTTTCGGATACATAATCATGTGACGAGTTGCTTGGTACATGGCATCACAGATATGTATTAACCCATTACCACACCAAGCCCTACTTTTAACAACCCTAAAAAAAGAAGTCTTTTGAAAACAAGGTGGGAAAAGGAGAAAATGCTGGTAACCAGCATTTTTTCCTTTTCCCACAATGTTTTCTACCCTTCACAAAACAAATTTCAAATTTTCAGTCACTTTTATTTTGTCGTCTGCAAATGCTTTCAACTTGGGCAAGCTTAAAATATTGTCGTTTGGTAATGAGTTAACCCATTACCACACCAAGCCATACTTTTTAAAACAAGGTGGGAAAAGGAGAAAATGCTTCTAACCAGCATTTTCTCCTTTTTCCACAATGTTTTCTACCCTTCTCAAAACAATCTTTGAAATTAGAGTCACATTTATTTTGTTGTCTGCATATGCTTTCAATTTGGACTTTATCATACAAATACGCATACATACCTTTGTTGGGGGGGGGGTGGAATATTTCCTCCCTTTCTTTCACCTTTTCAGAGGATTTCCTCTCCCTCCTCATGAGAATCTGCTCAGAAAGTATGAATTTGTAGAAGTGTGTGGATGGGGTTGGGGCTTGTTCCTTGCCTCCCATATTGGGTGAATCACATCCCTGGTAATAGCGTATTTTATTTTTTCAGTCAGCTGTCCACATTATGTTTAAACAAAACAGATGCTATCAGTATGGTGATCAGCCCAGATTTAAACATACTACTTACTGGTTGTGAAAAATCCTGTTTTGGATGGAAGTTGGACGACATTAGAGACAATGCAGTAAACATGTAAGAAATGATGTAATTGACTGATTGAATAGTGTTTTGGTGCCTTCAACATTATTTCTGTCATATTGCGGCAACAGCTCACTTATACATGGAAGTTTTGGGTTTCACCAGTTCTAGGCTAGGTCTCTTAGTCAAGCTTAAATTTTGTTGTTTGGTAAAGAATTAAAAAGTATTACAATTTTTTGTTGCCAGCTTTAATTACTGTAAGAAAATATAAAATGACTGTTGTCTGCAATGCTTTCATGTCTAAATTCTTTCAGTTGATGAAGATTACCAAACAATCCCTAGTTTTTATGACCCCAAGATAAGAAGCCTTTTGAAAACATTGTGGGAAAAGAAGAAAATGCTGGTAACCATCATTTTCTTCTTTTCTCACAATGTTTTCTACCTTGCCAGAAACAAATTTAAAGATTTTTAGTTAAGTTTATTTTGTTATCTGCAAGTGCTTTCAATTTGGACCAGTCTAAAATTTTGTCATCTGATAAAGAGTTTAGTAATAAACACTTTACCATACAATCCAAACTTTTAACAACCCTGAGAAAAAGCCATTTGAAAGCATTGTAGGATCAGGAGAATTTCTCCTTTACCTACAATGTTTTCTCCCTAATGATATTTCAATTTTTCAGTCTTATTTATTTTGTGTCTGCAAATGCTTTGAATTTGGACCAGTCTATAATTTTGTCATTTGGTAATGACTTAGGCAATTGTTATATTTCAGCCTTCCACACTTTGAATTCATTCATCCAAAACACAAAGAGGATAAAGATGAAATAACCACAGTAGACAGTTTGTCAGTCTTGAGGAACAATTACATAGGTAAACATTAACCTTGCGGTTTGTTGGTTCACAGTAGTTACAGTCTGATAAAAAAAGGTCAAAATTTTAACAGTACAGAATAAATTACCAAATAATTTTCTAATTTGATCTTCAGTATCATCATAGAAAATATGATGCAGTTTTATCTAAACATTCGAAAGAAAATCAACCTTGACCTTCACCACCGTCCCAGTGCCATTCTGAAATTGATGCATGTCACTTCGATGGTTTTCATAAAAAATTCAATACAACTCGATATATTTGGTGCCAATTTTGCTGTCGCATGATCAGAAAATATTGCCACATGACCTAGCAGATGATTTAAGTTTGTCATCATGCATGTTTTAAAATAGAACTGCTTGAAATGAAGGACTTTAGAGGGTTGTAGATCCGAATCTATACACTGTGATAATATGGTTTCAAAAATTGTAAGAGGATGTGGGAAATGGAGAAAATGCTGGTAATGAGGATTTTCTCCTTTCCCACAATAGTTTCTACTCTTCATGAAATAAATTTCAAATTTTCAGTCACTTTTATTTTGTTGTCTCTATATGCTTTCGATTTACCCTTCACGAAATAAATTTCAAATTTTCAGTCACTTTCATTTTGTCATCTGCAAATGCTTTCGATTGATTGGATAAACTGAAAATTTTGTCGTTTGGTAATGAGTTAAAGAACTTTGTTCACCATCTGGTATTGATAGCGGCTTCATGAGGTATGATGTAATGATCATAAGTTGGATGTCACCTACCCCTTTCCAAAACAATCCCTGATTTTTACAAAGAGTCCTTTTGAAAACATGGTGGGAAATATGCTGATAACCATCATTTTCTCCTTTCCCACTATGTTTTCTACCCTATCAAAAACAGAAATCATCATGAGTGGTACATTTAATTTCTGTTTTGCTGACATTCTCAATTTGGTCTAGTCCAAAATTTTTTTGTTTGGTAAAGGGTTAAGACCTTGAACTGATTCTTAATTTGCTGGTCGTTATATGAAATAGCACATGCCCATAAGGCAATAAAACATTGTAATGTTTTTCGCCAAGTAAAGGATTTGACTTGACTTGACATGAGGCAGATCTGTCAAAGAACAAGTTTGGTTCTTGATAAAAAGGATGATAATAGTAGGTTGCCAGCTTTACCGAGAGGTTGTTAGGTGGGTTTTTACTAGACTTGATTATTCGGTAAAGGCTTACTTATGAATGATAACTGTTATAATTTACAGTCAGCAAGTGTGTTGGTAGTAGCAGTCTGTTTTTATGGAACCTTGAGCATCATTTGAAGGGCATCAAGAAATCCTCAGGAACGAAGAAGATTACTATTGCTAATGTGCAACAACTTGATTATGTGCCTGTTGAAGTAGATTACCTTTATGCCAATACCTGTAAAGGTAAATTATGTGAACTTTGTTCTTCTGAAAAGGGGGGATTAATGCATGTGCGAAAAGTATCAACCCAGGTCAGCCTGCGCATTCCGTGCGTTCAAGAATGAGTCTACCTTATGATTATGTTAATTTTGGCATCTGCAAATGCTTTCGATTTGGACCAGTCTAAAATTTTGTCGTCTGGTAAAGAGTTAAATGATTCTGAGAAAGAAAGCTATTGAAAACCTTAAAGGAGAAGGATAAAATGCCTGATAGCAGCATTTTTTCCTTTTCTTACAATATTTCCTAACCTTTGAAAGAAAATTCAGAGCTACAGATAAGAGGGAGCGATAGTTTTCTAAATCCATTATTGCTATTTAAGACCCTATGTTGTGGGTACTCATCAGAATTGTCTTGATGAAACAATTCTGAGTGCCCACAGCATAGGGTTCAGTAGAGAGTAAGTGATCAATACTCCAACAGTTTTTCACAAACTGAACTCCAATTTACACATAAGTTTTTTATACATATAAAGTTGTGCATGTACAATTTTTATGGCCCTGCTGCGATTTGTTGCAGAATTATCTCCCTTGATTTTTTCTTCACTTTCTGTATTAAACCATACTGCATTCTGTGACAAAGACCTGTTTTTGTGACAAGGAGCTGGCGCGGGTATAATTATGTTTAGTGATAGCTGTAATTTTACCCTATTTTCAGATATTTTGACAGTTGGGGATGACAAAGGAAATATCTATATGTATAATCTAAAGCAGACACTACAAAAGAACTCAATCAAAGAGAGCCAACTTTTGCAAGCATCTAATGTAAGTACAAATTGTGTTTGAAACAACTCTTTTTTTCCCACACAAGAAAAATCAAGACTTTTCCAAGTTCAGAGCATTTGCCAACAACAATTTAGCTTTTGATCACATGATGGAACTTCTCCTTGATAGAGTAGAAAATTTTGTGGGAAAAAGAGAAAATGCCGGAATCAGCATTTTCTCCTTTTCCCACAATGCTGTAAAAATGCTCCTTTCTCAGAATCGTTAAAACTCAGGATTGTATGGTAAAGGTTGAATAAGTCTTATTCAGAATATTTGCTGTGAAAGAAACCTGTTTGTGTAAAAAGTACATTTTTTTTCTGCAAGCTTATAGAAACCACATAGTTACATTCTGTCTTTAGAAATTTTTTCTAAACATGGATGACCCAGCACTGGGACCTTTACCGTAGAGCTAGCGACAGTATTGTTGCAAGCGATATGTCATCTGTCGGTTGTAATCATTTGAGCTAGAATGTTAGAATCAGACTGTGCAGCCAGGAAATAATTGGCTGGACATGAAAACGCTGTTTACCAAACATACACAGACACACACACAGACAGGGTTAGCTACATCCCCACCGCTATTTTATTAGCAGGGACATGAATGCTAAGACTTTTTTTCCACCAGGGGAAATACAATGATTTTTATGAAGTTTGTCATTTTCATTTGGTTTTTTTTTTTGATAGATACTGCCTTATCCAGAAATTGAGCTGGATCCGAAATATCAATCTGCACTGAAAGATTTGGTTGGAGAAGAGGTATGTTGTATTTTTACTCTCGCTCATGGCGAGCCCTGCCTGCAGGGATAGAACCAGAATTGCTTGATTATTAACTCATTACCAGACGACAAAATTTTAGGGGTTTGTCCAAGTTGAAAGCATTTTTAGACAACAAAATAAAAAGTAATTGAAAATTTGAAATTTGTTTTGTGAAGGGTAAAAAACATTGTGGGAAAAGGAGAAAAGGCTGGTTACCAGCATTTTCTTTTTTTTCCCCACTATACTTTTTGAAGGTTTCTTTCTCAGATCATCAAAAGTAGGGATTGTGTGGTAATGGGTTAATCCTTTACCCCATAGGACATTTCTATTGTATCTCTAATTGACCCTAGATAACAGCAAGGATGAAGCCGTTTCTTATGTGTATATGACACCTTTTGATAATGTAGAAAACATTGTGGCAACAGGAGAAATTGCTCGTCACGAGCAATTTCACCTTTTGCCACAATGTTTTCTAAAGGCTCCTACAAGCAGTGCGTAGAAATGAGTATCTATGGAGTAAAGTGTTGAGGTGTTCCTACCCTGAAGCAGAACATCTATTTGTCTATTTATTAATACATCTACACCATCCAAAGTACCAAGCAAGAAGAGATCACATTTGTGTGGATCAATTTAATCCATTTAGTCTAACAACCTACAGAGTCATGATATAGAGTGGTCCTTTGACAAGCAGTAAAAAATTACCAATAGCAAAAAGTTTCAACCGATGCCAGCCTGTGCGGACTGATATGGGTTGATACTTTTTATACGCCCGTCGAAGACGGGACGTATTATGGGATCACCCGTAGCGGGCGGGCGGGTGGGCAAGTGGGTATCCGGGCGGGCGGGTGGGCGTCCGGGCAGGCGGGCGGCGTCCAGTTCTTTGTCCGGAGCATATCTCCAAAACTATTCTAGCTAGGGTTATGAAATTTCATGGGTAGATAGATCTCATCAAGGGGGAGTGCAGTGCGCAGGAATCATAACTCTTGCTTGCTTAATTTTTGAGTTATTGCCCTTTGTTGTTTTTCATACTTGAATTTTGTCCGGAGCATATCTCCTAAACTATACTACCTAGGGTTATGAAATTTCATGGGTGGATAGATCTCATTGAGGGGGAGTGCAGTGCACAGGAATCATAACTCCTGTTTGCTTAATTTTTGAGTTATTGCCCTTTGTTATTTTTCATACTTGAATTTTGTCCGGAGCATATCTCCTAAACTATACTAGCTAGGGTTATGAAATTTCATGGGTGGATAGATCTCATCGAGGGGGAGTGCAGTGCAAAGGAATCATAACTCTTGCTTGCTTAATTTTTGAGTTATTGCCCTTTCTTGTTTTTCATACTTGAATTTTGTCCGGAGCATATCTCCAAAACTATACTAGCTAGGGTTATGAAATTTCATGGGTGGATAGATCTCATCAAAGGGGAGTGCAGTGCACAGGAATCATAACTCTTGCTTGCTTAATTTTTGAGTTATTGCCCTTTGTTGTTTTTCATACTTGAAAATTGTCCGGAGCATATCTCCAAAATTATATTAGCTAGGATTATGAAATTTCATGCGTGGATACATCTCATCAAGAGGGAGTGCAGTGCACAGGAATCATAACTCTTGCTTACTTAATTTGTGAGTTATTGCCCTTTGTCGTTTTTCATACTTGAATTTTGTCCGGTGAATATCTCCCAAACTATACTAGCTAGGGTTATGAATTTTCATGGGGGGATAGATCTCATCGAGGGGGAGTGCAGTGCACAAGAATCATAACTCTTGCTTGCTTTAAAATTGTGAGTTATTGCCCTTTGTCATTTTTCATACTTGAATTTTGTCCGGAGCATATCTCCAAAACTATACTAGCTAGGGTTATGAAATTTCATGGGGGGATAGATCTCATCAAGGGGGAGTGCAGTGCACAGGAATCATAACTCTTGCCCGTTTAATTTTTTACTTAGTGCCCTTTGTCATTTTTCATACTTGAATTTTGTCAGGTGCATGCCCCAGCTTTACAACTTGGGGTAAGACGGGCGTATCTTGCGACAATTTGCCGCTCTTGTTGCAGATGCATTAAGTCTTTACCAAATGACAAAATTTTGGGCTACTCCAAATCGAAAGCATTTGCAGACGACAAAATAAAGGTGAATCAAAAATTGATTTTTGATTTTGGGAGTGTAGAAAACATTGTAGGAAAAGGAGAAAATGCTGGTTACCAGCATTTTCCCCTTTTCTCACAATGTTTTCAAAAGGCTTCTATCTCGAGGACGTTAAAAGTCTGGATTGTGTGGTAAAAAGTTAAGCCCCATTTTTCACAAAGCATTACTCATTTAAACATTTATGTTTTCCAGGAAGTTGTTGTGAATTGTGTGGCCCTAAGTTCAAGTCAAGAATACCTGGTATGTGGAACAGACAACAATCTGGTCTGTATATGGAGGAAAAACTCTTAATTAGGTGGAATCAAATTCTGTTGAAAAAAGTCTGGCTGTGGACAGAACAAATAGATAGAGAATATGATAGATATTCATTTATTAAAAACCTATGTATAATTTGAGTAAAATATGGGCATTACCTTCCTTGTCAGTGCAACTTGACAGAAAAATTTTCTGTGTCAGTCTAGGACAGTGTGTAAAGCATAATCATGTACACAAACGATATCTGTCTTTTGATGTTCGGGATTTTTTGCCGAATTCCTAGTATGTTCAGCCCACATGACAAAAAATGACACAAGGTAACCGATTTTTGTGTTTTTATAGCTGTTTCATCCATAATTTTTCATCTACTTGTTTCATAGATCATTTTTATGCAAAATTTCATTTTGTCTGATATCTTTGAGAATTCTTATTGTTGAAAAATATATGTATATATATTTTTTCATATGCTTTTTATTAAAATAGTGCAAAAGCATGTTTATGATTAAAAAGTGTGGAAGAATTTTTATGATTGAAATGAATTTTTTCGGTGTTTTTTTTTTTAAACTATTGAAAATATGACCTGTCACGCAAGAAAGGACCAGCAGGGAACTGCACAAAATGTCAATCCTGGTCAGACTGCGTAAATTGGGCAGTCTGACTTGACTCAACACTGTTCAGTTTTATGATATTTTCTGTATGAAAAGCTGTCTTGTTATACAATCATTTCTGAACTATTGACCTAAACTGATCTGCACTATCGCTAATCTGTTTTCATCAAAATCATTTACAGAATTCACAGATTATCCCTTTTCGCGAGATTGGTCACAAAATTTTTATTATTAATTGAAGACCACAGGGATTTTTAATGACTAAAAAGAATGAAAAAAAAAGTCTGGTTTTTTTACTTTATATGTTCAGATTTTTTTTATTCTTTTCAAAAATAAGTGGTTGCATTGTACATTTTGTTTATACCTAGACTAGCCATGTTGTTGTATTTTGGTAGTTTTTTTTTTTATAGAATTTGTTTGTTATAAAAGTTTTAACACTTTACCAGATGGCAAAATTTTAGCTTTGTCCAAATTTAAAGCATCTACAGATGACAATTTCATTGTTTTTGAAATGGTGCAATTTCTCTTTGATAGGGTAGAAAACATTGTGGGAAAAGGAGAAAATGCTGGTTACCAGCATTTTCTCCTTTTCCTACAATGTTTTGAAAAATTCTTTATTCCTAGGGTCCTTAACAGTTGGCATTGTGCTGCAAAAGCTTGAATGGGAAAAGACAGGTATTGTTTCATTTCCTATTAGTAATTTAACCATTCATCAAAATTAACCCAATTTTTTTAACCCAGAAAGAGGGCTTTTGAAAACCAATGTGGTAAAATGATTTCTACCCTGTTAACAAAAAATCCAACAGTATTGACAATACTTGTAACCAGCATTCTGTCCTTTTATCAGAATGTTTTGTACCCTTTTAATGACTGAAATCATTATATGAAATGCATTTCACTTGATATCTACAAATATTTTCAATTTCAATTAGTTTTTTTTTTGCTGTTTTGTGAAGTAGTAAACATAACGTCTGCTTTTATTTCAAAAAGCTTCACTATGTTTACTGATGTAAATTTTCATTTTGGTTTGTATTAACTCTCTACCAAACGACAATATTTTATTGTAGTTCAAATGTAAAGAACTTGCAGACAACAAAAGAAATGTGGCTCAAAAATAGAAATTTAATTTGAGAAGGATAGAAAAAATCGGTAATGGAGAAAATGCTGGTTACCAGCATTTTTTTCTTTTTTCTACAATGTTTTCAAAAGGCCTTCTCCGTAGGTTCATTAAAGGTGGCCCTTCAGAATTTTGGACGAAAATTTTAAAAAAATACAAAAATATCATTCTTATACTCCCAAAGCCTTATAATGGCCATTCATAAAACCATCCGACAACAAGAGAAATTAGAGATTTACTACGGCCAAGCTCAACATCGACGGGAAACATGTTCTATTTTTACATGAGCAACTCACTCATTTACATACTGGAATACACGTCCGAAGAAGGAATTCTGGAAAATAATTACATGTTTGCCATGTTACGAAATTTAAGCGTCATTAGTCACGTGCCAGTCACTTAACATTCCCGCAATGCATTTTTTTATTTTTGGCGCGAAATCTAAAAATAGCTTAAGAGGCTAGGTAGCCTTTTAAGGGAATACCATCAAAAAATTTTTTTGGGATAATTTTATGATTCTTACTTATTGATGATTTGTATTGTTTTTTCATATAGATTTTAGTGATATATATATTTCTTTATTTGGTGTTATGTGAAAATTCTAAGTACCCACCTTTAAAACTTGGGATTGTGTGGTAAAGGGTTAAATTAGATTTTTTTCTCATAATTTTTTTTCTCATCTTTCTTCTTCATCTTCAGATATTTTTACTTTTCCTTCTTAGATATGTTTTAGTCTTATTACTATCTCTTTCTTACTTCATATAGACTTTTTTGTTATATCCTACTGTTTTTGAAACAGTATTTCCAAAGCTTGTGCTTGACAGAATTCTCTTATTTTGAACTTACCTATTTTTTGTTTCATTTAGGAAAACACATAGGTTTTGAAATTATATCTGTTTGTAAAAATGTGTTCTAAAAAGTTTTTTAAACCTTTGTGTATTTCATTTCAAATTTTATTTGTTCTTGGAAGTATTTTTTTTTTTTTTTTTTGAAATATGAAAAACTATGACACTTGGTTATTTTTACCAAGTATAACATATCCACCATATGTGTTCAAATTTTTCATTGATTTTGTTATAGACACTGTTGAAAATAAGTTTTGATTCAAAGAATTAAATAATGTTGTTCAAGTTCATTGTGACTTTGCTCTTGTTGTGTACTTACCATTTTACATACAATTAGACTATTAACAAGATTCTTGCAACAAAGAATTCGTCTTTTACATATTTTTCCATATGGCTAATTAATTTTAGCTCAGTTTTGTGGAAGAATGCATAGAGCATAATTATTTGTTATTTACGGTACACCTGAAATAATGTTGAAAGCGACGTTACACACCATACAATCAACCAATCATTTGATAAAGATACCTGATGAGAGATAAGGGGAGACAAAGAAGAAAGAAATTAAGATAGAGTGCGAAAACTTGCCAGCAGATGGACAGGGGCCTCTTAAAATAAACAGGTTTAAAACTATTGACCAATCACAAATTTCCATTTATTCATTTGTTATCAGTTCCATAAAGTAGGTCAAAAGCAAGCACATTCTCCTATGCTAAATAAATCGACTTTTACCACCCTCGAGGTGTTTTTGTCAGAATGCATGATGCATGTTGATAAATTGAAGTAACCTTTATTTATACATCTACGATTTATTTCCATCACAGGTAATTACTATAAATAAGAAAGCAATTACAATAAATAACAGTATATAGACTACTTCAGACATGCTCCGTGAAAAAGGGGCTTAATGCATCAGCGAAAAGTTTCGGCCCAGGGTCAGCCTGCGCAGTCCGCGCAGGCTGACCTGGGCCGAAACTTTTCACTTTTGGTCAATTTTCTGTATGTCAAAGGACCAGTCTACCTCATGAATAAATTTGTTGTCATGAAAAGTTGCTGTTTTGAATCCATACGTATATATGTGATGGTTTGCTTGATAGCACGGATCACGGAGATGTATTAAGCCCCCTTTTGCCCGAGCATGTCTGTTTTACAATACATCACCAGCATTCCTTCACACTTTACTACAAAACACCGGGATTTAATTACCTTGATAATTAAGACTTTCGAAAACATTGTGGGAAAAAGGAGGAAATGCTGGTATCCAGCATTTTCTCCTTTTTCTCACAATTTTTTCTACACTTTTGAAAGCGAATTGTGCTATTTTGGCTTCTTTTTAATTGTTGTCTGGAATTGCTTTGAATTTTAAAGGTTTAAAATCTTGGAGTTTGATAATATTTTGTCATTTTTGTAGAACAATTTTAAAAGTCCAACGCGTTGGCCAAGACAGAATTGGTAATATGCAATTCGGAAAATTTGTACATCAAAGTTACGGACGTGATATATGGTTTATAAAGGTTACGGGCGTCGTTTTGTACCTGCTTCAACTTGTAAGTTAATTCTGAACCCTGCCAAGTGACAAACCTTTGCTGCTAAACTGTATCACGTGGATACAACCCACGTGATGCAGCCCAGCAGGCTTGTAACAACTCGTCTGACTCCGGAACGACATTGATTTTAACACCCCAGAGGAAGAAGCCTTTTGAATACATGGTGGAAAAAAGAGAAAATGCTAGCAACCAGCAGTTTCTCCTTTTCCTACAAAGTCTTCTACCCTATCAAAGCAAAATTGCACCATTTAACCCTTTACCAAACGACAAACTTTTGGACTAGACCAAATTGAAAGCTTTTGCAGACGACAATTCAACTCTTGCTGAAAAGATGATTTCTGTCTGTGATAGGGTAGAAAACATTGTGGGAAAAGGAGAAAATGCTGGTTACCAGCATTTTCCCTTTTTCCCACAATGTTTTCAAAAGGCTGCTATTCCAGACCAGTAACAACCAGGGATTGTTTGGGAAAGGGTTAAGCCACTAAGCCACTTTAAAATTGTCGTCTGAATTTGAATAAGTCTAAAATTTTGTCGTATGATAAAGGGTTAACAGGTGACAAGATTTTTGAATCGTCAGTGTGAAGGTGTCACTCCATGGCATCAATCTCTTTGGTTTCAGTATTAGGTGGTCTTTGACTGTGCCTTTCGAAGCATATCTCCAATAGCAATGGCAAAAATATCGATAGAAATTGTATTACGTCGAGGTATTGGAGAGGTGGTAAGTACTTGAGGTAATGGCGTAAAGTTACTAGCTGTAGAACTAGCTCCGCTAGAAAAAGTAGTTCTTTTTGAGACTGTTGGCGACAAACTACTTTTCTCATTTGTAATACTGTCTATGATTAATGAATCTCCTTCACTTGATAAAATGTTGATAATTTGCACATTTTTAGGTGTCGCAACTAAACCACCTGATATTCCATCGTGTATTTCCCACGGAGAATCGGTTCTTACATTCCTGTTGTCTGTATTTTGTACAATATTACCACCTGTGGACTCAACAGGAACCGGTGTTGGTACACCGTGAACTTTTGTGAAATCATTGTTTATTAAATCTGAAAATTGTTGTTTGTTCATTTGGTCTAGTGGCTGCTGTGGGATCAGTGTATGGGGTGTTGGAATGGGTTTCGAAGTAAGAAAAGGTGCATTTGTACTTGCAGACGAGCTTAATTCTGTAGCCATCACATGCGGAACTTCTGTTGAAGCACGTGACCTTTGATTATGCGCATTAGAGGGATTATGCAACTCGACAGACTGTTTAGGGTTTGAATTTTCGCGAGTTAACAGCCGAGTTATATTGTGCAATGCAACTGTCAAAATTTCTCTGATCTTACTGTTTTTTAGGATCATTTCTTTGGTAAAATTTGGGCCGATATCCGCTGGCACATTTAAGATTGACAAAAGTTCTGCTAATGATGGTGTATTCTGGGTAGGTGCCTGGTTTGTTGGTGTAGTTGAGCTAAATGGTATGAAATTCACACTGGGATTCGACGGCTTATTTGGACCATTCGTAAACATGTTATTTCTCCGTAAGCCAGGTTTATGTGTGACAACTGGGTTGATAGGTGTGAGATAAGTTGCCTGTTTCTCAGATCCAATCATAATGGAAGGACTAGGTGAATCGCCCTTGACTTTAGGGTTACCAAGAATGACGTCCGTCGGTCTTGACGGAACCCCAGCAGGACCAAGGTTGTTCCTTGAATTCTTTGAACTTTGTTGAACGACAGAACTATCCTGGACCGGGTCGACAGTTGGAACTACAATTGTTTCCGACACCAAAGGTTCTGTAGTTATGTCAGTGGTCTGAGACGTTTGGCTGTCAGATACAGGGGTTGTAGAAACCCCCACCTTTATTTTCAAATCAGTAACACTCTGGTGCGGACCCATAGTGGCTGATATATGCAACGGTTTCCATGGGCGAATTTCATTGTTTATTTTAATAACGTCTGTTACACTTGATTTAGGTCCTTTATGTCCATGACTATGATCTCCGAGGAAGACGATGGGTTTGATTATTTTAATGTGGTTAGGATTAGTAACTGGACGATGATCGTGACTTTTAACAGATGGTGTTACAAAATCTAATTTTTGATTGGCTAATATTCCACGATTTTGATTCAGTCTATCTTTCAAGATTGCGTCACTTTTTATGCGTTCATTTAGAAGCCCTTGTCTTTTCTGCGCTCTTAACAATAAATTTCTCGCCCGTAGCTCTGCAATCTGTCTCGCCGCCTCGGTTTTCTTCATGTCCATTTCTCGTTGTTTCTCAATGAACTTTCTCATCATTTTTTGTCGTTTTTCATGCCACTTTGAAATGGCATTGAAGCCATTTTTTGGATTTGAATTCCATTTTTGTGGTTCTTGATGCTCCTGTTCACCTGTAATTAAAGGAAAAGAAGCGCATGCTGATAACAAGGCTCGTCTAATGTTTTTTTTTTCCCTGAGTTAAGCTCTATGAAGAGATCATTATAATTGGACTGCACCACATTACAAGGAGCATTCTGAAATTTGCGTAAAGTGTCGTCTCGGATCAGCCTGTGCATTTCGCGCAGACTGATCCGAAACGACGCTTTCCGTTTTTATATGATTTTCTGTTTTGCACTTTAGGACAAAATCTATAGTTATACTGCAAAGAAATTTCTTGTGATCTGATTGGATAATATGCCCCGAACATATTTATCATGTACAATGTCAAAACGAACGTAAAAGCCCCGTATACATGACTACACTATCAACACAACATCAAAAATGGCGACGTCGATCAAGATTAACATCAAGATTATGCGCCAAGCTGCATGTTTCAGCGCCTATTACCAAGGTTTCAGTGACCTTAGTTCCCAGTGACGCCAGTTTTCATTGAATTAGGGTACTCAGAAGGGAAATTCAACTTCGTCAGCGTACTCAATTTTTTAAACAAAGAAAAAAAAAAATCGCGTAACAAAGGTTGGAATGGTAAAAGTTTGTAGTTTAATAAATTCGTTGTACAGAGCTGTGAACAATATTAGTTATACGGCCAGGTGGCAGGAGACTTGGAAACATATAGTCGTAAAATGCCATCTCGGATTAGCTTGCACGCACTGCACAGGCTGATCCGAGACGACACCTTACGCAAATGTCCGAATGTCCCTTTTGGCATGTTGAAGGTCGTATATACACAAATAAGCCACGCAAGTTGTCAATTAATTATGGATCCATAGCAGCATTTTTTTAAATAATCAACTTATATCTTGAGGCAGACTAGAAAGAAAGACAAAAGGAATGAATGAATGAATGAATGAATGAATGAAAGAAAG
Source organism: Tridacna crocea (assembly GCA_943736015.1). Classification (NCBI taxonomy): domain Eukaryota; kingdom Metazoa; phylum Mollusca; class Bivalvia; order Cardiida; family Cardiidae; genus Tridacna; species Tridacna crocea. Next base: position 3,089,098 of record OX031070.1, on the reverse strand, counting down.
AAAAAGAAAGAAAGAAAGAAAGAAAGAAAGATGATGACGATGATGAAGAAGTAAAAGAGGAAAAGGAAGAAAAAGAAAGTTACCTTCAAATCGAGGCAAAACTGCATACACAGCGCCTATGTTTAAAAAATAAATCCCACATAGCAAACTCTCAAAACGCATAATGGAATTTCACTTAATTTTTTTTTTTAGGATTAAAGTTTTCGAAATTGTAAAACTAATAATACAATTTCCTCACACCTTCGATATCAAATACTATGAACAAAAACTAAACAGCGCACATAATAAAACCAAAGTTTCGGCTCAAAATCTTCTCGTAAAAAGTCGACAGTTCAAGTATGAGCCTAATAAGCCTCTGGCTTTTTTCTTACTGAATTAAGTGCAAATTGTTTCCAGTTTATATACGTTCTAGATTGATGACGCATGTAACCACATTGAAACTTCAAACAGACGACAAAATTTTAGCTTTGTCAAATTGAAAGTATTTTACAAACAAAAAAGTCAATTCGATTTCACTTACATGGTTGGATTTATCTTCTCAAAGGTTTGAAAGCATCGTGGGAAAAGGAGAAAATTTTGAAAGCATTGTGTGAAAAAGGAGAAAATGCTGGTACCCAGCATTTTCTCCTTTTCCCACGATGCTTTCAAAAGCTGCAGCTCCTCTGTCTTTAAAGTGAGACTTGTTTAGTAAAGGGTTAAAGGCGCATTTTGTAATAAAAGGGAAAAAATCAGAAGTAAGAAAGATTATGTCATTCAATCGTATCGACATGGAGAAATGATCTATTACATTTCCCTTAAATGAAAACAAGATGACAATATCTTTAAGAAAAATCTTTACTCATTTCCGTTCAGTTTTTTTTTGTCTGCGCATGTCATATTTTCCAAGATTGGACCTGTCTTATATGACACATCACTTCCGCCATTATTGGGCGGGGGAGGGGATTGTAGTAATCCGCGCTGATAAAGTAGCAATGGAGAAAATGGCTTTTATCAATACGTTTGAGAGGAGGTCAAGCCTGTTTTAGCTCCAGATTTCTCTTAACTGCTGATCATACCTGAATGAATCGCACCAGGTAGCGTTTAATTGAGCAAACGTTTATTTTAGTTTGGATTTCAAAGTAACGGTTGTCGCGTAGACAAGTAGTCAGTTTCTGTACCCAAAATGCTCAAATTAGATAGATGAGTATTTGTAGAATGCCATCTACCAGGAGATAATGACGATTTGGTGAGATTTTTGTTCACAAAAAGTTTTAGTGGAGAGAGTTATTTTTATTTTTGAAAAGAGAACCTTTAAAAGAGAAAATTCAAAGTCATAAGAACGTAACTGTTTCTGTTATGTGTGTGTGTGTGTGTGCAGGGGGTGGGTGGATGGGGAAATCGCTGTCAATAAAAATCCTTTTCTTTTTGCAACGTTGTTTTCGAAATCTTACCTCCATGATCGTTAAATACGAGATCTTTCGGTGAAGAGTTGAAAGAGAGAAAAAAAAAACTCTCATTCAATTTTCCCCCTATCACTCACACCTTCTATGAACCGCAACTCTGTTTTACACTATTAATACTTAAAAAAGGCAGGTTCACGTGACGTCATGTCGCCACTAAAATCTATTTTAATCTCGATAGAATTTTCAATGACGAAACACTTCCGCTTAACCTCTAGTACTCGTATAATTATATGGATAGTTCCAAGATGAGATGACTTTTAATACTTTCCCGGCATACTTTTTTTTTTTTTTGCAAAAATCCGAAAGTGAAAACAATATTTGGATAATTGTAGACTGAACACGTATATATCTATGTCTTATTTACAGGGAGGTATTATTTTATGGCTTACAATATAAATCTATAGTGACCCATCACGAAAAAAGGGACTTTCTGGGAACTGCAAAAAGTCTCGACCCTGGTCAGACTGCGCAAATTGCGCAAGCTGACCAGGGTTGACACTTTTCGCTTATAATGACACTTTCTGTATGAAAATGGTCATTGTACTTTGTTTTACAATTATATTTCAATTATCAACTTCAAATGACCTGCACTATCGTTGATCTATTTTCATTTAATTGGTGTACAGAATTCCCAGAAAGTCCCTTCTTGCGTGATGACTCACAATTATCTCACAAGTAGATCTGAAGCAGACAGCCGAGAAAACATTAATACTTATCACGGATAATGTACAAGCATACATTGTCATTCAATATATCAATAAAGTTACGATAAGGGATAGTTTAAATGGACAACAGAAACAACAATAAAAACACAATGGCCCCCAAAAATGTTAACGTCGATTGCAAGTTGTCGCATTTTCTTAGGTCTACGTGAAATAAAGATACCGTCATTCTTCTAATTTAAGATGTTTGATTTATTGTCATTTTATTTGATTATCCCATAAAACCACAACTTACACTTTACGTAGAAACAATACATGACGCATTGATTAACCATTAACTGAATAGCTTATATTTAGCCTCAAGACGAAATTTGGGTGAACATTTAGACGATAGTCGCAAATGAAGCTAAGTTAAACAAACCAACCAGTTAGCTTTAAAACACCATCATCAAATCAGTTATCGGAATGCAGGCGACGGATTGAGATATCACGGCGGGGAATCACGTGACACAACAACAACAATGACCGATATTTGAAAAAAATCCCCGACTTCAGGTAAGAAAATCTTCAATAATTCCGTTAATACATGACCGATTGGAATTTGGCTTGAAGCAGAGAAGGCGGAAGGACTCCGGGGATTTGCTTGATGTGTTAGATTTTTTGAAAAACACCTGATAAAAAAGTTATTGACGAGCAAACAAATTATCCAGGGTAAAAAATTTGTTTGCTCGTCAATAACTTTTTTATCAGGTGTTGTTTAAAAAATCTAACACATCAAGCAAATCCCTGGAGTCCTTCCGCCTTCTCTGCTTCAAACCAAATTCCAATCGGTCATGTATTAACGGAACTATTGAAGATTTTCTAACCTGAAGTCGGGGAATTTTTTCAAATATCGGTCATTGTTGTTGTTGTTGTGTCACGTGATTCCCCGCCGTGGATATCATTTGTCAAAAACTCAGCCGATTCCGTACCTACATCTAACCTCACTCGTATAACTGTTGTTTCCATTTGATCTTATACACGGCGGCATGCCCCTATTTATGCCGCTCATATGGTAAAAAAGACAATTGGAATATTCGCCGTGAAGAATTGTCCGTCTTTCGGCCATTTTGTATCACCTAGCAACCGTTCAGCAGGTACGCTACACTCGATTGAATTAGAACAATCAGAGCATGTTCCGAAGAATTTATCACAGTGTTCCAAAATACTCCATTCACCCAGAACATGTTCCGAGTGTTCGCAACAGCGAAAGGAATTAATTATTAATACGCCCACTGTTTCCCAATACACAAAGTGCGCATGCGCACTTATTTCCTCTCGATAGCATTTCAAAGTCATGATTATGATACAAATGTCATTGACATGACTAAATTAACAACACTTTCACTGATTCATAGATTTGACATAGCCCTTTTTTTCTGTTAAAAGAAATGAAAAGAAATAAATCAATGTTATTAAGATGTTATTACCAGAATATCTCACAAAATATTGAATGGTATGGACTAAAATCAGAAAGCACGTATCTGGAATTCTGTCCCTGATCTACGCTGTGTGCAAGCATATTCCAAGATTTATGCAGCTAGCAAAGCCGTTATATCTCGTCTTCCGCCTTCTTTGTTGATTATTTATCACCGTTAAAGTCAATAAATATAATTGAATACATCTGCGTAAATCAAAGTACGCAAGTATGACAATCATGTATACTTCCTTTACACGGTGATTAGGAAGCAGACAAAAGTTTGATAATTGAACATTATCTCCAGCTAGCTGCCACTCCACAAAATACACATCTATTTAATTTGTGCATCCTGGGTACAGACCCGGACTATTTTTCTACGCGACAACCGTCATTTTGAATTTCAAACTAAAACGCTACCTGGTGCGATTCATTCAGCTATGATCAGCAGGTTAGAGAAATCAGGAACTAAAACAAGCCTAATTTTCCCTCAAGCGTACTGATAAAAGCCATTGTCTCCATTGCTACTTTATAGCGCGTATTACTGAAATCATACCCCCCACCCCCCCAGGATTGATGCGTCGTATAAGACAGGTCGTATCTTTGAAGAATTTGACATGCGCAGCCAACTAATAATTGAAATACTGGGACTTAATGCATCTGCAAAAAGTACCGACACTTTTTATCTTTTACAATTGACTGCATGTGGAAGTACAATCTACCTAATGACTCAGTCGATTCTCTGTCAGAATGGATTTTAACCCTTTACCAAACAATCACTGGATTTTACGATCCTGATATAAGAGCCTTTTGAAAACATTGTGGGAAAAGGAGAAAATTCTTGTATCCAGCATTTTCTCCTTTTTCCCACAATGTTTTCCACCCTGCTGGAAACAAGTTTCAATTTTTGAGTTACATTAATCTTGTCATGTGCAAATGCCTTGAATGGAACAGTCTAAAATTTTGTCATCTGGTAAAGAGTTAACCCTTTCCCAAACAATCCCTGGTTTTTACAGGTCTGGAATAGTAGCCTTTTGAAAACATTGAGGGAAAAGGAGAAAATGCTGGTAACCAGCATTTTCTCCTTTTCCCACAATGTTTTGTACTCTATCATGGACAGAAATCATCTTTTCAGCAAGACTTGAATTGTCGTCTGCAAATGCTTTCAATTTGGTCTAGTCCAAAAGTTTGTCGTTTGGTAAAGAGTTAAGGATCTACAATCACAGGATGACTCACATGGTATAGTCTAGTGTATCGCGTAAATACAATAAGTCCCCTTTTGTCAGAGCACGGGTCGATTATGAGTTTGCGATTTTCTTTTGTAATGCCGAGCTCAAATCATTTCCTGCAAAATTCCAACTCTATTAACTCATTACCAAACGATAAAATTTTAGGCTTGTCCAAATCAAAACCATTTGCAGTGACTGAAAATTTAAAATTGTTTTGTGAAGGGTAAAAAACATTGTGGGAAAAGGAGAAAATGCTGGTTACCAGCATTTTCTCCTTTTCCCACAATGTTTTCAAAAGGCTTCTTTTTCAGGGTCTTCAAAAGTAAGGATTGTGTGGTAATGGGTCCCGTTTTACTACGTTGTCTGCGCATGTCATATCCGCCGAAGATTCGACCTGTCTTATATGACGCATCACGCATTCCCCGATACTTGGGAAAAGTAGGGCTTACATCAAAAAGCTAAATCCAAGCCTGTAGGGACTGTTTTAATAAATGTCCGGTGCATAGGTTACCTTCTAGTTGATTATAATTGAATAAATTGCACCAGGTAGCGTTTTACTTTGTAAACGTTTATTTTATTTTGAAATTCAAAGTAACGGTTGTCGTTTTTAAAAATCAGTCCGCTTAAAGGTGGGTATTTAGAATTTTTACATCTCACCAAATCAAAAAATATATCACTGAAATTCATATGAAAACGTAATACAAATCATCAATAATTAAAATTCATACAATTACAAAAAAAAATTTTTTTTGATGGTGTTCCCTCAAAGGCTACGTAGCCTCTTAAGCTATTTTTAGATTTCGAGCCAAAAAACAATAAAGCATTGTGGGAATGTCAAGTGACTGGCACGTGACTCATAACGCTTTAATTCACTATCATAACAAACACGTAATAATTATTTTCCATAATGTCTTCTTCCGACGCTATCTTTGAATCTTCTTCCGTGTATTCCTGTAAGTAAATGAGCGAATTGATCATCTAAAAATAAAACGTGTCTCCCGTTGGTGTCAACTTGGGCCGTAGTAAATCTCTAATTTCTCGTGTTGTCGGACGGTTTTCGACCACTGGCGTTTTATGAATGAAAATTAAAAGGCTTTGGGACTATAGGATGATTTTTTTTGCACTTTTGTAAAGTTTTCGTCCCAAAATCTGAAGGGCCACCTTTAAGTACCCAGAATGCCCATATTAGATAGATGTGTATATGTAGAACGCCATCTAGCGGGAGATAATGCGTTTTACCAAGGTAGTTACGAACAAAATTTGCGTAAGTTTCACGTAACTACATGTATAGTATGGTGGCATTAATCTACCACAAGATACATGATAACTATTCACTCGTCAAAACTCGGCCGATTCCGTAACTACATCTAACTTCGTCCGTATCAAGGAGATTTCCATTTTGAAATGAGAATCACGTGATTCTATATATGGCGGGCCACTGACACTTGTTTAGCAACGACAGAAACAACCTCATTTAAGTTATTCACATCTGTCTATTTGTCGGTAAAAACTTCAACCGGAATTGATAAACCACGTTAAAAATGAATGTACGAACTGTTTGTTAACTGAAATATAGTTACAAAGATTTTGATAGAAAATTGAAACTCAAGTTTTCTTTTGTAAGAGGATTCTTACAATTTTCAGAGCTGTAAACAGGCGTATATCCGGGTGATGAAACTACCGATCTGACACATATCAATCCACCAGTTACAGCCGAGGGATATGATGGCTACCGTCACCCGAGATATGCCGAATGGCTTTATGATATGAGGTATTTAGACTGGTCACCTGTGATTATCTCATATTGGTCTATCATGACTATTTTAGATATCTCTAGCGATAAATCAAAGTTCCTGGAAATTTTACCTTTTCATTTTTTGTACATAGCAAAATTTATGAAGAAACCATCAGTATAATCAAACTGTCACGTCGGTCATACTGTAACTTTTTGAACAACCCTCAAAGACGAATTTAATTTAAAAAACACTTAAAAAATTCCAATTTATTACAAGGACGCTGATTTTTTAGTTTTTGTCCTCATTTCCATTTATAATTGAAGGCTACGTTTATAATGGATGATTGAATTTAACTCTTTTCCACACAAGACCATCTTACACGTTCAAACTCAGAGGATTTACTTAAAAAAAATCAAATATTGGTCATTTTTTGAAAATTTTCTTTAACTTGGTTGAAAACATTGTGGGAAAAGGAGAAAATGCTGGTTACCAGCATTTTCTCTTTTTCCCACAATGTTTTCAACCCCCTTTTTTTACAGTTGTTGAAGCATGGGATTATTTGTGAAAAGGTTAATTGATAAGGCGACCCTACAATGTAAACAGCGTAGATCAAGATCAGGCTGCACAGAGCGTGCTGTGTGATCTTTGATCTACATTATCCGATAAAGGCATGTTGTTCTCTCCCCCCCCCCCCTTCAAAAGAAAAAAAAAAATGGAAATAGAAAAATTTAGACTTGTACTTCGATTAAAAAAGTTCATTTCACTTATTTTAGAGGATAAGTGTTAACCTGAGGCTTCCGTGCTCGACTTACCGACCATTTGCGGACAGTGTAGATCAAGATCAGACTGCACAAAACAGGCAATCTGATCTTGGATCTACACTGTCCGATGAAATATATATTTTTGCCTTTTGAAATACCTTTAAAAAAGCAAAATTTGGGCTAGTGCTATCAACTCAAAAAAATCATTTTGCTAATATAGCAAGACATGTGTTGAAAGATAAAGATAGATTGAGATATACGAGCTGCAATAATTCTGGAGAATTTGCAAGTAATGCAACATTACTTAGTTCAAAGCGCCTATTTAAAGGTTTACCATACAATGACGACCTTTAACACGATTGAGGAAGGGACCTTTTGAAAACATTGTGGGAAAAGGAGAAAATGCTGGTAACCAGCATTTTCTCCTTTTCCCACATTGTTTTTAACCCTGTCAAGATCAAATTCCATTATGTGAGTCACATTTAAATTGTCGTCTGTAAATGCTTTCAATTTGGAGAGGGCTAAAATTGTGTCGTTTGGTAAAGAGTTAACCTTTGGCGACCCTGAGAAAGAAGCCTTTAGAAAACATTGTGGGTAAAGGAGAAAATGCCGGTAACCACAATTTTTTCTACCCTTCACAAAACAGATTTCAAATTTTCATTCACTTTTATTTTGTCCTTTGCAATTGCTTTTGATTCGGACAAATCTAAAATATTGTCGTTTGGTAAAGAGTTAAAGAATTTTCAAAAGTGACTTAAAGTAACTATAAAGGCCAAATGTAAATAAAGCGAGTGTTTAAATGCATTTGAATTTATATCACACCATTTAAAAGTATGAAAATTATTGTGAAAATGACAATCTGTCACTGTACGGTCGATCCAAGTGTAACGTTAGTCGCTGACAGAGAAATTCATTTCAAAACTAGGTTAAAGCCTGCCAGGTAGCCGTGTCCCTTTTTTTTTTACTAATAGCTTGATTTGTAAACTTAAAAGTATATTTGTCACTCAACTCGCAGGCTGACATGGCTCGAAACATTTTACTAATTTTAAATTTTGTGTGTGTACAAGGATCAGTCTACCTCATGATAAAGCCCTCAAGCTATTTTTCAAGTCCCGTACATTGCCGACTGAGCCACCGATCTTGGCCCTAACTTCGTTATTTTTCCTAATTGTACACAAAATCATTCTGGGAAAAAGGAGCAATACATGAAAAAAAAAGAAAACTTTGCAGGAAAAGAAGCGATTATTCAATTTTGGCATAACAATACTCATTATTATGCCAAAATTTTACGAAATAGAGTTGGGGTGTTAAAAAATAGAACACATAGTCTATGTCAACTGGGTCAAGCTGGCATGTACTATATTTTGATAAACGGTCACCCGTCGACCTAATTTCAAACCCTTCGGATGTTAACCTTTTCCCAAACAAGCCCTTATTTTTACGTGTCTGCAGTACAAGTCTATTGAAAACACTGTGGGAAAAGGAGAAATTGCTCGTAACGAGCAATTTCTCCTTTTCCCACAATGTTTTCTACCGATTTGGAGAACTTTCTGCCATTTTTATCAAATTTGAAATTGTCGACTGCAAACTCTTTGAGTTTAGAAAACTTCTAAGATTTGTCGTTTAGGAAAGGGTTAAGCGAGATTTAATGCGCTTTTGTAGACAACTTAGATGTAGGTCAGATTGCACAAAACTTGCTGTTCGATCCTGGATCTTCCCTTCCCTGTACGATGAAATTTCTCCGACGGAAAATATTTTGAAATCGGAAATCACAAGTGATATGATTTGTACCACTAGCTGAAAAAAACCCTTAGCCCTTTACCAAACAGTCCCTGGTTTTACGACCCTGAGATAGAAGCTTTTTGAAAAAAATTTGTAGGAAAAGGAGAAAATGCTGGTAACCAGAACTTTCTCCTTTTCCCATAATGTTTTCTTCCCTTTTGGAAACAAATTCTAATTTTTGAGTGAACGTTTATTTTGTCGTCTGCAAAGGCTTTGAATTTGGACCAGTCTAAAATTTTGTCGTTTGGTAAAGAGTTAAGCTGCTAAGCGCGAACCACTGACCTTTTTTGGACCGTGTAGATCAATATCAGACTCCACAAAACATGCACACTGATCTTGGATCAACACAGTCCGATACAAGTTGTTATTACTTGAAAGTCAACTTTAAAACCGCAATATTTGGATGGTTTTTTTTCACCAGTGGAAGGTCTTATAAACGTGAGGGTTAGAAGCAGATGCATTGCTAAAATCCAAAAAGCACCATGCGGTGTTCGAACCCGTGCGGATAATATATTGTCGTTTTTAGAGGTTTAAAAATACCAATACCCTAACCACTCAGCCAAAGAGAATTCTTTCTCATGCAAATTACAAACCGTCAAGTTTAATACAATTTTAATACAACTGTATTGTATTAAAATTGGGATGAAACCATGCATGAAGGACTGGTCTCTAGTAACAAAGGAAATGTTTAATCTCCTCGACAGCTTTAGGGTTAGGACACTTTCTTAAAGGTGGGTATTTAGAATTTTCACAACACACGAAATTAAAAAAGATATATGTCAATGAAATTTATAGGAAAAAACAATGAAAATCATCAGTAATTAAGAAACATAAAATTACAAAAAAAAATTTTTTTTGGGTGGTATTCCCATAAAAGGCTACGTAGCCTTTTAAGCTATTTTAGATTTCCCGCCAAAATAAAAAAAAAGCATTGTGGGAATGTTAAGTGACTGCACGTGACCAATGACTTAAATTCCATAACATAACAAACATGCAATTATTTTCCATAATGTCTAGAACTTCGGACGCTTCGTCTGTATATTTCCGGTACGTAAATGAGCGAATTGCTCATGTAAAAATAGATCGTGCCTCCCTTCAGTGTCGACCTGGGCTGTAATAAATCTCTAAGTTATCTAGTTGTCGGGTGGTTTTCGACTACTGGGGTTTAATGAATGAAAATTATAAGGCTTTGGGAGTATAAAGGTGTTTTTTTATATATTTTTGTAAAAATTTTCGTCCCAAAATCTGAAGGGCCACCTTTAACATGTTAAAAACTTTTTCATGTAAGAGATGACCTCGTTTGAAAACATTGTGGCAAAACTATATATTACGCAGTGTATTTATATTCCAAAGTATCCTGGTTTGATTTCTGCTGTCGACTCTTGTCTTAGACTTTTACCACACAATGACGAATTTAGACGACCCATGGAAAGAGGCCTATTGAAAACATTTTGGAAAAAGGGGAAAATGCTGGTAACCAGCATTTTCTCCTTTTTTCCACAATGTTTTATACCCTATCAATATATAGTTGCACCATTTAAGCCATACTGAAATTGTTGTCTGCAAATGTTTTCAATTTCAACAGGGCTAAAATTTTGTCATCTGGTAAAGGGTTAAAAGAGTGCTTTTAGGTAAGGCATTGCAAAGTCCCAACATTTTCCTTTCTTTTAAGTTTGTCTCTTTTGATCTAATATTTTTAATCCTTAGCATAACAGTTAACTCTTTACCAAACGACAAAATTTTAGATTTGTCCAAATTAAACGCATTTGCAGACGGCAAAATAAAAGTGACTGAAAATTTGAAATTTGTTTAGTGAAGTGTAGAAAATAATGTGGGAAAAGAAAAAAAAATGCTGATTACTAGCGTTTTTTTTTCTTTTCCCATAATGTTTTAGAAATACTTCTTTCTCAAGGTAGTCGAAAGTCGTCATTATATGATAAAGGGTTAACCCTTTGCCCCATAAGACATTTCTATGGTATCTCTAATTGACCCTAAATAACAGCAAGGATGAAGCCGTTTCTTATGTGTATATGACACCTTTTGATAGCATAGAAAACATTGTGGCAAAAGGTGAAATTGCTCGTCAGGAGCAATTTTCAATGTTTTCCAAAGGCTCCTACCAGCGATGCGTAGAAATGAGTATCTATGGGGTAAAGGGTTAATTTCTGTGAATTAACGAACCTGGAACATAAAACCTTTGAAATCAAAACATTGTAGGAAAAGTGAAATGCTTGTAACCCTATTCCCCTTTTCAAAAATGTTTCCTGACCTGACTCTTAAATTCGACCAGACTATAAATTCTTTGTCAGGTGGTAAAAAGGTGAACTAAGTCTATGGCAAACCATTGTAGCGAAAGTTTTAAGATATTTTTCAAACAATTGCATGTTCTAGAGAACCCGGAATGGGGCTGGGATTTGAAAACATTTTTGGAAAAGAAGAACATGCTGGCAACTAGATATTTCTTCATTTCCCCCAATCACTGCTTTCCACTTGAAAGAAAAATCTTATAATGCGGGCCAAATATGGCCTCCAACTTGCTAAATAGGGGCATCAGGACATTTGCAAAGAATGTCGTCTCGTATCAGTCTGCAGTCTGCGTAGGCTGATCCTAGACGACATTTTCCGATCATGTGCAATTTTCTGTTTCATATAAGCCTACTGTAGGACGAAATATATTAACATACTGCAAAAAAATTCTCGTGATCTAATTGGATAATATGCCCCGGACATATATCTCACGTACACTTAAAAACAGTTTCCCTTTCGGGAGCCCCGTATACATGACTACGCTATCAACATAACATCCAAAATGGCGGCGTCGATCAAGAGTTGCATCAAGATTATGCGCCAAGCTGCCTGTTTCAGCACGTATTACAAAGGTTTCAGTGACGTCAGTCCCCGTGACGTCAGTTTTCATTGAATTGGGGCACTCAGAAGGAAAATTCTAATTCGTCACCGTAATTTTTTTTATAAAACAAAAAAAAACACGGAAAAGATTCGCTTAACAAACATTTGAATGGTAAAACATGGCAGTATAATAAGTTCGTCGTACGGTCAGGTAGAAAGGGGACTTTGTAAGCCCATGTACATAGCGCCTTCGGCTCCGGGGCGACACGATTCACCACAGCCGTGAACAAGTTTCGGAGTCCCCCGCCACCTGACCTACAACTAATAATCTTGACATAGAGTGCCGTCTCGGATTAGCCTGCGCGGACTGCGCAGGCTGATCCGAGACGACACTTTATGCAAATGTCCGAATGCCCCTTTTTGCGTGTTGCAGGCCGTATGATAACTTTGTCGTCTGCATGTCCTTTGAATTTGGAGCAGAACAAGATTTTGCCGCTCAGCAAAGAGTAAATAACACTTTTGTCTCTAGTAGTTGGTTAAGAGTAAACACGACAGGCAGACTTACTGCAGACAGTTTTATCAGGTCGACATATATAATATGTGATTTAAATGTACATTCGCTTGACTTGACTTAACCACTCGTAGCGTTAAAACTGGATTTAACTACTTAAATGCGGACAGCGTAGGTCCAAGATCAGACAGTCTGATCTTGTATCTATACTGTCCGCTTATTCACAAAACAATGTGACAAAAACAGCTGTTAAACTGCAGCATCTACATCTTAAGTACTGACTGAAAATGTTTATAATTGTATTAATAAAAGCGCTATGTACATGTACTGTTGATACAAGGGCTTACAATCAGTGACGTTTACTCAAGTATGACTTCGGATTACACAGTTTATGATGCTACTGTTGTCGGGGCCGGGGTGGAAGGTTCAGCAACGGCTTATCAGCTCGCCAAACGGGGTAAAAATGTACTGTTGTTGGAACAGGTTCGTAAACCGTTATTGTTTGTTTAATTCTACATGTAAATATGACTGTGTAGAGAGAGTTCCTGTTTAGCTTTATACAATTGCATTGTTATGTATATCTATCTACCTATCTATCTATCTATCTATCTATCTATCTATCTATCGTCCGACCCACCTGCCTTCCTATCTATCTGTCTATCTATCTATCTATCTATCTATCTATCTATCCACCTGCCCATCTATCTATCTATCTATCTATCTATCTATCTATCCATAAATCCATCCATCCATTCATCCATCTATCTATCTATCTATCTATCTATCTACCTATTTATCTGTCTGTCTGTCTGTCTGTCTGTCTATCTATCTATCTATCTATCTATCTATCTATCTATCTTCCTACCCACCTGCCCATCTATCTATCTATCTATCTATCTATCTGTCTATCTATCTATCTATCTGTCTGTCTGTCTGTCTGTCTGTCTATCTATCTATCTATCTATCTATCTATCTATCTATCGTCCGACCCACGTGCCTTCCTATCTATCTATCTATCTATTTATCTATCTATCGATCTATCTATCTATCTATCTATCTATCTATCTATCTATCTATCTTCCTACCCACCTGCCTATCTATCTATCTATCTATCTATCTATCTACTTTCCATATATCTATCTATCTATCCACTTGCCATCTATCCATTCATCCACCCCCCCATCCATCTGTCTACTCATCCATCTATCCGTCCGTCTGTCCGTCCGTCCGTCCGTTCATCCATCCATCCATCTATCTATCCATCTATCTATCTATCTATCTTTCTGTCTGTCTGTCTGTCTGTCTGTCTGTCTTGGTACGACTGATCAATAATACCCTCACAATTGGTTAAAGGGTATTGGTGTTTTATTCCGCTGTCAACATTATTTCAGTCATATGAACGCGGCAGCTCGCTTATTCATGTACATGTACTAGTATGTCCTGGGTTTCACCAATACATTTACTAGGTTACCATTCTGACGGGTCTTGCCCAAGAGCACTCTCACGAAAAACCGAGTGTCTCCAGTGAGGCTAGATTCGGGTGTTGTCAACTTAGCCTGGTTCCATACCAATGGTCCATGCATGGCCTAATATCCGTATAAAATCACGACTCTGAACCCCTGGGCTGACGAGCGTGGATTTTACTCGAAGGGTTGAGTACACGAATCTTTTGGTGTCTCGAAGAATAGAAGAAAAGTATTCGGACACGATGCAGCATTATTCCTGAGGTTGTAAGTTCGATTTCTGGCTGTGTTTGGGTATTGATGAAAGATTTTTGCGACAAGATGCAGTTTTGTCTTTCCTCTGAGCATAATTTCGACATCTTTGATATGCGAGACAGCAGCTGTTGGTTCGGGAGAACACTTGTGCGTAGTTATACTAGTAGTTAACGTATTTCGTGAGTACCAACGGCGACTTTTAAGCGGCTTTTTTTGCACTGGATAGATCTAGAACAGACTGCACGTAACCATGCTGTCTGGTCTTATATTTGTAAACACCGTCAGCTGTATAAGACGAAAGTATGAGCTAAATGAGGTAAAAATACGCTAGAGACGGACCTGACAAGTTGTCAACCTCGATAAAAAGTCGATCTATTTAGTTGGCAACGAAAAAAATAACTCTTTTCGTTACTGTCTCGAGCTTAAACGACGATGAGGCAGATGGCATTTAACACCATTGTGGGAAAATGAGAAAATGCTGGTATCAAGCGTTTTCTCCTTTTCTCACATTGTTTTCTACCCCTTCAATTACAAATCCATAAACTTCCCAATTTAAGCCTTTCCCACATGGCAGAATTTTAGACCTATTTAAATTGAAAGCCTTTGCAGACAAAAATGTCATGGTGGCTTAAACAATGCAATTTTAATCTGATAGGGTAGACAATTGTGTGGACAAAGGAGAAAATGCTGGCTCCCACAATATTTTCAAAAGGTTTCTTTCTCAGGGTCATTAAAAGTCGACATTTTGTGGAAAAATAGTTAAGCAATACTAGATTTTTTTCGCTTGGAAAAGGATTAACTCTTTACAATGTAGTCACATCACATTTCGAGGGCAAAAACTCATCGCAGCTTCTTTTAACCCTTTACCAAAAGACAAAATTTTAGACTAGTCCAAATTCAAGGCACTTGCAGACGACAAGATAAACGTAACTCAAAAATTGAAATTTGTTTCCAGCAGGGTAGAAAACATTGTGGGAAAAGGAGAAAATGCTGGTTATCAGCATTTTCTCCTTTTCCCAAAAGGCGACAAAAGGGGCATCATTTTGTGTTTCATCCATTCCTCATTTATCGTGTTTGTCTTATGTTGTTGCACATGTATGTTATTTTCACCTTGCATTATTGTTTACTGAGTAAGTGCGCCCAATATGACCTAAGTTGTCGACGGGCCATAAAACACTATTCATTACATTAATTCCTTTTCCCACAATGTTTTCAAAAGGTTATTATCTTAGTGCCGTAAAAACCAGGGATTGTTTGGTAAAGGGTTAAATGCTAGAAAACACACATCAAAACTTACGGCTCATTTGTGATAATCGAAGAGCAATGTTTTTTGATGAGATTTTTAGAACAGTATTGATAGGTTCACCCAGCGCAGTGGCATTACTGAGGTAATGTGACATGCGACGTTAAACGCCGTATATGAAACAAACAGATTGTACAATCGAATGTTTCATAACGATAGCTGTCATAAACCCTAAATACTGCGTTCGTGCATATGAATAAGAATGCTGTACAGCAGCTTAGAGAGGATAAGAGAGAGAGAGAGAAAAAAAAAAAATGAAATTGTGATGTAAGCGATTTCATCGTATCGGAGGGTCCTGCATGCATTTTCTCCTTTTCCCACAATGTTTTCCAGGGCTTTCTATGTCAGGGTCGTTAAAACTCGGGATTGTTTGGAAAAGGGTTAAACTTTTGTATTGCAGTTTAAGCTTGGACATAACTATGGAAGCTCTCACAGCATGTCAAGAATTACAAGGAAGGCGTACGGGACTCGAGATTTCTTCACGGCAATGATGAAAGATGCGTACAGACTGACGGACGAATTGCAAGCTGAATGTGGAGAACAGCTCTTTCAGTAAGTTGTATATAACTTATTGGAGAGAGAGAGAGAGAGAGAGAGAGAGAGAGAGAGAGAGAGAGAGAGAGAGAGAGAGAGGACGAACGGACGGACGGACGGACGGACAGTGTAAGTCAATTAAAAATCAAAATTTACGATAAATAATTCAGCACATCAAAGCCTACCTATGTTGCTTTCTGACAAAGGACTAGACAAATATATTGTGGGCCCTGTTTCAGAATAAATGAAAACCCCATTTTTTGTGGTAGACAAAACCACAATGAGTTAAATATTGAATTTTGAAGACCATGTATCGTATTTTGTGCAAGGCCGAAGGAAATAAACCCAATTAAACTCAATTTGTCTCAGGCAATCCAGTTTCTCTATAGCACTCAGTTATGTAATTAGAAATGACATTTTAGGATACACTTGTTGAGGCCATCAATAGTAGAAATACTATTTTTTTTTTAAATAGCTTCACTCGCTCATAGCCTTCTAGCGTAATAATACGAAATTCTTCTAACGATCGTTTGGTCCTGCGCTTTTTCGTTCCAGAACCAGGTCGTGCCATGGCTTGTTCATACAATGATTGTGCTCTACTCCATTTGGCTTGGCATGGATGTCTATAGATTGAATTAACTGATTTTAATGTTGGAAATTTAAAAATATTTCAAAATCATAGTTTTCAGGTACAAACCTAATCCTGTTTAATATATTTACATGGCTTCTCTCTCTACCCGTCATGCATCCTACTGTCAAGGGACGTTACTCCTAACTACTCATTATTAAATGAAGATCACCTTGACAAATACCACTCCAGTGTTCTCAACGCTTTGATTTAGCTAATGCACTCTACAGTACAAATGTCGAATTGCCTTTTATTTGTTCTGCTATTAGACATATTCACATTTTCGAATAACATTTACATATATTGAAATTACATATCGACCTTTAAATTTATCGCAAAGCAGATGTCCGTATATGGCTTGCAGCACGCGAAAAGGGGCTTCGTAAATTTGCGTAAAGTGTCGTCTCCGATCAGCATGCTCAGTCTGTGCAAGCTAATCCGAGACGGCATTTTACGACTACTCTGAGCTTTGTCCTACAGTAGGCCTGCGCGAAACAGTAAAATACATACAACTGTAAAGACTTAGTGTTGTTTCAGATTAGCCTGCGTGGACTGCGCAGGCTGATCCGAGACGACACTTTACGCAAATGTCCGAATGGCCCTATCACGTGTTACAGATTATCATGAGCAACTTTATGGGAAACGGTATCTACTGCATCTTCATCAAAGGCAGCGCAATATGCAAGTGCTTATCATAATACTACAGAAATTCATCCAGATCGATTGGATAATATGCCCCGAAAAACATATCATGTACACTGGCAAAAACAACGTAAAATCAGTCTCCGTTTCCGGAGCCCCGTGCACATGACTACGCTATCAGCACATTATCCAAAATGGTGGCATCCGTCAAGATTAACATCAAGATTATGCGCCAAGCTGCACGTTTTAGCTCGTATAACCAAGGTTTCAGTGACGTCAGTTCCCAGTGAGGTCAGTTTTCAAAGAATTTGGGGTACTAAGAAAGGAAATTTTACTTCGAACGTTGGATCGGTAAAATTTTGCAGTACAATAAATTCGTTGTACGGTCAGGTTGCAGGGAACTTAGAAAATTGTTCATGCTGGTGAATCATGTCGCCACCTCGCCTTCCGCTCGGAGCGACATGATTTACGACAGCAGTGAACAAGCTTCCAAGTCCTCTTCAACCTGACCGTACAACTAATAATGTAAACAAGGTAATGTGAAAAAAGAAATGTAAACAAGAAGTGTATTGACACTTATCCTGCTAAGAAGTTTACATGAAACTTTCAAGCCGACATAAAAATCCTGAATAAGGATATTTCAAAATCATTGTTTGGGAAAAATATCTCCTTTTTTTTCATGCTTTCCGATAGGATATCGAGAAACAGTAGTGAAAATATTTTTCAATCTTACACTGGTACCACCAGTGAAAATACCGATTTTCACGTTCTTGTTGCCTAGGTAAATTGCGCGTGCCTAACAACCAGATGGGAAATATGACGTCATACTCCTTACATTTCTTGCGCTTGACGTAACGTTGCTATGCGGGAGGGGTGCGCCACGGGGAATAAGGGAAAAGAACTGTACTGAATTTTGATAAAGCTCCTTCCAGACAAGGTTAAAAGCATAAAATAAATAGAATATTTGTTTTTTTCGGTGAAAGATCGAAAATTAATTCATCTCGTGAACACCATCGGTAATATTTTCACTCGTGGCTGCGCCACTCGTGAAAATATTACCGATGGTGTCCACTCGATGAAATAAATTTCGATCTTTCACCGAAAAAAACAAATATCCTCTATATCTAAGATACGGACATCGGTAAGTTATCTAGAAAGTCTCATTACTTTATCAACATCACACAATTCCAGGAACACCGGCTGTATGATCCTTGGTGCCAAAGGCAACGAGTTTCTCGAATCTACAGAAGTTTCTATGGTCCGCCATAATGTTCCCTACGAGAGGTTTGGTTACAGCGATATGAAAAGAAGATTTCCGAATTTAGTATTTCCGGAAAATTTTGAATACCTCATCGATAAGAGTGGTGGGGTATTGCGTGCTGATAGGATTCTACGAGCATTTCAGGTGACATTTAACTCTTTACCACACGACAAAATTTTAGACTGGTCTCAATTGAAAGCATTTGCCGACAACAAAATAAAGGTGACTGAAAAATTGAAATTTGTTCTGGGAAGGATAGAAAACACTGTGGGAAAAGGAGAAAATGCTGGTTACCAGCATTTTCTCCTTTTCCTACAGTGTTTTCAAAAGGCTTCTTTCTCAGGGGCGTCAAAAGTAGGGATTGTGTGGTAATGGGTTAAATCTTTAGAGTTTTTTATAGATGTTTTTTCAATTTAACCCCCTCTTTTTCTTTTATCAAAAAGTTTAACCCTTTGGCTGCTTATCGCGACCCACTGACCTTTTGCGGACAGAACGTGCAGTCTGATCTTGATTCTACGCTGTCCGACCTGGAGATATTTTCCCCCGAAACATACCTTTGAAATAACAATTTTTGGGTTTTTACTACCGAATTGAAAATTTCAATTTAGTTATTTAGTAGGATAAGGGTTAGGATAAGTGCAATAAAAAAGAAAGAACATCTAAAATACAGAAATTTTGGAAAACTGAAATTACCTTATCGATTAACTCTTCGTCCATTCAATCCATAGTTTTAACGATTTCGATTGACAGGGCTGTTGAAACATTGTGAGAAAAGAAGGAAATGCTGGTTACCACTTTAATCACTTATCTAATTGTCAGCAAAATTTATTTCTAGGCTCCATGGCTGCAAATAGTCATGTACCGTAAGATAACGGTGCATGCATTTTCCCTTGGATGAAAGAAAAAATAAAAGAAAAACTATTAAAATCTTACAGAAAGGTTGTGTAAAGTACGGGGGTACAATACGTGACGAGGAGGAGATGCTGGACATATACCATGGTGACGTGGTAGCTGTGAAAACAAACAAAGGCATTCACCGAACAAAGTCCTTGATTCTAACCCTAGGTCCGTGGGCGAGTAAGTGGTTGCCTCGACTTGGTGTCAATATTCCTCTACAGGTAAGGTTTTAAAATGACTTCACGTATACGTCTGATCAAGTCACGCAATCTTATCGAAAACAGAATTTAAAAAATTACTATAGGTTTAATGGAGAGAGCCACACGTATATACATAGAAATTCTACACAAAAGGCAAGCGTGGTGCGGAAAACCATACACAGAGTACGCTTGAAATATGTAACATCCTACATAGAGTACATGCATTTTATGGAAAGCCCGACATGGAATACATGCATGGTACGAAATAACTCGCACAGAGTACACGCAGACTGCGCAGGCTGATCCGAGACGACACTTTACGCAGATGTCCGAATGTCCCTTTTCGCGTGTTGCACACCAATTTGTTTGTTATATTTACAGCCACAAAGAGTACTTGTTTGTTACTGGAAAGAGAAACATCCCGGGGAATACAGTTACAAGACGTTTCCCACTTTCATTGACACCACGTCAAAACCAACAGTAAAGGACTTTATGGATATTTATGGATTGCCTTCCTTCGAACGTCCAGGTTATGTTAAAGTAAGTCTTTGACCCTGTACATGGCGTAGTCATCATCACCTTGTCCACAGACGGACAAGCCGCTAACACTGCTAATAGGTTCTGTCTTTCATGCACATGGACAATTCGTCTGGGTTTGCTGCTCCAAAGTCTTTCATTAGTATATTGATAATTACACCCATGACCCCAAATACTTGAAATCTGTGATTTCCCTAAGGGTTAACCTTTTCCTGTAGCTAGGGAAAGGTGGGCTGGTGGTTGGTTATAGGTTATTACCTCTGTCTTCTTTGTGTTTAGCCAGAGTCCGACTTTTACACATTCCTTTTTCATTCGAGGAAGCAGGTCATCTGCCTATAATGATTTTTGGACAGCGCAATGCCGTCCGCAAAATGGAGATCAATCAGCAATTGTTCGGCAGACCTGAATGACTTCCTTAGTTAGATAATGAGTCAGAGATCAATCTCCTTTTCTGGGTCGCTTGTCTTAAAGCATAGTTCAGAACAACGAGGCAGATATATGTCGCCAATGTGACTTTCTGTCTCCCAGTCAAGACGTTACACTTCTTACACCTGTAATGCAGAAAAATGACCCTCCCCTACAAAAATGGCCCATGGGTCATTTCAATACGTAGAGGAATGATACTGGTTATTATTCTACGAAGGGAAATGTCCCCAGAGGGTCATTTCTCTACATAGAATAATGACCCGGGCCTTTTTGTAGGGGAGGGTCATTTTTCTGCATTATACCGCCACCATCAGCGGTTACAATATTGGCTGTTGTGTTGCACTACAGGGACTGATGTATTTCCATCATTTTCCGCCAAGAAATCAAACCAAAGACCTTCTGGAAGTCTATAAAGTACAACACCGTCGGTAGATTTTTGTTCTTGGCTTCCTCCTTGCTTTATTGGATTCTTTTTATAAGCCCTATGTCTTCAAATACACCAATTTTGCACATTTTGTGCAGCCTGGTTTTGATATACATAGGCCGCAAATGCAACAACATTCTATTTTCAGATCTGTTTACATGGCGGCCAGGACGCCGACCCAGACAACGCGGAAAAAGCAAACACAGACTGGATAAAACACGCCGTTAGTAACTATGTAGCCAGACATTTTCCAACCCTAGAAGACAGTCCTTCTTTCGTAGAACCCTGCTTCTACACGGTAAGCCAAAATATATATCTTTCTTAAGAATGGTTTCCAAGTGACAAAAATAGCTAACCAAAATGGGACGAAATACATGGCAAAATGGGACTTAATACATCTTTTAGAATGTTTGGCTGTTTGAAACTGATTTTGAGATGTCTTTTAGTTTTAGTTTAAACATATTTTAATTTCAACATGAAGAAATGGGGGTTGAACCACAGGTTCTTTCAACTTAGAATCGGTCCTTCCCCTACAAAACATTCAGTACAAATTCAACAATGGCATAAGAAACAAATCACAGATGCTCACGCATCATACACACACACACACACACCCCCACACACACCCACACACACACCCACACACACAGAGGGGAGGCAGAGTGAGAGTGAGAGAGAGAGAGAGAGAAAGAGAGAGAGAGAGTTTATAGGAAACAAGACGGTGATTTCTGTAGGATTCTATGCTCCAATACACAGTGAAAAGTAGAGCTGCTACAAAAATTTCACAAAACGCTTATCTCTAATGTAAGAGTGAACTGCCACAAAAAGTAAACACTTTTATTCGTAACTCAAGCTGGCATTTCTAAAGAGTAATTTGTGATCGCTCAAAGGATGAGAAGCTCTACTTGCCCTAAAAAGCGAGGATCTGATATCTGTATAGCGGGAACACTTAAAGAAGTAATGTTTTGCATTTTCAATTTCGTAACAGCATTCACACATAGGGTCTAATGTTTCTTCACAGTTATAAATGAAAGGTACATGCATGTAATGACATTAAAACAAAATCTTGTTCAACAACCTGCATTTCTGCATGGTCGGATCATGTCTCGTTGCGCATGTAAAGAGGCATTAGTTTCGATCTTTCGTCTAATTCGATACGCTTCTCTTTACATAAACAACTCGACGACTAATCCGACGACGCAGAAATGTAGACCTCTGTAATTTTCCATAAATAAAGGCATGCAACACATGAAAAGGGGCATTCGGACATTTGCGTAAAGTGTCTTTTCGGATCAGCCTACGCAGTTTGTGACTGTGGACTTTGCAGACTAATCCGAAACAACACCTGACGCAAATGTCCGAATACCTCTTTTAGCGCAATGCAAGCCAATCATACCATATCTTGTTTCAGAATACGCCAGATGAAGGCTATGTACTTGATCATCACCCGGCATGGAAAAATGTCATCATTGGGGCTGGATTTTCAGGTAAAGTTTTTTTTAGTTTTCTACAAATTAGGTATATAAAGTCTTTCATTCACCATGGCAACTCAAGTAGAGAGTATAGTCGGTGTAGATCAAGATCAGGCTAGAAAGATAGTGCAGTCTAATCTTGGATCTACACAGTCCGCTACCAAATGATAACGTATGAAAGGAACTCTTTCTGTAAGAAGTTGTTCACAACAACAAAAAAATATAGCTAAGCTGATTGGATTTTTCTCAAAAACATTGTAAGAAGAGAAGGTGTTTTGTTATCAGCACAGTCTTCTTTTTCCATACTATTTCCAAGGGC
This sequence comes from Tridacna crocea, assembly GCA_943736015.1. Taxonomy (NCBI): domain Eukaryota; kingdom Metazoa; phylum Mollusca; class Bivalvia; order Cardiida; family Cardiidae; genus Tridacna; species Tridacna crocea. The sequence goes on along the minus strand of OX031070.1, from coordinate 3,066,311 downwards.
TGTCTTCAACAGTATCGTACAAAAGCGGATCGTGCGTTAATAGGTAAATTAACCCATTACTGCACAACCCCGACTTTTAACGACCCTGAAAAAGAAGCCTTTTGAAAACATTTGGGGAAAGAAGAAAATGCTGGTAACAAGCATTTTCTCCTTTTCTCACAATGTTTTCTACCCTTCCAAAACCAAACTTCAATTCTTTGTCACATTTTTGTTGCTGTCTGCAAATGCTTACAATATGGACTGGCCTAAAATTTTCTCGTGTGGTAAAGAGTTAAATGAAAATATTGTTACATTAGTAAATTACTAAATAGATAAACCAAAAACACTGAATTAATTAATTTAGTTATTATTTCTTTATCTAATTATCTATTCCTAGGTTTATCTATGTGGTTCAGCCGTTAACGCACGAATTCGTTCTTTTGCAAATTTATTTAAGACAGCCTTTAAAACACTATTGAAAAGGACAATGATTTTAGGATCGAAAAGTTATCAGGACCTGAGCTTTCATCGACAAAAATGTTAGAGTTTGTGAAATTTAATTCTATTTCTACATGACAGTATTAAATCCTGCCCCGTCCAACTCAAACCCACTTTGGAAGCACTCTGAGTACTTTGATTTATTCATAAATTCCCTATGAACCCATTACCACTTAATCAATACTTTTAACGACCAAACGGAAGAGGAATTTTAAAACATTGAGTAGTTGGAGATAATTAGCATTTCCCTTTTTCCACAATGTTTTTAATTTTTTCAAAAACAGATTTCGGTGAGTCACGTTTATTTTGTAGTCAGCAAATGCTTTTTAATTTGCAAAAATTAAGAAAATTCTCATTTGATACAGAGGTACGTTCAACTCGTTTTGTTTTACAGGCCAAGGGTTTAAACTCGCACCCGTGGTTGGATGCATTCTAGCTGATCTGGCCGAGGGGAAAACACCAAACTACGAAATGTCACATTTTAGATTAGATCGCTTCTTTAAAAGTAAAATTTGATACTCTCAGTCCTTTATTAGAAATATGGAAAGAAAAATTCTGCAAGAAAGTACTTTGAAAAAGATTCTTCCATTTATATGTGACCCATCGCACGAAAAGGGACTGTCTGGAAATTCCGAACAACACTTGGATGTAAACAGATCAAAGATAGTGCAGGTCAATGTAAGTTGATAATTGAAAAATGGTTTTACATTAACGTGGGATGACCACTTCTCATACAGAAAATATCATAATAGCGAAAAGTGTCGACCCTGGTCAGCCTGCGCATCCGCGCAGTCTGACCAGGGTCGACACTTTCTGAAGTTCCCAAAAGGTCCCTTTTTGCATGACGTGTCACATATAAATTGTATGCACGTTTTTATAAGCTCTCTTTACTAACCTACTTTTTACCAGATGGCAAAAAAGACTCACATAGATGGCAAAAAAGACTCACATAGATGGCAAAAAAGACTCACATAGATTGGAAACATTTACAGACGACAATTTAAATTTGGTACAGTAGTAGAATTTGCCCTTTAAAGGGTAGAAAACAAAGCGGGCAAACAGGAAAATGCTGATTGCCACCGTCTGCTTTATTTTCCTACAATGTTGTATAAGTCCTTTCGTAATGATTGTTAAAACTCGGAATTGTGTGTAAAGGATTAAGCTGAGAGAGACTTTTTTTAGATGTTTCTGTTTATCAGAAAGGAAAAAGCAAAAGAATATTTACACAGAATACAATAAACAGACGTTTTTGTGAATGGTGTCACTGCTTTATTTTTTCAACACACAAAGCTCGAAGTTCTTATGGCCTTCTAAATTACTTCCCTTTAATGAATGCAAATGAAAAGGGCTTCGCAAAGTCTAGATTCCTTTGAAGGTATATACAAGTTGAGATTAAAACAAATAATACGAAAGATTTAGTGAAGTGGGAAAACTTGTCAGCAACAAGGTTTAGTTCACTGTAGAGTATGAGCACGAGCCCCACGACTGGCTACGTTCTGTGCATTCTGATCTTGATCTGCACTATCTGCAAAAGGTCAGTGAGTCGCTGCTTAGCAGCCAAAGGGTTAGATTTCAGACTGCACTTTTTTCATCCTGATCTTGATCTAGACTTACCGCAAGGGCACTTATATTAGAGAAAGGCGATTTAAGGGTTGACCTCTGATTTTTGTGAAGAGGGTACAAGATGAACTCTGCCTCGAGCTATCTCTTTTTCTACAGTTACAACAAAAAAAAAGCGACACTTTTCAATTACAAAAAAAGAAACACTGCAGACGAATAATCATTAGTTTTGCATTTGACTTCTTTTAAAAATGTTGCTAGAAATTGAGAAAATGCTGGCCAATTTCAGCAATGTTTTCGCGTAGGTATATCTATGAACCATGCTCTGTGAAAAGAGGACTTTACCCCTTGGCTCCTGAGCGTGATTCACGGACCTTTTTGCGTACAATGTAAATCAAGATCATACTGCACAAAAAGTGCAGTCTGATCTTGGATCTACACTGTCCGATAAGGAGCTATCTATCACCCAAAACTACCGTTAAAAGCAAAATTTGGGCTTTTGATATTGGTTTAAAAGTTTAATGCTAGTAATTAACCCTTTTCCCAAACAATCCCTGGTTTTTACGGGTCTAGAATAGTAGCCTTTTGAAAACATTGTGGGAAAAGGAGAAAATGCTGGTAACCAGCATTTTCTCCTTTTCCCACAATGTTTTCTACCCTACTATAGACAGAAATCATCTTTTCAGCAAGAGTTGAATTGTCGTCTGCAAATGCTTTCAATTTGGTGTAGTCTAAAAGTTTGTCGTTTGGGAAAGGGTTAAGCAAGATGAGGGTTAATACATCTGCGAAAAGTATCGACTTTCGTATTCTTTTAACATCCCTTAACCTCTCAATGTCCAAAATGTAGCGATTTGCACAGTCTAATAATAGTCGGATATCTGCAAAGATTACAATTGATATCTTAACCCTTTACTCCATAGATACTCATTTCTACGCATTACTTGTAGGAGACTTTGGAAAACATTGAGGCAAAAGGTGAAATTGCTCGTGACGAGCAATTTCACCTTTTGTCACAATGTTTTCTATGCTATAAAAAGGTGTCATATACACATTAGAAACGGTTTCATCCTTTCTGTTATTAAGGGTCATTTAAAGATACCATAGAAATGCTTTACGGGGTAAAGGGTTAAAATCGGGGTCAAGACAACCATCTTTACATGTTGTTTAATGCACACCATTAGTAATGGCTGAGGTGATGCTGTCTCAGGTCTGTGAATATGTGGACAGTATCATAAAGAATGCGGTGAAGGAATACAAATTAAGCCTAGCCGATAAGGCTATTAGTGACGGTGAAGATAAACTTCACAAGGGTCAGTTTTCATTGAGCCAAGAACGTGAAACTCTCGTCAAATATAGGCCCGATACGGAGTTTGTTTCTGAAGTAGAGAGACTGTCTTCAGCGATTGTTGCTCGCAGTATTCAAGAAGGATTAAAAACATTCTGTAAAATGGCGAGAATTTTGTCGGTCGGTATGGCGTGCCTCGATTTGATTTCAGTCTGTGAGAAATATCCGGAGGAAGACTCTAAAAATCCTGTAGAAGAGCATTACTGGTCACGTGGTGGAAACGCGGGTAATACTTCATCAGTTTTGTCGTACCTGGGCGCTGACGTCGAGTACTTTGGTGCCCTTGTCAGGAACAGGTGGATTAACTTTTTGACGGAAGATCTACAGAAAGTTGGTGTGAAGTATGATAATTGTGTTTTCTTGGACGAGGAGCATCACAAGACTCCCTCCACATCCATAATCATCAGCAGGGCAACGGGATCCCGAACAATATATCTAGATTTCAAGGATATTACTGAAATCTCATTCGATGATTTCGACAAGCGAATCCAGATTGACAAGTACAAATGGATTCATTTTGAAGGTCGGGACAATATTGACAGCATCGAAAAGATGATCAAGAAAATTCAGAATTACAACAAAAGTGTAGACAAAGATCAGCGGGTAACTGTATCAGTTGAGATTGAAAAACCGAAATCAGCATGTCCGGATATATGTCGACTCATTGGCATAGCAGATGTTGTGTTCGTTAGCAAAGACCACGCAAAGGACGCTGGTCTAGATAATAAAGAGAAAGCTGTAAAAGAGTTGTACCGGAACTGCAAGAAAGGGGCTACCCTTTTTGTCGCTTGGGGTGACCAAGGGGCCGCAGCCATGTTGAATGACGAAATGTTTACCTCCCCTGCTTTCAGTCCAAATAGAGTGGTGGATACGATAGGAGCTGGTGACACTTTCAATGGTTCTGTGATTTATGCGTTGCATAGAGGGTATGGTGTGGGGAAGTCGTTAGAGTTTGCGTGTAAAGTTGCCGGCGCTAAGTGTGGAACAAGAGGTTTTTCTGGGGTTAAAGGACTACAGGAACTGTTGTGAAAAACAAATTACATGTTTGTAAAATGACGAACCTCTTCAAGCATTGTAAATAACTTAAAGAAGGGCGAAGCGCCCGTAACGCACGTAAGAGCGCAACGAAGAAAAAGATAGAAACATGTAAAACGTTCTTTAATTACTTTATGGAACAACCCAATGCTCATAACTATGTCTAAATCTGCGAAAAAAGATAAAAAAGTAAACCAACCGATTTTAAAAATGCAAAATTAATATTCGGATTTCATTCTTCTTTCCGATGGGAACCACACCGTGTCGAACGTGCAGTCTGATCTTGATCTACATTGTCCGCAAATGTGCTTTAGGCCCCGGTTAGCTACCTTATATTGGTGAAATAGCACTCTGCATTCGAAATGCATAATGATTCTGAGCCCATGGTTACGAGCATATCTTGTGTAGAAAAAAATTGTCGTAGTTTGCATCTAAAGTTGCTGATGCCTGGTGTGGAATGCAAAGTTTATCTGGGGTTAAACAGCTGGGGGTGAAACTGTTGTGAATCCTCTAGCCTTTTTGTTGATATTCACGAACTGTAATGGATGCAACTTTGATCATATTCTTTATAATCTGTTTTGAAAATCGGCATTTAAATAAATACTTTAAACAACAATAGCAACTTCACTCGTTAGATCAAGATGACCAGCTCGAATAGTTGAATTGGTGAAATATGAGACTTGCAAACGACAGATCACATGAGAGTGCGGGATCGATTCCAGAAACTGATAATCTAAACTGAAGAAAGCCTTTCGGATGAGACGTTAAACCAACGTCTCTCGTAACGGTACTATACACAGAGCACCTAAAGAACCAGGTGTAACTTGTTTTCGTTCCGTATCATGCAGTACACCTCGTAACACAGCAAACAACCTTCTTTGGGAGTTGTCAGTATAGCCAAACAGTGGTATCTAGCGCTATATAACAGAATGGCCAATCAATCAAGTCAAGCAGATTTATATTCTAAAACAAACTTGCAGATGGTGACTTTTTAATTATCCTTCTTAAATAGGGAGAATCAAATGAAATATAATTTCTAACAAAATAAGGTGAAATTATTGAAAGAAATATTGACATACCCTTGAAGTACCGACATTGTCAAGGAGCTATGGCATTGTCCAGGAAGTGTAGCATTGTACCAGAACTATCTACATCGTTTGGTGAAGTCTGGTCTTGATCTACACTTTTTGCAAAAGATAACTGAGTTGCGCCTAACAGCCTATGGGTAAAATATTGCTCAGTAGAGAATGAACCATCGAGTAAACAAACCAAGTCTATCCGAGTCACATTGATTATGCTGTTCTTACGAATATGAAAGCTCACAACAAATGCATAGCTGATAAACAAACTGCACCTAACGGGATAAGATCCCGGGCGGACACGATCTTTGTTGAAAAGACCAACACTATTATATCACTGAGCTAAAGATAATTCGCTTCAGCTCAGATATTATGGTATTGGCCTTCCTTCCGGGCGTTCAAGGTTCAAATCCTTCTCGGTCCACGTACTCCTGCATTGCATTTGTTTCTTTATGACGGACTTAAGGTAAGACCTGTGTAATGGAAAACAGCTATTTCCACTAAAATAGCATCCTGCAAAATTAGCTATAATGAAAAATGAGTATTATTGAACTACTTTCACCGATTCATTTTTTTCCTTTTTTGAATTATTATTTATAAATCTAAAACCATTATATTCTCAACTCAAAAAGAGATAATGATTACCCCCCTTTTCAGAAAACTAAGAAAAGTATCAAAAAATAATTTCATGACAGACATAAACGGAATTTATAATCCGTTAGAAATGCGTAAAAATATCATTCTGCATAAATTCTTATTTATCATTATTTTTCAAGCAATTAGAATTTTTGACACATGTTCACCCGAAGTGCATTACACAGGTCTTACCTTTTTTCGCATGACTGTCAACTTCTTCAAAGGGAAAGAACTTTTTTAACCAAACATACTAAGGTCAGCTGACCAATTAATTCCCCTACAAACAGTTCCTGTAATTCAACAAGACTATTAGATTATTATTTAACCATTATATTGCTAAGCGCGACTCACTTAATCTTTTGCAGACATTGCAGATCAAGATCAGACTGCACAAAACGTTCAGTCTGATCTTTTATCTACACTGTCTAACACGGTATATGTATTTTCTTTTTCGTGAAATCAACTTTGCAAACGCAATATTTGATTTTTCTAATGACTGGAAATTTTAATTTTTCTTGCCATTTATTTAACAGTCTAAGGATTAAAGTCATAAATGAATTACCTCCCTTTCATTTGTCAAGACAGAAATGCCTATTTTCTTCAGTCTGACTGGCAAAATAAAGTTAAAGTGGACAAGAAAAACCTCTCACTTGTCCTGCCTATACCTGTAGTTGGCACGCCAAATATAGGTCAAATCTCATTTTCTGCACATGTTGAACCTGTAACCTACACTATCAACTGACAAAAATACATAACCAATCGACCTTGCATGTTGTCATAGTTAGAAGTCACTCGTTACAACTCGGCCGTTTCCGTACCTACCTCTAACCCCGTTTGAATCACGGCCGTTTCCATTTCAACTGCCTGTAGTACATGGCGGCGCCACTGTAAGTCGTGAAGCAACGACGCAAACAACTCCAAATTAAACATAGATATTCATCTTCGGAAGGGAAGAAAACATTGTGGGTAAAGGATAAAAATGCACCAGCATTTTATCCTTTACCCACAATGTTTTCAAAAGCCATTTTCCTTGGGGTGGTTTAAACCCGGGGCCATCTGTCTATCTGTTGGTGTAAACTTCAATCGGAACAGATTTATAGAGGATATTTGTCTTTTTCGGTGAAAGGTCGAAATCTATTTCATCGAGTGGACACCATCGGTAAAATTTTCACAAGTGGCGCAGCCACGAGTGAAAATATTACCGATGGTGTCCACTCGATGAAATAAATTTCGATCTTTCACCCCCCCCCCAAAAAAAAAAAAAAACCAACAACAAATATTCTATTTATTTCATGCTTCAAACCCTTTCTGGGAGGAGCTTTATTAAAATCCAGTACAGTTCTTTTCCGTTATGCCCCGTGGCGTACCCCTCCGGCATAGCAACGCATTACAATATACGTCAAGCGAGAGAAATGTAAGGTATATGACGTCATATTTCCCATCTGGTTGTGAGGCACGCGCAATATTTACCTATGCAACAAGAACGTGAAAATCGGTATTTTCACTGGTTGTACCGATGTAAGATCGAACATTATTTTCACTTCTTTTTTCTCGATATCCTACCGGAAAGCATGATATAAACAAGGTTAAATAATGAGTGCCCGAACTGCTTGTCAACTGAAATATGGTAAGAAAGATTTCGATAGCAAATAAACTTAGACTCGAGTTTTCTTTTTTAAGAGAAGCCTTACAGTTTTCAGAACGGTAAAGAGGTGTATTTCCGGCGAAGAAATGTACCATGTAGGCGCACATCAAACTACAAAATACGGCGGAGGAATTTGATCCCCGGATCACACGAGGTATGCCGAATGAGATAGAAGTAACTCAAAAATACCTTTTCAGTCCATCCTTACGAAGAATAGACATACATGTTTGCAAGCTTCTTGGTAGGAACTGCTTTCAGACAGCGGCGATAACTACCTGAGGCATCCATGTCCGACGTCATTATCTTCTGCTAGATGACATTCTTTAAATACACATCTATTTGATTTGGGCATTCTTACAGAACCTAGATATCCTTCGAAGATTCGACCTGTCCGCTATGACGCATCACACATCCCACAATCATTCGAAAAGTAGGGCTTATATCAGCTATTACCCATGCCTGTAGGGACTGTTCTAATATATGGCCGGTGCATGTCAACTAATTATAGCTGAATGAATTGCACCGGTTAGCGCTTTACTGAGTTAACGTTTATTTTAGTTTGAAATTCAAAGTAACGGTTGTCGGTTTGAAAAGTAGTCCTGTTCTGAACCCAGATTTCCCAAATTAGATAGACGGGTATTTGTAGAATGCCATCTAGCGGACAATAATGCATTGGACAACTCTCTTGGCGTAAAACAGACAACGGGTTCATTTCAGGAGACGAAACTGGGCGGATATCATCTTTTCAGATGAAACCTTTGTTTCGTTTAGGATAGCAGACATAGCTGACTTTGTGTCAAAAGGACCTGTAAAAAGTGTTTCTTTAATTTATTAAACTGTGCGAAGTCACAGCTATGCACACTCTGGGCGGCTGGGTCGATGAGCACGTTTAACAGGATGTTACTCACGAGCCTGTCTTAATTTTGACACTTATGACAGGAGGAGGTCCAAATGTCAAAATATCAAAACCCCTATTTGAATTATCAAAAACACTTTTAAATCCTTAGCTATTTACCCGGCGGTAACATTTTAGACTTATTCAGATCAAAAGCTTTTGTAGAATGTCGTTGAAATGATAGAACATGTCTTTGAAAACTTGACAACAATGTGGGTAAAGGAGGAATCTCTTGTTACCAGCATATTCTACTTTCACAATCATATTGTATAAAGGTCTCTTTCTCTTGTTTATTAAAACATATGGATGTTCGGTAAAGGTTAAAATGATCAAAAACACTCTTTAATCTATAGGTTGCGAAAGGAGAATTCAATTGATCTGGCGGGCAGTTTCGATCAAGATCCGACCTCAAAACATGCACTCTGGTCTTTGATTTATATATACAGTCCAAAAAATGAGGAACACTCATCAGTCATTTCCTTTGATTCTTCTCCAGTGCTACATTGGTCCTGATAAGGGAATTACTTAGATTTTATCCTTGATTTTCTTACACAGAACAGCTTTTTTCCCGCGATAATATTTCTAGTAAATCTAGTTAGATTGTTTTGCAAATCGATATATCCGGAGCTCTTGGCGATTAAAAACAGAATTTGATTTGAACTACATGTGGAACTTAAATATACATCATAAATTATTCCTATAATAATCGCAACATCCCCAAGGGAACCAAGGATAAAAACAAAGGAATTCAGGTGAAAGGACCACTGTGTTATTTGGTTACCCTCAGTCTTTTATCTGACAAGAGAGATAATTTAATTGGCAGGAATGTCCCCCCCCTCCCCCTGGGAGATAGTATATTCTATTAAAAATCACGTGACTGATTTCTGACCATTCTTTTTTATGCTAACAACTTGTTCATTTCACTTATTTCTTACCATTCCAGTGGTCGCATGCCAGGTGAGATACTCTATCGGCGTTTTAAGAGGTCTATGTTTTGATTCTTGAATGGGAGAATACTGTTATATCGATAAATATGGTTTCCTATTGAAAAATTCCCTGTAGTTCTTTCGAATAGAAGATGGGTTTATTTTTCAAAGTCTTGGTTGTGCGATTCAGTCCGTGTTTGTTAAAATCATTGTAGAGAAACGAAGAAAAAGGATCTCGTCGATCAACCATTTCAACTGCATTTAGTCAAGATCGCCATGAAATGTAAATTTATGAAAATATTCCCCAAAACCTATATAACATGTACACTGGCAAAACCAACGTAAAAGAAGCTTCCTTTCGGGGGCCCTGTAAACATGACCACACTATCAACACAACACCCAAAATCGATCAAGATTAAAATCAAGATTACGCACCAAGCTGCACGTTTAAGCACGTATTACCAAGGTTTCAAAGACATCCAGTGACGTCAGTTTTCATTGAATTGGGGCACTCAGAAGGGAAATTCTAATTCGTCAGCATACTCAATTCTTTAAATAACAAAACAGGTAAATTCGCTGAACATTTGAAGTATGATAAGTTCGTTGTACGGTCAGGTGGCAGTGGACTTGGAAACTTGTTCACGGCTGTGGTGAATCATGTCGCCATCTTGCCTTCGGCTCGGGATGACATGATTCACCACAGCCGTAAACAAGTTTCCAAGTCCCCTGCCACCTGACCGTGCAACTAATATAGTACCAAATATTGAATAGGGTACAGCACTCTAAACAATGCAATGTTACCCGTCACGCAAAAAGGGGTCATCAGGAAACCACGAAAAGTGTCGACCATTGCCAGACTGCGCAGATTGCGCAGTCTGACATGGGTGGACACTTTTCGCTTTTATGATATTTTCTGTATGAAAAGTGGTCATTCTACCTTACTATACAATCAATTTTGAACTACCAGCTTAAATTGACCAGCACTCTCTTTGGTCTGTTTTCATCTAATTGATGTACAGAATTCCCAGATTGTCCCTCTTTCTGTGCCCGCCCGATTGGCTCAGTGGTGAGCGTGTCTGACTCATGGCCTGGTGGTTGTGAGTTCGATACCCGGTTGAGGCGAACTTTCTTTCTGGCGTATTTTGGCCTCTCACCTCTGCTGAAGCATGTGAGAAAAGTAGTCGGTGGCTTTGGAAAGAAAGTAGTGTTAGTACTGGTATGAGAAAGCCTGGGAAACACATGTGCGTCACCGACCGCCATGATATGACCTTAGCTGTTAAAGTGGCGTTAAACCCCAACACAACCATCAACCCTCTTTCCGTGACGAGTCACAAATATATTTCTAAAACAAATGGAATGACTGTTAGGTAGAAATATGATGACAAAACTAGCCCAGGGATTAAAGACGATAACATGAAGTTGACAGGTAGATTAAAATTATCATCTGGTTGCACAATGGCCGTACAATCCAGCCCGAAGTTTGCTGTGGAAACCCCTATTCAAACACGGATCGTGTACGAACCCTGATCAGACGTAAGATAAAAAAACGTAAGTGCCAGGATAAAGCTTGATTTTGATGACACTATAGATCAAGATCAGACTGCACAGAACATGCAGTCTGATCTTAAACTATTATGTCCGATATTATGCGTGAAATTGACGCCATATCTACTTCAGGTATTGCTTTGATTTTGGTTGTCACATGCGGAAAACGCCCATTTCGTTTATCTGGCAATGGAAGGATAAAAACAAATAGACATGAACACTTAACAGGTTATTGTATTGTAGATAGATAGCCGTAAACAAATAAATGATCCATGCTCTGTGAAAAAGGGGTTTAATGCATCTGCAAAAAGTATCGACCCATGTCAGCCTGCGCAGTCCGCGCAGGCTGACATGGGTCGATACTTTTTGCTATCAGTAGATTTTCCACCGTGTAGAAAGAGCGACCTTTGTACAGCTCGAAGCAGGTCCATCAGCAAACAAAATAAATTTTACATGGATTCATAATTGTGATAACTTGAGTGGTATAACTCATCACGAAGATGCATCAAGCCCCCTTTTGCCAAAGCTGGTGCGAATGATTGGTTTTCTACCTTCATCCGGCTGACGTCTCCTTTAGTATCGCTGCAGACCAGTTTTTAAAAAAGATTGTGGCGAAACGACATTTTTCTGTAAAACGCATTTTTTTCGACCTTGCTGAATGCGATGGCTTTTGACTTACTACTATAGGTAGTGTTTAAGAATGAATAGATAGTGATTTGTGATTGGTGAAAAATGTGCACATGTTTATTTCATGCTTTCCGGTAGGATATCGAGAAAATAGTGGTGAAAATATTTTTCGATATCCCACGGGTACGACCAGTGAAGACAGATTTTTATATTCTTGTTAGCTAGGTAAAATGGGCGTAGTTGTGAGTCACGGGCATTTTTACCTAGGTAACCAGAATATAAAAATCGGTATTTTCACAGGTCGTACCCAAGGACTATCAAAAAAAATATTTTCACCGCTATTTCTCGATATACTACCAGAAAGTAGGACATAGACATTGTTTGTTCATTGCTTTGTGCATTGCACGTGTATGATATACACGTGCTATGCACGTGTAATGATAAAGAAATGGGACAAGTATTTCTAGCAAATGACCAGGACAGGTCAAGGACGAAAATCGACTTTAACTCTTAACCAAAGAACAAAATTTTAGACAGGCCCTAATTGAAAGCATTTACTAAAGATACATCAAATATGGCTCATATATAACGGAATTTTTGTCTCAAAGAGAAGAAAACATTGTGGGGAAAAGGAGAAAATTCGGGTTTCCAGCAGATTTTCCTTTTCCTGCAATGTTTTCAAAAGCTTTTATTTCTTCAGTGTCGTTAAAACTAAAACTGTTGTTAAGTATTAACCCTTGTCCTGCTGTATAACTGAAAGAAAATTTTCAATTTGATATTAATAACCCAAATATTTCTGCTTCAAAATTATTTTTCGAGGAATAATTCTCCTTATCGGACAGTGTAGATCAAAGATCAGACTGCACGTTCTGTGCAGTCTGATCTTGATCTACACTGCCCGCAAAAGGTCAGCAAAGGGTCAGCAACTCGCACTTAGCAGCCAAAGGGTTAATTCATGACATATAGATCTATGACAATTAATAACATTATGGGTGATAAAATATTCATAGAATTTCCTATTCATATACGTGCACCCGATACTGGACCAAGATTCACCTATGTTTACTTAATTCTTTTTTTTTTGGTCCATATTTGCCTCCTTGAGCATTATAGCCTCACAATGTAGCGGAGGAGGGGGGCGGGGGTTATATTGGACCACCATGGCTGTCCGTTTTTCCGTCCTTCTCTCCGTAGACAGAAATTTGGCCGGAGCAATACTCCAACAGTTTTTCACGTACTGAACTCCAATTGACACATAGGATTCCTATTACGAATATATATGAAGTTGTGTATGTGCAATTTTCATGACTCTGCTGCAATTTGTTACGGAATTATCTTCCCTGGAACTTTTTTCAACTCTTACTTTTGTACTAAACCATTCTGCATTCTGTGACAAAGACCTGTTTTTCTGACAAAGGGCTGGTGGGGGTATAATCACGTTTAGTGATAGCTGTAGTCTTGTCCTATGAATAACAGGTTTCAGAATTCATTCCTCGACTATGGTTATGTGGGAAAGCAGCTGGTGGTTTGGAAAGAATATTGTGAGGAGTACTGGTAAAAGAAATTCTTGGAAAGCATAGATAGGTTTACTGGGCCGCCACAATGTAACTGTAACTGCGAATATCAATTTACAATACGACATATACCGGCTTTGTCCAATTTATCAAATTGTCAAATTGGAAAATTGGACAAAGCTATGAGGGTCCTCCAATAATGATTGACACTGTTGTCATATCTCAAATATATAGAGGATATTTGTTTTTTTCGGTGTAAGATCGAAATTTATTTCATCGAGTGGACACCATCGGTAATATTTTCAGAGTGGCGCAGCCACTCGTGAAAATATTACCGATGGTGTTCACGAGATGAAATAAATTTCGATCTTTCACCGAAAAAAAAAAAATTCTATTTATTTTATGCTTTTAACCCTTTCTGGGAGGAGCTTTATCAAAATTCAGTATAATTATTTTCCCTCATTCCCCGTGGCGTACCCCTCCCGCATAGCAACGTTACGTCAAGCGCGAGAAATGTAAGGTATATGACGTCATATTTCCCATCTGGTTGTTAGGCACGCGCAATTTACCTAGGCAACAAGAACGTGAAAATCGGTATTTTCACTGGTGGTACCAGTGTAAGATCAAAAAATATTTTCACTGCTATTTCTCGATATCCCACCGGAAAGCATGAAATATTGTCCGATATATTTTAATGAAACCTTTCACATATATTGCCTAACATATTACCAACACAAAAAATGCTCTAAATGACCTCACATTCTGACGGATTTTAAAATTTTATTATCATTTATTATTATTATTCTCATTATCATTCTCATTTTTCATTGATTGTCAAAGCTTTTTTTAAATCTCTCGGAGCTTTGACCAGTTTTAAAGCATTTGCAGATGACAAATAAATGTCACTAAAAACATTAGAATTGTCATAGAAAAGGTAGCAAAAATGCTAGAAAAGGAGACAAATCCAGGTTACTACCATTTTTCTCCTTTTTCCTCCAACTGTTTTCAAAAGCTCCCTTCCTCAGTATCGAGTGAGCACCATCATTAATATTTTCACGAGTGGCGCTGTGGCGATGGTGTTCATGAGATGAAATAAATTTCTATCTTTCACCCCCCCCCCAAAAAAAAAAAAAAAAAAAAGAAAAATTCTATTTATTTCATGTTTTAAACCTTTCTGGGAGGAGCTTTATCAAAATCCAGCTTCAAAAGCCGATGGTGTTCATGAGATGACCAAAAAAAATCGATCTTTCACACACACACAAAAAATACTTTTAAACCTTTCTGGGAGGAGCTTTATCAAAATCCAGTACAGTTCTTTTCAGTTATTTCCCATGGCGTGCCCCTCTCGCATAGCAACGTATTACAATCTTACGTCAAGCACGAGAAATGACGTCATATTTCTATCTGGTTGTGAGTCACGCGCAATTTACCTAGGCAACTACAATATAAAAATCAGTATTTTCACTGGTCGTACCGGTGGAATATCCAAAATTATTTTCACTGCAATTTAATAGATATCCTACTGGAAAGCATGAAATAAAATGTTATATTTTTACTAGTAATTTATTTACAAGACTGCAGCTGGTTACTTAGGTAACAACCCTCTAATCCGATGACCATGTCTACAGACAAATCGAACATCCCTCGATTTTTGATTATCTGAGTATTTTGATTTGTGAATGAAACCAGTGTGTAACAATACAGATTATAGACTGAGACATCGAAAACGTGATACAAGTTGATAAAAGAAACGGATTTATAATGTGTTTAAGATAAGCTCAGAAGTAAATTTGGATTTTATTAAATATTTGAGTGCAAAGGGCACAATAGGGCCTATAGTTTGCGGGGACAATATAGTGTAGACCCAGGGTCCCAGTCCCTTATATGTGCAGCCTGATCGTAGTTTAACACTTTTCGATACTTAACAAGATATGAAGAGGAAAGTTGGAGAAAATTAAAGAAACTTACAGATGGTAAAAATATAAAGATCCTTTACGATACAATCTCTACCTTTAACAACTTGAGAAAAAAAAAAGTTTTTGAAAGCATTGTGGGAAAATGAGAAAATGCTGGTAACCAGCATTTTCTCGTTTTCCCACAATGCTTTCTACCCTTTTTGAGTCTCATTTATTTTGTCGTCTGCAAATGCTTCCAATTTGGACATGTCCAAAACTTAAATTGAGTTGTTTTTTGTTAAGAATTTACGTCAATTATTCACCTGTCTTAAGAAAAACAAGTGACTGTAATTGTTTTTCTGCAAAAAAAGTTATTACAGTGATGAAGTAACGTGCAGTCTGATCTTGATCTATATTTTCTACTCTTTTGAGGATATTTTCAGTATTGTATCGCTCATGAAATGAAATAAGGTTAAACAAAACTTTTATTAAGGAGAATAAACTAGAAATCTGCACAATAACATTGAAAAAAAAAAACATTTTCTTAGTCTGTTTCTTTTGAAGCAATGTTTACCTTTTTTGGATAGTCCAAGCATACCTCTGATGAAAATACAACGTGTAGATACAAGATCAGACAGCAGTTTTATTGCATTCTGATCACGATACTCCAATGTCCATAACTTTTCCGTGTGTATTAGGAAAATGAAATTGAAAGCAAGAGTTATATAAATATATCCGTGTTAGATACTCTAAAATTTCTTTGCATTTTGGCGAATTTCATAAATTGATCGAAAGCTGTTAAAACTAAAACGAATATGAGATGCTAAAATGAATAATAAACCATGTGAGACTTATTTACTTTATACAGTTTGCCCATTCTTTTACCCTATTTACTTTATACAATTTGCCGACTCTTTTACCCTATTTACTTTATACAGTTCGCCAACTCTTTTACTCTATTTTGAGTCTATTTACTTTATACAGTTTGCCTACTCTTTTACTCTATTTTGAGTCTATTTACCTAATACAATTTACCCATTCTTTTACACTATTTACTTTATACAATTTGCCCACTCTTTTACTCTATTTACTTAATACAGTTTGCCTACTCTTTTACTCTGTTTTGAGTCTATCTACTTTATACAGTTTGCCTACTCTTTTACTCTATTTTGAGTCTATTTACTTTATACAGTTTGCCTACTCTTTTACTCTATTTTGAGTCTATTTACTTAATACAATTTGCCAAATCTGTTACCCTATTTACTTTATACAATATGCCCACTGTTTTACACAATTTACTTTATACAGTTTGCTTACTCTTTTACTCTATTTTGAGTCTATTTACTTTATACAGTTTGCCTACTCTTTTACTCTATTTTGAGTCTATTTACCTAATACAATTTGCCTATTCTTTTACACTATTTACTTTATACAATTTGCCCACTCTTTTACTCTATTTACTTAATACAGTTTGCCTACTCTTTTACTCTATTTTGAGTCTATTTACTTTATACAGTTTGCCTACTCTTTTACTCTATTTTGAGTCTATTTACTTAATACAATTTGCCCAATCTGTTACCCTATTTACTTTATACAATTTACCCACTGTTTTACACTATTTACTTTATACAGTTTGCTTACTCTTTTACTCTATTTTGAGTCTTTTTACTTTATAAAATTTGCCTACTCTTTTACTCTATATACTTTATACAATTTGCCCACTCTTTTACTCTATTTACTTTATACAGTTTGTCCACTCTTTTACTCTATTTACCTAATACAGTTTGTCGACTCTTTCACTCTATTTACTTTATACAGTTTGCCTACTCTTTTACTCTATTTCCTTTACACAGTTTTCCCACTCTTTTACTCTTTATACTTTACAGAGTTTGCCTACTCTTTTACTCTATATACTTTACAGAGTTTGCCTACTCTTTTACTGTATTTACTTTATACAGTTTTCTCACTCTTTTACTCTATTTACTTTACACAGATTGCCTACTCTTTTACTCTATTTACTCTATTCAGTTTACCCACTCTTTTACTCTATTTACTTTATACAGTTTGCCTACTCTTTTACTGTATTTTGAGTCTATTTACTTTATTCAATTTGCCCACTCTTTTACTATATTTACTTTATACAGTTTGCCCACTCTTTTACTGTATTTACTTTCCACAGTTTGCCTACTCTTTTACTCTATTTACTTTATACAGTTTGCCTACTATTTTACTCTATTTAGCCTAGCATAATCTAAGGTAAGATTCCACTTTCTGTGCAGTCTTATCTTGATCTGCACTTTAACTGTGTCGTCGGCATCTTGTTGATTAAGTTCATGTCTAATTTCTTACGAACGAAGTCCGTAACAAAAACACAAATAAGTGCATAGATCAAATACAAACCACATCTGGCGGGCTTTTAACCCTTGAAGGGTCAAATATCCTCGTTTTTCGAGGTTTAAAAGACCAATACCATAACCACTGAGCCAGAGAGATATCTCTCTGACGCGGTTTTCAGGTATTGAGTTTGTACGGGAAAGCTATGCAGTAAGGAAAGAGTGATCTCCCGTTAAACACCCCTCTTAAAGTCATCATTAATTGATGAGTCAAAGCCTTATTAGACAGAAAGTCTAATTTTGGACAAGAACTAGGATAAATGGGCTCAATGGCCAATCCCGGACGAGCCCCAATCTTACGAACAAAGCCCGTAACAAAGAAACAAATAAATGCATAGTTCAAATACAAACCGCATATGGCGGGATTCGAACCACTGAAGGGACAAATATCCTCGTTTTTCGAGGATTAAAAGACCAATACCACAACCACTGAGCCAAAGAGATATCTCTCTGACGCAGTTGTCAGGTATTGTATTTAAATCGAGTATTGAGTTTGTATGGGAAAGCGATGCAGTAAGGAAGGGGTGATCTCCCGTAACAAATTGCGTACAAAGAAGTTTTCTACTATAACTAGAAACAAAAGCAGCATACAGATTACTTTTGGTTGTGTAGCACTTGTGACGAAAACTCAGCATTACTCCCTTGGCTGTTAATCCCGATTCATTTTCCTTTTTTCGGACAGTACAGCTTAAGATCAGACTGCACAGAAACTGCAGTCTGATCTTGGATGTACACTGTCCAATACAATGAGATTTTTATAGCAAAATAAATTTGAAATTACGTTATTTTTGTTTCTGAAGATTGGTTGGAGATTTCTATTTAACTCATTTAACCATTTTCCTACTAAATAAGTGAAATGAAACTTTAACCCTGTACTCCATGGATACTCATTTCTACGCACTGATTGTAGGAGCCTTTGGAAAACATTGTGACAAAGGGTGAAATGGCTCATGACGAGCCATTTCACCTTTTGCCACAATGTTTTCTACACAATCAAAAGGTACCATATACACATAGAAACAGCTTCATCCTTGCTGTTATTTAGGGTCAATTAGAGATATCATAGAAATTCCTTATGGGGTAAAGGATTTAAGCAGACAGTGAAACCCCCAAACTTGCTATTTCAAAGGAAAGGTTTTTTTGGGGGGAATATGTCTTTATCGGACAGTGTAGATCCAAGATCGAACTGCACCTTCTGTTATTACAGGCGACCACTCCTTCGTGCATACATGTAGCTTCGTCCCGATTTAAATACAATACCTGACAACTGCATCAGAGAGAATTCTCTTTGGCTCAGTGGTTATGGTATTGGTCTTTTCATCCTCGAAAAACAAGGATATTTGTCCCTTCAAGAGTTATAATCCTGCTTAGTGCGGTCTGTAGCATTGAGCTATGCATTTGTGTCTTTGTTACCGACATTGTTCGTAAAATGGGGCTCCTCCGGGATTGGCCATTGAGCCATTAATCCCATTTGTTGTCCGAAATCGGACCTTCTGCCTGATAAAGGCTTTCAAGAGTCGTCAATAAATGGTGACTTTAAGTGGTGGTATTTTACAGGAGAGCACTTCTTCGTGTATAGCTTCGTCCCGATTTAAATACATTACCTGACAACTGCGTCAGAGAGATATCTCTTTGGCTCAGTGGAAATGGTATTGGTTTTTTAAACCTCGCAAAACGAGGATATTTGTCCCTTCAAGGGTTCGAATCCCGCCAGATGCGCTTTGTACTCGAGCTATGCATTTATTTGTTTCTTTTTACCGACTTTGTTCGTAGGACTGTGCAGTCTGATCTTGATCTTCACAGTCTGCTATAGGTCATTGAGTAGCGCCTAGCAGCCTATGTTACAAGGTTATTGTTGTTTACGAGAATGAAACTGACGGACTACTTTTCGGACTGGAAATCTTGTTTCGAGATCTTTGTTAAATATATTCCAATGAACTTGTCTGTAGACTTTATCAAAAATGTTATAGTGATTTAGTGCCAGCGAATGGTACTTAAAATGATGAAAATGAAAATTACATGCGTATTATGTGTATGGATATTTCTTGTGATTATGCTGTGCCAAAGATGCCAACCTGTTACCGCCGTAAACATTGGATACCTCGTATCGAGCCAGGCACAGTACCGAGGTTTTCCGGAAATACAGACCACGGCTGGAATTTTAAAGATGGCAACCAATCATATTCGACAACGGTATAACGGAAGCATCCACGTAAACTGGAAAGACAGTCAGTGTGAAGAGGTCAGCTCGTTGATCCACGGATATGACCTGGTGACCAACATGAACGTTTCGGCCATTATAGGACCTGCTTGTGAACAAGGTATACTAACGAGCCATTGCTCTGTGTACAGGGGGTTTAACTCTTTACCAAACGACAACGTTTAAGACTGGTCCAAATAAAAAGCACTTGCAGACGACAAAATAAACCTAACTCAAATGATGACATTTGTTTCCATCAGGATAGAAAACATTGTGGGAAAAAGAGAAAATGCTGGTTACCAGCATTTTCTCCTTTTTCTACAATGTATTCAAAAGGCTTCTATACCAAGGTCGTAAAAAACCAGGGATTGTTTGGTAAAGGGTTAATGCATCACCGTGATGCATAACACTAAATAATTTATCACATAATTACGGATCCGTAAAATTCATTTTGTCCAATATTCGACTGATTTCTGAGGTAGAATGGGCCTTGTACATGCAAAAAAGTTACGTATGGCAAAAGATTTGACATCGGTCAGCCTGCACAGACTTTGCAGGCTCATCTAGTCGATACCTTTTGCATATGCATTTGGCCATTTTTTCACATAGCATCGATTTATTGTACAGTTAAACTTGTGTTAGAGACCACCTGTATTAAGAGACAACCTGCTTTAAGAGACCACTGTTCTGCTTTAAGAGACCATTGTTCTGATACAACAACCCTTCTAATATTTACCTAATATAACCTGTATTTAAAGACCACCTGCTGTAAGAGACTAATTTCAGAACTTCCCTTGAGTGGTCTCTGAATACAGGTTGTACTGTATTTGGATTTCTGTGTGTGTTTTTTTTACTGGGTCCTATTTTAGAGTTCCCGTATGACTAACTGGGAAGGTGTTAAAACCTCGGAAGCGCCGGATTCTATCGAAGCGTTTCTGTGAAAGTGTCCGTAAGAAAGACATATCAGAGTCGTAGCCTAGCAATGATGAAACCCAGGACTTGGTCTTACACGAATAAGTGAGCTAAAGCCGTGATATGACTTTAATAATGTTTCAAGAGGCGTAAAACATAATTCAGCTGACAAGCTGATTGTTGGGCCCTTTATATTTTTGCTCTCAGAATATACCAAGACAATCTGGTACCCGCTATTTGATTGGACCATAATAACCATCAGGATGGATTCTTTTTCAGGAGAGGTCAGCATCGATGTTTTCAAATTGTTTATTCGCATTAATTTCAATATATTGTTCTACATGTAAACAAACATATAAAAAAGCCGCCGCGTAGAAACCTCATATGGTCGGTTTACTTCAAAAACCTCGTAACTATAGCGTCAAACAAGCTGTAGTTAAGAGGTTTTTTTAAGTAAATCGACGATTTGCTTTATAATTTATGACGGTCATTTGACCTTCTTTTCACGTTTTTAAGTCGCATGATCTTGTCCAGCTGTCTTCTATCTCTTTTTTAATTATTCTTTTTTATTGTTTTCTTCTGTTTAGATTTATTTGCTTAATGAAAAAATACAAATAGTTGAGAGGCCATTTGCAGCCATGGCAAATTTATGTAACAGATATTGTCTGAAATTCGTGACATAAAAATAAACCACATCCATTTCCTGTTTCGGTTGTTTGATTTCGCTTTATTTACAAAACCATGACGAAACAGACTGTGTATCAGTACAGTTTCCTAACAAAAATGGATTTAGAAAGCAAATTCTGTAGCAGTCTGCCTTTTAAACTCATCACTGTTGGAGGTCAGATGACCTCTCCAACAGCTGCCATCTTAAGATCGGAGTGTTTCCACCGTCTATCGGTAAAACTGGTACCAAGTAACTTTTATAATTGCATTCGTTTGTTGTTTTTTTTTTGTACATTTTTGGGTAAACTTTGAAACATCATACGGAACCCTTCCCAGGTCCGCACCTGATATCGTATTTCCTAAAAATCATCGATTGCAATAAAAAATGTTTATTTTTTATAGTGTAATATTGCACTCGATGTATTTTTAAACGTAGTTGTAAAACAATTACTTATTTACAAATATGGCCTACAACACAAGAAGAAGAAGAAGAGAAAAAAACAAGACATTCAGACATTATTGAAGTAAAATGGGAACTTTCTCTAAAAGAGCAATTTTCTGTTTTGCGACAATGTTTTCAAAGGTGGCCTGCAGCACCAAAAAATGAGTGTCGTCAGTTTGAGGTCGTCAGTTCAAAGTAAAATTACTAGCGTAGGTGTAAATGTAGGTTACAACAATGATTATAAATCTATACAAAAATGGAGAAACTGTGAAATGATGGGATTTAAGTAAATAGAAGTATCTTACTTTTATCTCTATTTTATCTCCTTTTTATCTTATATTTATATTGGATCAAGGGCTTAGTTATCTTTAATGGATAAAAAGGGATGAACTATCTAAGGTTAAACGTTAACCTGTGAACCCATTGTCTTCTTCTTAAATATCATTTTTTTTTAAGCAAAATAAATTTCAAATTAATTAGAGTTAAAGTAGTAAAATACAAAAGATTAGATTCATTCCAGATAAATACACATACATTTTGTTTCATATACTTTCATATAACAAATTCATTGGTAATTTCTAAGAACGAATATTATTAACTAAATGTCATAACAAGACGTGAGAAAGTAGGGTTAGTGGAACTGGATGATGGGCAATAAGATAATACCATTGCACAAAGAAAAAATGAATAAATAAATGAATGCGTTTTTTCTTTTTATATATTTTTCTTTCTTGTTTGTATTTTATGTTCAATGGAATTGATTGACCAAATACCATTTTCTAAACTAATGATTCTTGATTTAATCTTTTTCTCGTTTACTCTGAAAATTACAGCTTATTGTTATTAATTTCAGAGGAAATTTTAAAATGTTTATAATATATATATAAAACTATCGATCTGAACATCATTCAAAGTTTGTCACATAGTCTAGTGATATATCTGCATGCCTTGAGGGAAAAGACTACTTTCCAGCATTCTATTGTTTTTCCAAAATGTTGTATAGATCTACCACAAAAGAAAAAAAAAGTACTGTCGCTAAGCAATACTTTCCACTGTCTTCATTTTTTATTTTTTGTCACGTGTGTTGTTTTGGGCTATTTTGGGTAGGCCATGATTCAGAATATAGAGTTATGGATTAACTCTTTACCACAAAATCTCGAGTTTTAACGACCATTTGAGGAAAAGAAAAAAAAAAAAAAAAAAAAAACAGCATTTCCTCCTTTTCACAAAATGTTTTAGAATCCTTTCAGAGACAAAATCGAACGGTAAAGCTATATTTAATTTTTCGTCTGCAAATGCTTTCAAATTCGACAAATCTTAAAAGTTTTTATCGTATGGTGAAGGGTTACAAGGATAAGATAGGGAAAACAAATAAGGAAATTGGGATTATTGTCGTATGTCGTTATAGACGTATCTCTGTACTTAAGTCATTCATGAATTTGTTGGTGTGATTAACTTTTAATCTTGACAATCTGTGCCCAGCCGGGATTCACTGACACATAATTATTCTATAGTTTAACCCTTTACCACACAATGACAACTTTTGACGAAACTGGGAATTAACCTTTTTGAAAATATTGTGGGAAAAGGAGAAAATGCTGTTACGCAGCATTTTCTCCTTTTCCCACAATGTTTTCTACTCTTCAAATCAAATTTATTTTTTTCAGTCAAATGTATTTTGTCGTCTGCAAATGCTTTCAATTTGGACCACACTTTAAAGTTGTCGTTTAGTAAAGAGTTAAAGATAATTCATTAAAGAGTTAAAGATAATCCTTTCAGCAAGAGCGAAAAAGAAAACGCTGTTAAAACCGGAAAGGGTGTAGAATTGCTCAGCCATGTAAACATTGATAAATTATTTCTCTACGTCTGTTTTGTTACGAGACAAGCGTAACGATAAAGAAACACCAGCAAAAACTCTTTAACAACTTACAATGAACAAAGACAAACGAATGCAATAAGAGTTAAGCTTGAATGAAATTTTGACAATTTTTAATCTCAGAACATGAAACAGAATAAGTCCCTCAAAATTAGGAATTATGTTTAGACTACAAAAAGTATGAAATTCCCGGTTTCTAAGACCTAAATTAACAGTAGTTTTAAATTGCAAATAGATATGAGCTATCTGTAAAAAAAAATGAGCAATTCTAAATTACAGAATTTTTCAATAATTCTGTATTCTCGAAGCTACAAGCCTATGTTCAAGTCCAAAATCACCAACTAAGCCACTCCTATTTATATTAGCTTGGAAAATTCTAGATTAGTCTTTTCTAGAAAGATGGCAACATGGATCGGTAAATAGCTTGTTTACTAATAACATGTTGAAAGAATAACCACAACGGAAGAAAACCAATAAATGTTCCTCATAGTTGTAGAATATTCTGAAAAAAGTCACTGTATATTCTATATACACAACACTCTCCCTCCTAAAGGAAAGGAAAGTTTTAATTCTTAAAACTTTCGTTCGTTGGAATATAACACATACCATTACACTTAAGTGAACATAAAATTGCATTATAAATAAAGACAAATATTATCCATGTACAAGTTAGACTCTAGACAAAGCATCAGGGATAATATTATCCCCACCCTTTATATCTGATATATCTTGTATAAACAGACTCCACTGGAGTAAATGTTGATTCTTGCTTTTCATTTTATGGACAAAAATCAGAGGATCATGAACACTATATACAAGGATGGGTGCAGGAGAAGACGACAAATATTTCGAAATGCTGAAGTGTAAGAATGAGAGATAAACACTATTTTTCTACAGTTGAGTAGTTTTCCTATCGTTTGTTAAACCTTTTAGAAAAAAATAACTAACTGGATGATCTACACAATTACAACCTTCTTGAAGTAAAACACCACCTACACCAATACCACCAGCATCTACTGCAAGCTAAAATTATTTTTCAAAATTATGAGTCATAGCAACTGGTTCACTTTTTAGTATGGCCTTTACTTTGGTAAGAGCTTTTTGACAGTCATCATTCCATATAAACCTTTTGCGTTTGCTGAGAAGGCTTGTCAGTGGCTCAGCAATGACAGAAAAAATACCACAAAATTTCCTGTAGTAAACAACCATATTAAGAAAGTTGTCTTTCGATGTAGGTACAAGAAAATCAGAAATAGCTTTTACTTTAGGTTCTATGAGTTTTACCTGTCCTTGTCCAACAACATGACCCAAGGATGTTAAATAAGTTTGACAAAATTCACTTTTAACAAGATTAATTGTTAATTTGGCTTTACTCCGTCTATCACGAAATTCTCATATATTGTTTGGATGTTCATCCATATCTTCGCTGAGAATGATGACATCATCGACGTAGGCTCTACAATCGTTCAATCCAGACATTATCATGTTAAGACGTTGAAGTGTTGCTGGCGAGTTTTTCATCCCAAAAGGCATACGTTGTATTGACATAGTCCATCAGGAGTTACAAATGCAGAGATCTCTTGAGTTCTTTAAGTGCCGAAATCCTACACAAGATTGAATATGGTAAAATATTTTGCATGACCATTATTATCAATGCAGTCATCTACTCTTGACACTGGAAAAGAATCAGTCTTGACTTTTCTATAGTTAGTGCACTTTGCAAAAGGTTTCACCTGGCACTCTATTCACTTCGACTAGGTTCAATAAAATCATCGTCTAATAGAAACTTGATTTCCTCTCCAAGATGCTCCAATTTCTTTGACTTCATTTGATATTGATGTTGTGTCTCTGGTTTTGAATTTTCAATGTCCACACCATGGTATATTGTATTTGTTCTTGTCGGAATATCAGGGAACAGGTGCTCGTATTCAGAAGTTAACTTTTTTAGTTTATCTTTATGATTATTATCTAAATAAGAAAAGTTTTTATCTAAATTGTCAGAATTCTGATGTTTTGACTAAATAGTATTAGACTCATCAAAGTTCATTTTTTCACTATTTATGTCTTCATGGTTAATGTAAATTTGATTTTGAGGGACTGAGAAACTGCATTTATTGCTGGAATATTCGAGTTATCCCTATCAACATAATCTTTTAACATATTAACATGGCTTTATTGCATTTGCTTCCGTCTGTCAGGAGTTGTTATCCGATGATTTAAGTTACTGACCTTTTTCCCTACAGAATAAGGACTAAAATATCCTTCTTGTAGAAGCCTACGAGGAAATGGTAGAAAGCTAAAACTTTATCTCCAGGTTTAAAATGATTTTTTAGTATTCTTGTCTTATCTTTCTTCCATGTTACATTCAGTTTTCGTCAAATGATTAAGAATTTTGTAATAGGTTTTGGTTTTATTGATACCCAAATGACCTGACAAAGATGTTTTATGAGCTAAGCCTAATATTTCTGATCTAGAGGATTTAGGAATGACAACTTGATGATTGAAAACTAACTCTTCATCAACAGAGACTTTAGGGGGCGCCAATTTCTCATTTTTATATAAAATCAGACAAGTTACGTGAAAGATCAGTTTAACGGCTTATCAAAGTAAGGGTGCTATTTCTTGATCATTGTGTTGGTCTTCATTCCTTGTGTCATGGCCGTCCTTAAGTAAAGGTGAAAATGCGTAATCCAATTATGGTGAAGTATGTATAGAATTTGTCTAGCATTCAGACGATTTCTGGGTGTACGAATTCAGACAATTGATTGATTGATTGTATGGTGTTTATCGCCGTTTTCGACATTGTTTTTGTTATATCTCGGCGACCAGTGTGCATATCCGTACTTTCCTGAAGTTTCCTTTACGATTACTCCACGCAGTAGTCCTTCTCAGCCACCGGCCCTATTCCCACAAAACTTCTTCCATTAAATGGTATGATTTCAATTTAAACGCGCTTTAACACATATACCCTTGTTCATGGAAAAAAAACTTAAGTCTACTATTTACTCAAGTCAGCTACCAGACTCAGTTT
This sequence comes from Tridacna crocea, assembly GCA_943736015.1. Lineage (NCBI taxonomy): Eukaryota > Metazoa > Mollusca > Bivalvia > Cardiida > Cardiidae > Tridacna > Tridacna crocea. The sequence continues at coordinate 3,039,612 of OX031070.1, read as the reverse complement.
CTGACTTAAGTTGAGATGGTTATGTGAAGAGCATTTCACTTAAATTAATAGACTTGTTGAACATACTGTTACGGGAGACCACTCCTTCCTGCATGGCATACTCCCGATTTAAATACAATACCTGGCTACTGCGTCAGGGAGATATCTCTTTGGCTCAGTGGTTAGGTTATTGGCTTTGCGTCCGGGAGTTCGGAGTTCGAATCCCGCTCCGATCCTTATTTCTGCCATGCATTTATTCATTTGTTTCTTTGTTGCGGACTTCGTTCGTAAGATGGGGGCTCGTCCGGGATTGGCCATTGAGCCATTAATCCCATTTGTTGTCCAAAATCGGACTTCCTGCCTAATAAGGCTTTGAGTCATCAATAAATGATGACTTTAAGAGGGGGTGTGTTACGGGAGACCACTCCTTCCTGCATGGCATACTCCCGATTTAAATACAATACCTGGCTACTGCGTCAGGGAGATATCTCTTTGGCTCAGTGGTTAGGTTATTGGCTTTGCGTCCGGGAGTTCGGAGTTCGAATCCCGCTCCGATCCTTATTTCTGCCATGCATTTATTCCTTTGTTTCTTTGTTACGGACTTCGTTCGTAAGAATACTCAAATCCAACGTTGACACAATATTTCAGATTCAACTCAGCAAATAAATGGACTTTAGTAACTTAAGTCCTTTTATTTTGCTTAGTTGAGTCTGAAACATAGTGTCAAATCAGGATTTTAGAATGTTACTCCATTATGTTAATGGTATTAAAATGATTCTTAAGTAATGAACCCAACTTAAATCAGAATCTGGGAGAACTAGAAGATTTAGGTAAAATAAGAGACTTACGTTTTGGTGAAACCTGGGCCCGTATTCACCAACCATTCTTAAGAACATTCTTTTTCATACTCTTCAAGGCTGTCTGATTGTGAAAGTAACAGAACTTCTGATTGGCTACACCATTCGGTTTAGCCAATTAGAAGTTCTGTTACTTTCACATTGGCTAAATTCTGAAGAACAAGACTAAAAATGTTCATAAGAATGGAACCTGGACCTGCTTTCTTCACTCTTAGCAGCTTTTGTTACTTTAAACAACCGTGCTCAACACAGTCCTCGAATCCCCCTTTCCTCTGAAAGCATAAAAAATACGACAGGACGTGCGCTGTCACGTCTCAGCTTGAAAAAGTGGATCCCTAAAATATTAGATAATAGAAATACACAGACTCTTAAAAAGACACCTGTTTATTGATAATATCTCAATAGGTAGACACTTGAGCAAATACCTTATAAAACTATCACAAGTGTAAAGAGACCTATTATAAAGTCACAAAACATCTTGAAATTATCCCTCGGGCTTGTCACTGATAGAAAACGAGCTTTTCTACCGCTTACTTCTATATATTCTGAAACAGAGAAAAAATCATAGATGAAACATTGGAAGCTGCATTAGTCTATTACGGACGACTAGAATTTTTCTTGGTCGATCATAGGAAAACTATATGGCAGTGGTGCATTGCCTGTATATTACGGAATACTCAACATTTCATTGACACATTTACATAAATAGCACTTTGGTGACTGAAGCCAATCATAATTAGAATATTTTCTTTTCAAACAAAGATCTGGTTTTTGTTTTTGTTGTTGTTGTTCTTGTTGATGTATATTTATTTATAGACTACCAAATTTTATTAATGATACAATGAATTATTCAATGAACAAAGACATAAGAGTACAATAAGAGTTAAGTTTGAATGATATTCTGACAATTCTTAGTCTTAGAACAAGAAATAGAATAAGTCCCTCAGAATTAAGAATAATGTATAGTCTACAAAAAGATGAAATTTTAGTTCCTAAATCCTAAATTAACAATAGTTTAACTTGCAAGTAGATATGAGCAACCTGTTAAAATAAAACAAAAATTTCAACTTACAGATGTATATCCCAAGTGAAATCCAACATTTTCACTAATTTTGAATCCACAAAGCCACAAATCTAACTTCAAGTCCCGAATCACTAAGTAAGTCATTCCTAGTTATATCAGATTGGAAAATTCTAGATTAGTCTTTTCTAGAAAGATGACATCATTTATTAGTAAACAGCCTGATTCTAAAAATAACCACAGTGGAAAAACCAATACATGTTCTTCATGGCTCTAGAATGTTCTGAAAACAGGTCACTGAGTATCATATCTACATAACGAAATGCACATACAAATATCCCCAAAACCCATACACCTCTATGAAATAAGTACTAAATAGCGTCAAAAACTGGCGTGACACAACTGTGATAACGAAATAAAAGATGATAGGACCTGACATGAGGTGGTGTTTGTGTTTGAAATAAAATTCTATTAAACGAGTCCAAAAGAAAAAAATGTTATTAGGCAAGTCTTTTGCGAGCTTTCTAACATTTTTTTTGTGGACGAATTTAATATTTTTTTACCTTAAAAGCTAACGAATATCAGTTTCTTTTTATCACATAAATCTATAACAAGAATTATAAACCATAATGGGTTAAAACATAGGCAGACATGTATAATGAAATGTAATGTACATGAAGTCTAGTCACTATTTTGAAAGATATATTACGAACAATAAATAGTTCCAAAGAAACTTGCATATATTTGTTTTGTTTTGAATTCAACAGAATTGAAATATCGCTTTGTCATGATTTCGAATTTTGGCCGTTCATTCCACCGAGGAACCCAGGTCAGCAATGGTTTTGAAATGAGGTGCATAATTAAAAGAGTAATGTCCAAATACAGTCCTCTTTTCTTATCTCACTCGTGTGTAAGACAAGCAGATTTGTAATGGCTGTATTGCATTGAAAATAAGGAAGTTATGTGATAAAAAAAAAAAAAGATTCGTAATAGGTATATTACACTGAAAAGACGGGCGGTTATATAATAAAAGATATAAACTCTCTCAGTGAATTCCAATTTTGATGTTAGAATGTTGTGTTCACGAAGAAAAATTGGTTTTGATATTGTATTAAAACAACAACCCCTCCTTATGCTTAGGATTTTATAAAAATGAGTATTTTGATGTTTTCATGTTTTGCCGCGCGGGTTAACGCCAAATCCAGGAGAACATTTTTGAATGTCATCAATATTTTTACCCTCTAATCGCCAAAATAATCTTTTTTTTTTTCTTTGCAGAGATACAATACTGCATAAGCAATGAGTTACAGAAGTGAAATGATCAAGCTGTAATTCACAGATATTATTTTTTCTTATTACCCATAGAGTGTCAATTGATATCGATGAATTCCTGTAGATATATTTCTATCTTTTCCCAGCTTTATATTTTGTATCGACACTGATGTCTGTCTTGAATTCTGGACCTGTTCACACGATCACGTGGTTACCCTTGGTACAGCGGCAAACAAACGTCACAACGGCAATCAGCACATATGGACCACTGTCAGTATTTGCAGAGGCCTTGGTGGTCCTAATCAAGGAGTACTCGAGGAAAAACATTGGTAACACAAATATGATAATTTGTAAAAATAAACTATTGTTATGTCGTTTTAAATAATTCATTTGCACTATACATGAAAACCACTCAGAATATCTAAGCCGAGCCCCGGTAGCTCAGTCGGTTGCGTGCAGGACTTAAGAACACGGGGTCCAGAGTTCGATCCCTGGCTACGACCCCTGGCTTGGACAATTTCTTTCCAAGGATTGATAATAGTCACTTAGACAGGATTCATTCCTCTCCCACCGCTGACCATTGTTTCGACGATTATCATGTGGGAAAGCAGCCAGTGGCTTGGAAAGAAAATTGTGCCAGGTACTGGTACAAGAAAGTTCAGGAACACATGGATAGGTGCACTTGCCGCCGCGATATAACTGAAATACTATTGAAAACGGTATCAAACACCATACAATCAATCAACATAGTGTCTAAAGTTTAAAAGCAAGCACCTTGTATTAACCCCTAGGCTGCTAAGCGCGACTCATTGGACTTTTGCGGACAGTGTAGATCAAGATCAGACTGCACAGCAGTATTTAGGTATTGACAATCGCTTTGAAAATTTAATTTTAGTCGTTTAGCAGGATAAGGTTTAAGCAATCATATAGTGAGTTTTCAAAGAATGCAAATCTGTTGAAGTGTACCTGTGTTCAGTAAGTACCTGTTGTAAGTGGGTACATTGTGGGAGTCCCCAGGGTGGTTGCTTCGTGCAGGTTTGACTGTATTTTTTATATTTAAATATGTGTGCAGTCAATAAATCGGGTCATAGACAGTACTTGTAGATTTTTTTTCTTCAGCAGATAAAAAGATCAACAAAAAAGCATTCAAACCCTACAAACTCATACATCTTGTTAAAGATTCCATAATTTTAATGGGTAGATATGTTTTGATATGAAAAAGTAATTGATCTTTTTTTCCTGGAATCGAAATATAGTTGGGTTTATTCGGTGCTCTACAGGATTAGTTATAGGTCAAAAGTAAGTTTATTCGTGTTGTTCTAGGCCTCGTTTCGAGTAAGGACAAGACAGAGCTATGTTCACCGCTTGTGGAGTCTATTTACAACTCTTTTTCAACGAACGGACTTGAAATCGTACATTTTTTAAACCTGGATGATTACACAAACATGTCAATGACAACAGTTCTTCAGGATATAGTCAGCCATGCCAAAAGTAAGTAATGTATATAAGTTATGTATACAAGTATGGCGTAATATAATTATAAGTATTGTTTGTGAGTGTGACATATAATTTCGGCATCTATTTTTGTTTGTATTGAAGTTAAAACGCAATTTTAATAGCTTAGGTCATATCATGGTGGTCAGTGACACACCAATGTGTTCCCTGTCTTTCTCATACAAATACCGACACAAAGGAAATGACTGCTTTTCTCACATAAATCAGAGATGAGAGGTGAAAAGTCGCCATATCGTCAGATACGCTAATCACCGAGCGACCCAGCTTATGGACCGTGAGCCATGTATATAAGTATGGTACAAGTTGTGTATGTACAAATGGAATGTAAAAAATGTAAATAAGTATGACTTGTAGATTGTAATTTATAAAAGTATGGCGTTTAAGTTGTGTGATTTAGAATGACATATAAGTTATATTGAAAGGTATGGCATATGAGCCATGTTCATATATTTGCACACATTGTTTTTACAAGTATGGAATATACGTAATATAATCAAGTATGGCATTTAATTTATTTGTAAAGGTATAGTATATGAGCTACAGTGTTTGTCTATAAATTCGCACAAGTTGTGTTTACTAGTATTTCATGATTATAAGTTAAGTAAATTTAACACGTATGGGATCTAAAATATGCATAGAAATTTGATATAATGGGTGATGTATACTAGTACATGTAAGCCAAATAGCTGATATATGGAAATATGGTATACACGTGACATATATTACGACATACGCGTAAGGTATACAAGTATGACATATTCATTATGTATACGAAAAGCATGTCTTAACTTAGTAGATAAGTATAGCATGTAGATTATGTATTTATGTATGGCATATAAACTTTGTGCATTAGAAATCATGCATTTGCTTTAATCATAAATGCACTCATTACCTCTCAAAACTCGATAGAGAATGTGAACCCAAAACTAGACTGTACTTTTTGATCTTGATCAATACTGTCCGCAAACATACAGAGAGTTGTCGCGTCATATGGAAAAATGTACACCATCTAAATCCTTTTCAGTTATAGTGTTGTGTATGCCACCGGATGAACTAAGGCAACTGCTTATAGCCGCGGACAAGATGGGTTCGAATCTTGATGGATGCATCTTCATCTACTGTCGGTTTGGTCCTTCAGCAGAATACGACTTCATTTTACAGCAACAACAGCCGTCAGAAGGTAGGTAGAGACAGAGAGAAAGACAGAGAGAGAGAGAGAGACACACACACACACACACAGACAGACAGACAAACAGACAGAAAGACAGGGACAGAGAGAGAGACAGACAGACAGACAGACAGACAGACAGTGACAATAAATAAATGATTCACTGGCAAGAAGGGGGATTAATGCGTCTCCATGGTTAATATGACAATACTCGAAATATCATAGCAATCATGTTTGTATTATTGAATATTTTTCTTTTTCTTTTCAATATGTGTTCATCTGCGCATTTCAGGTATACTATCACGACTGTTACAAGTAGGCTACACGGGTGTAAACCTGACGGAATATTCTGACTTTATGATGGAAGCTAGCAATTATACCATGTCCGGTATACCGAACTGCTGTAAGCCGGTAGGTACAGATATTGACGATCAATTAAACCATGTCCGGTATACCGAACTGCTGTAAGCCGGTAGGTACAGATATTGACGATCAATTATACCATGTCCGGTATACCGAACTGCTGTAAGCCGGTAGGTACAGATATTGACGATAATACAAGCCTACTAGCTGCCAAATGTGACCTGCACGAAGGTCAAAATGCAAACAGGATTAATTTGTACCATTTCGACTTTTGAATATTAATATGAGTCTGAAAATATGCCATAGGGCAATTTGTCAAAATTCCATTTAACTGATAAGCCACGGGTAACATGTTTTCAAAGTTAAAAAAACGGTAAAGGGACTCCCAGTGACATTTCCTACGGTACTGTTGCATCATGAAATTCAAGAAAATTAAACTGCGATTCATCCATTGTTCTTTTCCGTGAATATCTAAAATACCTCGTCAAAAACTGTGGATATAGTGGGTAGATAAGGATATGTTGTGGTAAGCTTCAACAATGAAACATCTGGGAATCATTGTACGTAGATCTACGAAAAGAAGATTTTAATTTGTACCGTAAATATTCTTTCCCTGGTGTTTTTTTCCTGATATCGAGATTGCCAGAATAACGGAACCCGGATAATTACCGCGGCTTGAATGCATATAACATGTTGGGCGTCATTTGTAATAGTTAAGTATAAACATTAACCTCGTAAACAAATTGTTAAAACAAGCTTTAAACAAACTGTAGTTACGAGGTTTTTTGAAGTAAACCGACGATGTGTATGACCATTTCTTTTTCAGCCAGACGAGTTCGGACTATTCCTTTATGATACCCTGTTGTATGTCGCCGATTTCTTTCTAAATACCACAAAACCCCGATCTGCCGGAAACTTTTCTAGAGAAATTGAATGTAAGCTATAAGATTTTCTTTTGCTGTTACTTAAATCTATTCTTTCCTTTGATATGTCATTTAGTGAAGTAACGTAAGATTTTAAGATCAGTATTTTGAAATCAATAGTTTAATTATTTTATTTTATAAGTTTTGAAAATAACCACACAACAAACTACGACTATAGATCTAATATTTCTTTCAGTATTTAGTAAAATAACTGTTTTTCTCTTTTTTTTCCCAAAGCTATTTCCGGCACAATTCGGACCAACAAATATGGAAAATTTGAAAGAACGATGAAGGTCACCCATTTTCAAAATGGTGTCTTTAAGACTGTTGGTCACGTGACAGATCGATATACAAGCGTGATTCCCATAGAATGGCCAGAAGGACATGTACCACGTGACTCCCCGACTTGTGGTTGGGATGGGCGAGATTGCACTAAAGATGGCAGTATGGAATTTTATCACAATTTATCCTTTTGAAAAAAATAATAGTCCCCATTTCTCGATGAATCCATAAAAGTTTTCCACTCGATCGTTACATCTATTTATGAAAGAACCTATGTAAAATTTTGTTACATCTTCGATTTATATTATAGTCTGAAAGTGCAGAATTGTGTTTCCAACATACACTTTTTGACACGAAATAAGTGAATAGAAAACTATAATGCAGTTGTAATGCAGAGAAAATGACTCTCCGCTACAAAATGACCCGGGTCCTTATTCTACGTAGAGAAATGACCCCAGATGTAATTTCCAGTACGTAGAGGAATGACCCATGGGTCATTTCACTATGTAGAGGAATTATGGGGGTCATATTTCTACGTAGAGAAATGACCCCGAGGGCCATTTCTCTACGTAGAATAATGACCCGGGTCATTCCTCTACGTAGTGATTGGCCCATTGGTCATTTCTCTGCTTTTCACAGGTATGCATCGAAGTAAATCTGTTTAATTAGACAGCTTTTCTTATTCTTTGTTTGGTTGAATTATTCTCCATATTGCTATTTTTCCAGTAGATGGTAAAAATACAACAGCCATAATTGCTTCCTGTGTCGGTTTGGTAGTTGCCGTTATGACAGGGATCGTTGTGACTCTTGTTTATAGGTAAGATTTCAATCAAATGAATAAAATACCATTGTACGATCACAATTATGGAATGACCTTGTAAATTGTCAGAAGTATTTATGTTTCTTCGTTGATTTTCAGCCAGTTTTTTTATCTCCCCTTTTTTGCAGTTGCTTTTCCTTCATGTTCTTTTTTCCGATAGCAGGGAACTTTTTTAAATTACTTTTTTTTTTATTTTTCCTCTTCTTTCTTTGATCGATTATTTGTCACAACGGATTGTTTATTTCTTTCCAAATGCCTTTTCCCTAATTTTTCCTCCCTCTTTAATTTTTATCAATGCATTATTTTCTTTAAAATGTGTTGAAATAACTAACTCGCCCAGGCGAGTATGCTTTGTTACACCTGAAAAGTTTTAAAAGCAAAAACAAAAAGCAACTTTTATGATCTACTGACTTTTTCTTGATGTTTATATTTCAACTATTTTTGGAAATAATTTCTCTATCTGTCTGTCTGTCTGTACGTGCCACCGTCGTTTTCTCTATCAACAACTTTATCCTAGAAATAAAAAGTTCAAAAAAGCATAGAATGTTGGGATGAAGGGTAGAAAAGAAGGTTTCTTTTACCTACAGAAAGACCAAATTCGAGAAAGAACTCGTCAGTATGGTGTGGAAGGTGGACATCAAAGAAGTTAAGTTGAGACGTGTCCGAGCTCCTACACTAGGTTCGATACCTGATAAAGCCACAACAAACTCTCGACCTTTGAAGAAACAGTTGATCAGAGCGGTAACAGTTCTTTTTCATTATTCTTTAGGCTGCTAAGTGGGGTCTATGGACCTTTTGCTAATAATGTAGATCAAGCTCAGACTGCACAGAACGTAAGAGACATTTTTTTCTCAGAGAGATAAAAATAATTCTGAATGAACAAATACTTTTGAAATTACAATATTTCAACTTGCAAGGCCTTACTTGGTTTCCTATTCTCATTACTCGGGGCTGTTTATTAATTACGGATAACTTTTAACATTTGTCGGACTCTTTACTGTCGTGAGAGTAACTGCATTTGGGCTTCGGTAAAAGCTTGGGATTCAAACATTCCTTTTCAAATACCAAATGCCTAAAGGCTTAGTTTAATAGTTTAAACATATTTATTTTACATCGATTGAGAAAGAAGTTCTTACAACTTATACTAATCTCTCTCGATTCTGCTTCCTGGGAACTACACCAGTACTCGCGCCCACAGTTGACACCCTTTCCCGGATATCGAACTCTGGACTTTATGGTTACGAGACCGACGCTGTACCTCACAACCATGGACACCACAAGGCTTGAAGTATTCCTTTTGAATTACTGGGTGGCTTAAAAGAGGGAGCATTTCTTTTGTAATACCAGAGACCTAAGGTTTGAAGCATTCCTTTCGAAATAAAGGGTACTTGGCTAGGAATACTCTTTTTGATATATCATGTACCTAAGGCTTGCAGAATTCTTTCGAAATACCGAGTGTCTCAGGCTTTAAAAAATACCTTTTAAAATACCGAGTGCCTAAGTTGCCTAAGGATTTAAACATTTCTTTGAAATAATGGTTCCTAAGGCTGAAAGAATTACTTTAATTACCGGTTACCATAGGCTTGAAGCAATTCCTTTCAAATATCAGGTACCATAAGGCTTGAAGTATTCCTTTTGAAATACAGGGTGCCTAAGGCTTGAAATATCTTTTTGACAAACCAGATGCCTAAGGCTTCAGAAGAAAGCCTCAAGCACCCATTATTTAAAATTAATGCTTAACGCCTCCGTCACACAGTGTTTCAAAATAAAACACAGAACCCCTGAGACTTTAAGCATTTTTTAAACATTTGAGGTTTTTGGCATTTCTTTTGAAGCACTAAAGTCATTTTGAAACATGGGTACCTGAGGCTTGAAGCATTTATTTTGAAACACCGTGTGCCTGAGGCTTCAGACAATTCATTTCAAATAACTAGTTCAAAAGGCTTGAAGCATTTCTTTTTAAAGTCTGGTTGCCTCAGGCTTGAACCATTGTCATTGACATGCCGGATGCATAAGGCTTCAAGAATTACATTTGAAATACGGAATGTCTAGAGGCTTGAGACACTCCTTTTTAAAAACCGGACACCTAAGGCTAGAAACATTCCTTTTGAAATACAGATTGGTCTAAGACTTGAACTACCTCTTGTGAAATATGAGGTGCCCAAGGGTTGTTTGATCTGGTCAGCGCTGAAGCTCGGCCATTTCGTAATATTTGTTGGTTCATTTCTTGGAGTTGTTGCAGCTGTTGTCCAAAATGAATGGGATTTTGAATGAGAAACATTCGGTATTTGGACGCTTTCTAAATTGTAATATTTTACAGACAGTCTCGAGTTTTAAAGACCTTGAGAAAGAAAACTTTTCGAAACATTGCTGGTAAAGAATATAATGTTGCTACCCAGTCAAAGAGAACTTTCAATTTTTGGGCTGCATTTATTTTGTCGTAAAATATGGTATGCAATTAAATTTGAGTAGTTGATGCTCAGCTGTTGTTAAGGTAGTGGACCCGTAATAGGCCTAGTGCTGCATGACATAAAATTTCTTGAGAGTTGATAAAGATAGATTTATACAGATATAATACTTTCGCACATTTTTAACCGGCCAGAAATTCCTTTGATGTCTATCTTGAAATTATTTTTTGATACTTTTGTTAGTTTCCAGAAAAGGGAGGTAATTATCATATCCATTTGTAATGAAAATATAGTTGTTTTAGATTTATAAATGGTAATTCTAGGAAGGACAAAAAGGAAAAAATTGGCTTGGTGAAAGCAGTACAATAATACTCATTTTTAACGTTAGCAAATTTTCTAGGGTAATATTATAGTGGAAATAACTGTTTTCTATTACGGGTCCACTACGTTAACATTTGATAAAAATTGTATATATCAACTTTGTAACTCATTATTTTACGAAAAACAGGAACAATTAAATTTACGTATTAATTAATGAAGCTCTATTGCGAATGTTCGTAAGTTCGTATGATTTTTTGTAATTTTGTAAACCTTTCAAACACGCGTTCAAATAAGAGTTGGTCCAAAATATTCACCTTAATCATTTGAATCACATGTAGACATACATTGTTATTATTATAAATGCTTTACTTCACAATCCTGTGTATTAACTATCCCGAGATATAATTTGTCTTGAAAAAGAAATGTTTGATAAGAAAAATTACTATTAAATAGTATTTTCTCCATCTCCATTTCTTACAATGTTTTTTAACCTTTTTAAAGCAATTCACATTACTCTAGCCACATTTAATACGTCTTCATAATATACTCTCAATTGGAACAGATCTAGATTTTGGAGTCTGGTGAGGACGATTTATCTTTTTGTGATTTCTCTTACTTTTACTAGGAAACCCGCGGTACACTCGCATTTGGCTCTACGAGCAGTTTGGATAAAAATGTGTTGTACACTTCAGTCGGCACTTACAAGGTAGTTATATCGCTTTGTATTAACAAAACTTTAGCTTTTCTAAAATATTTGATTAGAAAATAGATATTGTTAAAAGTCATGAAATCCATAATTTACTGCAAAGTTCTCATGCAGGTCCTCACTCCCCAAACATTCATAGTTTAACAGAAAAAAAAGAATATAATAGTCATTTTAAAAATATTAGCCTTATTTGGTAGAACAGTGCGAAATATTAATGCATCTCTGTGTATATATTTGGGGCAAAGTAGGAATCTTATATAATGTAAGAAAATTTATCTTAAAATGAAATTCATGTGAATTGTTATTTTCTTTATTCAGAATTGTTGTTACTGTTATTGTTCTTTTTGTTTCGTTAGTTATTGTTGTTAAATGTTGTTGCGCTTGTTGTTGTTGCTTCCTTTTCGGTATAATTTTTGTTTTATGTTGTTGTTATTGTTGTTTGTTGAAGTTGCTGCTGCTGTTGTTGCAGTGAATATTATTTTCTCGTTATTTTTGTTGTTGCTCTTGTTGTTGTTGTTTCTTTGTCGTAGTTGTTGTTGTTTAATTTTGTTGTTGTTGTTTATTGAGTTTGTTGCTGCTGTTCCTCTTGTTGTTTTGTTGTCTTTCTTGTTTTTGGTTCTGTTTGTTGATGTTGCTGTTGTTGTTGTTGTTTCTTTTCGTTATTGCTGTTACTTTATGGTATTGTTGTATGTTCAGCTTACTTTTCTTTGTCGTTGTTGTTGTTCTCTATTTTGTTGTTGTGTATTGAAGTTTGTTGCTGTTGTTGCTCTCCTTGTTGTTTTTGTTGTCTTTTATATTGTTGGTTTTGTGCGTTGATGTTGCTGCTGCTGCTGCTGCTGCTGTTGTTATTGTTGTTGTTGTTTCGTTTTTTTCGTTATTACTGTTAGTTAATGTTGCGGTTCCAACACGTATGTTTGGTCTTCTTCAAATTTTGCAACAGCTGCTTTCTGTCTATAGGGTTCAACGGTGGCTGTAAAAAAAGTTCATCGGCGGGCGATCCTTCCAACTCGAGACATGCTACGGGATTTGAAAGCTGTGAGTTTATTTTCATTATCTTGAACCATTTATCTGAATTCATTTAATCAACCAACAAGACAGAAAAAATAATTTTGTATATTTGATTTTTGCAAAGACTTTCGAGCAAAATTCTGTCGCATTTATCACCCTTACTTAGCTTGACGACTTTCAATTCAATTGTCATACTTATACTTTTTTGTGTGTTACAGACAAACATAAGGTCGGCAAATTTCCTCTTTTTACCTAAACTGTCTGACTGAACGCCTTACTCCGCCATCGTATCTTGGTGCGTTCGAATTGAAAGCATTCATTCAAAGATGTTAATTTAAATAAAACTCAAGAAGTGATATTTTTTCTCAAAAAGGGTAGAAAATATTGATGGAACGGGAGAAAATGACTATTTTCTAAGATTTTTCCCGCCATGTAATTTAAGGATTTGTTCTTGAGGGCACAAAAAGATGGAATCAATCTGTAAAGGGATGAGTATGACATTTTGATGCATCTTTTAGAAAAACAATGAGATTTATTTTTTTCCATATTACTCTTCTATGATTACTTTTAACCATTTAGTTGCTACTTATTTAATTGCAGAATAAATGCGTTAGCAAACGCTAACTTTTGAAAAGATAAAATTCAATCATATGTGTCGGTGGCAGAAAGTTGTTTAGCTTTGGCAAAAAAAACCAAACAAAAATACCTAAAACTATAAATTCCGTAGGATGCTTTCTCATACAGAATGTATCGATACAAATTTTAGCTACGGGAGCTGCAACACGAAAACATCAATCCATTCATTGGTGTTTGTTTAGACCCAGAGGATAGTTACATCTTGTACAAGTATTGTTCAAAGGGCAGTTTACAGGTACATATATATCACTTCATTATCTTTTCAACTACTTTTGTTATTCATATGATTAAAAAAATATAAATGTGACAAGAATAAAATAAATGCATCTTGATGATCATATATAGATCAGCTGGTGTCACAAGAATATTGTGGAATATTGATATAAGAATATGTCTGGAATTTAGAGCCTATACCGTTCAGTTGAAAAATTAACTCCTGCATCTGATGTAGAACTACAGTGTTCATAACTCGGATCTTTTTTAATGATACATTTAGGTACCCGATAATCCCTTTTCAAGCCATCCCGAGTATTGACGATCACGAGAGAGAAAAAGAAAACTTTTTCAAACCTTTGATGGAAAAGAAGAAAATGCTTGTAGAACTACAATGTACAAACGTCGGATCTTTTGAATGGTTGGCACCCGATTACACTTTTCCAAATCATCCTGAGTTTTTGGAAAATGAGAGAAAGAATACCTTTTGAAAACTACGTTAGAAAAGAAGAAAATGCTGGTCAGCACTTTCTCCTTTCCCAACTATGCTTAAACTCTTTTTAAAGACAAATGTCACAATTTTATTAACTGATGTCCCGTGAAAGGTTCGGAGCTAGATGTGTATGATACACATAATGCAGGCAGCACTCGATTTAACATACATTTATTTATTGTTAGACCGCATAAAAATTGTCTCTTTTTTACCAGAGATACCCGGTGTAATTTAACTAAATGATTAATCATGTATATTTCTAACTCTTCCACGATTTTTTCAGGATGTTTTAGAGAATGATGACATCAATCTGGATCAGATGTTTAAGATGTCTTTTTCCATGGATCTCGCTCGGGTAACTTTTTTTAAAGAAAGTATAAGCCTATATCACGAAGTGACATACTGGGGAGAAGAGGGGGGTAGTATCATAAAGTAATGACTTAGAGAAAATTCTAGGTGAAAAACACACTATTGTGTGAGATGGAAATCTTTTGTGTTGATTGTATTCACTTTACAGTCGAAATGACTAAAGACAAGACAGACAAGAGGAAAGCTTTTAAATCATTAGACCTGCGCCGTAGTGCATTAAGAACGTTATGAATCTTAAATGTCCTTAAAATAACAATAAAGCCCAAAAGTAAACAAAGCATTAGTTAAAATGAATTTGAAACTACATCATACCATTTAAAAGTATGGGAATTGTTGTGAAGATAATAAGCTGTTATTGTACGGTCCGTCACGGTGTAACTCGCTGACAAAGAAATTATTTTCCAAAATAGGTTAAAACTTGCCAGGTAACTGTATATTTTGGCCTTGATATTTTAGCCTTTACTGGGCCGTTAACTAGACAACACTAAAATATGCTTGTATAATTTGAAAACATTTGCAGATTGCAAATCATATACAGTTTAAATTTCAGTACTTATAGTTGAATAGAAAAGACAACATTTTAGGAAAAGGAGGAATGCAGTTACTCCTTTCCAACCATACTTCATCAGGGTCGCATGACAAAGATTTATTTGATAAAGGGTTTCACCAATATGGAAATTCTTCAAAGATTTCAAAAGAGAAAGGAAATACATTTATCAAGAAGTTTCAAAATTTCTTCCTCAGGGTTTAGAGTACTTACACAGAAGTGCTGTAAAATCCCATGGCAATTTGAAGTCCAGTAACTGTGTTATAGACAGTCGTTGGGTGCTACGTGTTACAGACTTTGGTGCTATAAATACCACCTCTGACCTTGAACCCTTGAAAGAAGATGCTGAGCATGAGTATTACTCAAGTAAATAATTTTGCTTTCTTTTTTGTGGTTCAGACATCTTTGTCTTTTTTGCATAATACGGAAATAGATGCAATTAAACATAAATACCAGACTATTTGGTTCTAGTAGCTTTGTTGGGCTTGTATTTGCATTATTTACATCTTGCTACTTATGAAAACGTTCACATCTCCCACTGTCTCGGGTCTCACGTGATACCAAATTTTCTTACGCTGCTCCAAGCATAAGGAGAAAGAAAACCAGCAACAAACCTTTCACAATTAACAATATTTATTAATGAATAAAGATAAAAGAGTACAAAAAGAGTTAAGATAGAATGAAATTTGAATTTTTTTTTTTTTATCTTAGAACAAGAAATATAGAATAAGTCCCTAAAAATTATGTATTAGGTTTAGATTACAAAACGAATGAAATTGCTGGTTCCTAAAAGATAAATTATCACTAATTTAGCATGCAAGTAGATATGAGCAACCTGTATCAAAAATAAAGTTATTCCAACTTACAGATCTATATCCCATCCCAAGTTGAATCTAACGCTTTTCACATATTCTGTATCCTCCAAGCCACAAGTCTAACTTCAAAATCCAAAATCACAAAGTAAGTCACTACTATCTATATCAGCTTGCCAAATTCTAGATTAGTCTTTTCTAGAAAGATGACATCGTGGATTAGTAAACATCCGGTATACTAACAAAATGTTTCTAAAAATAACCACAATGGAAAAACCAATAAGTATTCCTCATGTTTCTAGAATATTTTGAAAACAAGTACCGAGTATCATATCTACATAACAATATACAAGCACCAGGAAAATTATTACAAAACAATATTATAAACTATTATAAACCGCAGTAAATGGCTGCTCTCCTAAGAGCGGAAGATCTCGAGTAGCTTTTTGCCATCATTAGTCGTAAGAACTTGTCTAGCCGGACACATTTGCTCAGTTAATAACGTACAAGTCGCTGTTTCGAATACAAGCTCAGCGGCACTTTTTCTAATTGGCAGTAGTTATTGCCAGAGGATGCATATCCGTTCATCGCTGCACAAAGTTTGTATTATGTTTATGTGTGAAAGTAGGCAGTGGCTTGGATAAAAAAGAATGAAAGAAAGCATATGTAAGTGGGTTAGATCTACAAAAATAAGGTTGAAACTGCTAGAATAAACATGCAAAGCACACAACCATTGCAATTAATACATTATGTAGAAGAATATTCAGATATTTAGATATTCGATTTCGATTTTGAATTTTTTCAGGGTTTCTATGGATGGCTCCCGAACTGTTGAGGCTACAGCAGAAACCAGCAAAAGGAACACAAAAAGGAGACGTATACGCAGCTGCCATGATATTCTATGAGATTCAACTACGATGTTTACCATTTTATTATAACAACGTGCCTACAAACAAAGGTATAAAAGAAGTTTAACATGCACTTGAAGCACATGCACAGACAGGGTAGAGTAGGGATAAGATTAGGCTGTGAAAAAAGTTGTACAAATAACTGGTTAAAAAAACTCTAGGAAATCATGGACAGGTTCATTGGCTCTTGCGAAAAAAGCTGCAATTATATTGAAAACAGAGTCAAACACCAAACAACCAAACAAGCAAATCTTACGTATGTAAGTGGCGTCATAGAAAATAAAAGAGTTGACATTATTTTGCTAATTGTTTACTTTATTCGTATCTTTTGAGACTCACACAATATGGATTACAACACGCGAAAAGGGGCATTCGGACATTTGCGTAAAGAGTCGTTTCGGATCAGCCTGCGAAGGAAACAGCATTTTCTCCTTTTACTACAATGTTTTCTACCCTTCACAAAACAAGTTTCAATTTTTCAGTCACTTTTATTGTGCAGACAAATGCTTTCGATTTTGACAAGCTTAAAACATTGTCGTTTGTAATGAGTTAAGTTATTTAGCAGGATATGAGTTAAGCATTATCGTTACTAATTAATTGATTCCACTTTCAAATCAATCATAATTTTCCTCATGCCCTTGTGTGAATCAGACTGATAAATAAAGTTTAAACAAATAAAAAACACGTACCTGTGCACAACAAATATTCATTCAAGGATTTTTGTTTTTGATTAAATGCATATTACGTAATAAAGAAAAGTCAGCGGTTTTTTTTAGTAATTTCATTTTTTTCTTGCTGATCGTCAGCAAAACACGGTGACTCTTCATTTAGTCTACCATTTTAATTTTGAAAATAAAAGAAACAAAAAAAAAAAAAAAAAAACAGGTGTATCAACTTCCACATATTTTATTGCAGTGATTATCAACAGGGTTCGTCAATATGAAGACCCGCCTTTTCGACCGGCCATCCAGGGTGATAGAGATATGCCAGATAAAATGGAAAGCGTAATAAGATGTTGCTGGCAAGAAACCCCGGACATGCGTCCCGATATGCATACAGTGATTAAACTATTGATTGAAGTCAATGGTGGACGGTGAGTAAACGTAAATGAAGAATTAAAGGACTTCCAGCAGAAAAAGAAATATTCTGATTCTTTTAGACAGAGTTCTCTCCATTGATTTTGTGTACATTAGTAAATTATTTTCATTTTCCTTAACGAGTTTCTGAAAAGTTGAGATCAAAGTCTGAACTTACCTTTAACAGTAACACTGTTCCACCAAGAAATTTTATTCTTAGTCTTATTCTCTTGAATTTTCGAAACTTTAAAGAAACACAAATTCTGAGTGTTTGATTCAGCAAAAGACAAATAAGTTTTCTTTCAAGTAAAAAATCTCGGCGAACAAGACTAAAAATGTTCTTAAAAATGGATAATGAATAAGACCTATATTTTTGAAATCATTTTGTAACACGAATATTATCCTGATACGAATACTTAATGATATAAACGTGATTTTTATAAAGAAAAAAAAAGGTATATTTTTAGGACAACCCTATGTCAGAAGAGAGGCATGACCTTAAGAATACTGTACGTCTAAGAATCCTCGACAGGGAAAGATTGACAAGCTGCGTTCGGGATTACACAAAGTTCTCATATACCTCTTCCTAGGGATTCTTTCGCTGAATAAACAATATTGAAGTAAAAAAGAAAGTTAAATGACTTACGAGTTATGGGAATATGCTTATTAAAACTCTTTTATGGTTCAATAAAGAGAGGAGAAAAAATGAAAAGGAGTATACAAATATAATTGCTGGGGCCCAAAGAATAGTATGTCCAGTTAAGTGATCAATCATGATTTACTACAACACTTAACCTGCTATATAAGTAAAATTAAATTTTCAATTCGATATTGTTAGCAGCCAGAGGGTTAAATTTATTCATTTTAATAGATAGATAGATAGATTCAATCAATGATTACAACATATGTAGTTCAAAAATGATTAACAACAGTAAAACATTTTCATTTGATAAACTTCATTTAAATCAAAATGAGATAATTGCTTGTAAGCACCATGAAACTAGATTATTCATCTCCTAGAACAAACCAATATAGACATGGAAATTTCCTTAATTGTTTGCATTGCGGTCTATAAACGAATAAAAACAAGTCCCAATAAGGCACAAACAAATTTGCCTACTTAAAAATGAAATGAAGATAATAAGAACAACAACAACAACAACAAAGAAAAACAAACACGAATGCGATTATGCAGTAAGAAGTAAAATGGGTCCAAATATTACCGATGAAAGTCTCACAGGAAAGCATATCACAAAACTGATAAAAATATCAAGATAATATTTCTTCATCAAGTATTTAAAGACTTCTGGATTTGTGAATGTTATTTTTTTTTCATTTGATACCTGATTCCACAACGAATAACCTTTGAATACATATGACTTCCCAGTTATCTAAATCAAATTCATGTTACAAAATTTGTCTTTTAGACCCCTTCTACTTGATCATGCTCACGTCTTTTAAATATTTTTGAAATGATACTAAATATTGACATAGGACCATTATTTGAAACATCTGTTTTATCATTCTTTTTATGTATGCGGACAATAGCAGCACCTTTATGATCGTCTGGCACAAATACCATGACTAAAAGATAAGTTAATAACATGATTTTGCAGATCAAACATGGACTGGAGCACTATCTAAGAAATATCATTGACACCGGTATCCGTGCTGGTACTTAGATTGTTCAGATGTTTAAAAACACTGTTTTCAGTTATTAAAGAAAATGGTTATTTTTTTATGAGAACACCTTGGTCATTCTAAACCTTAACTGAAAAGTCCTTGCCATGATGACTCAATGCAGATAGTACATTTGTAACAAGATCAGAAGCCTCAGCAGTAAAATGGTTTGCTACTTCAGCTTTGTCAAATATTGTTGTACTTTCCATGTTAGGCCACTATCAGGAATAGATTTCTCACTTTTCTTAAAAGGCATCCCAAGATCTACAATTGCTTTCTACAAGAATTTTGTTTATTCATGATTGTCACAGAAATTTTTTTTGAAATGATCTTTTTGGCTGTCCTAATTAGATATTGTGTGTTATTTTTCAAATGCTTGAATTTAATAGATCATCGTTTTCTTTCAAGAAAATTTGATACTTTTGTTTTGTCCCCGTTATAAATGCTATTTAAAATTTCACTGATGATCCAAGTTACTGTCCATTATTTAATGCTAAATTCCCTCATAGAGCCAATGTAGTCAATGGCAAACAAAAACAATTAATTTAAAATTGGACTATGACCCATTTATATCATAACCAATTAGCAAAGATGACTGGTCAGTATTTATAAGTAGTCTAAGAAGGATTCTCTAGGATCTTACTTCGATGCTTTTATGCTTGTTAAGAGCAACCTCTGATATTTTTCTTCTACAAAATACAGCCGAATAGTCAGCATTTATAAACAGTCTAAGAAGGATTCTCTAGAACAATTTTTGGAGGGATTTTACTTTGATGCTTTTATGCTTGTTAAGAGCAACCTCTTATATCTTTCTTCTACAAAATACAGCCGAATGGTCACTGATGCCAACAGTTAAGACACACGACATTCTGAGAAATTTTGTGCTAATCAGATTCTAAAATAACATCAATTATAGAAGATTGTATATCACAGTCTCTACTATAGTCAGAAATAATTTGTGTAAAATCAAACATATCAACAAATGATCAAGATGCTTCATATGGTGCAGTGTTGCTTGATGTGGATACATCAATGTTACGATCACCCAATAAAATCCTTTCTTTTTCACTAAAATGTGAATTGGACAAGCAAACAGTTGATAATAAATCCTTAAATCTCAATTGCTTAGAATGTTTATGCAAATAACCACAAACTATAGTATTACTTTTCGAATTGGTGTTCAGTTCAATCCATACAAATTCAAGTTCATCAATATCAAAAGCCATTTTATCGAAGGTCTATACTTTTGGCACGACGTCATTATTTTTGTTTTCACTACATTGCAGTAAAATTCATATACTGGACAATATGATCAAAATGTTGGAGGCGTATAGCAACAACTTAGAACATCTCGTGGCAGAGCGAACCGAGGAATTAGGGCAGGAAAAGCAGAAAACAGATAGACTCCTGTACTCTATGCTACCACCGTAAGTACTCATCCCTGTTTCTGACAGGTACAGGGTTAACTTTATACCGTATTATCCGAATTTAATCGAACCTGAGGTGAAGGTTGTTGCTGGTATCCAGTATTTTCTCCTTTTCTCGCACTGGTTTTTCGACCTTTTCTTTTCCAAAAATTTCCATCTGTTTTGCATCATTTAATTTTTCGTCGACAAATGCACTTTCGAAACAACCCTAAAACTCGAATGAGTGCGTCTAGCTGTATGGTAGCGCATAAGCGCCATTACACGGGTGTTTTCTCAAGACATATCACTTTCAGTTTAGCAAATCTCAAATTAGGGCTAGGATGTACCTGTATTGCTGACCCTTACCTGACTATTTTTGTTGAGTCCTGTTGATGGATAGTCTTTAATTTAAGATTTTATTGCATTGCCAATTCATAAAAAGATATACGCGCATTTCATCATCCGTCGTTCGATTTTGAAAATCTCGTCATCAGACGGCTTTAATCTGCGATCGTCCTATGATAAAATTTACGTTCATTTACAGAGCTGTCGCACAAGAACTCGAATTCTTTCGCTTCTGTTTAGTAGTAGTATAATACCTCATAAATCGCACGCTATGATAATCATAAGACAAAAATAACTGTCTAAGCTTTGATAAAACGCATTCCTACAGATTTTTAATTGTTTCTGCTGCAACTCAATTGAATTCAAAGAAAACAGGCGATTTACCTGTCTCCAAATATACAATAAAAACATGAGAAGAAAGGAATGAAGCGTCAGGTGTAAGAATTAAATCTTCGGTTTACTCCGAAAACCATTTTTAAGAACGTTGTCAGTCTCATTCAAGATTTTTTTTTAAAATTTGCATGTGATTCAACCTGTGGGTAAGCAAGTCAGATGTACTGTTACTTTCAATGGTATAAAAATCTTCGAGAAGAAGATCAAAAGGATGGATGGTGAATACGAACCTCGATTGATGGAAAGGCTCTCTCTTAGCCGATCAGATAACTTACCTTTGAGTTTAAGACTAGAACTAAAACAAAATGGTTGGTGAAAACGGCACTAGTTTCGAAATACACACTTGTGAATTATGATGAAAGACTAGGGAAAATGGCTTTCTTTCAGGAGTGTAGCAGAGCAGTTAAAGCGAGGCGAGCACGTGGTGCCGGAAACCTATAATGAGGTTTCTTTGTTTTTCTCTGACATTGTTGGGTTTACAAAGATTTCCAGCGAGAGCACCCCATTACAGGTATAAGACATAAAACTAGCCTTAGATTTTTTCTTCGAACGTGTGTATAATTGAATTTATTTTTCTAAGTATGTGGATAATGACCATGACAATGCAAATGACAAATTATTCATTGCATAATCGGCCAATACAAAAAAAGTACATCTAGTTTACAACATAGTACATCTAATTTACAACAATAAAGAGTATTGTTGACCTATTCATGGAAGCAAAATGTTTCATTTCTTTTTTTTTTATTAGAAATATAGTAATAGTTACTTCAATAGTTTAGCCATTCTGGCTTCTCTTTTTGAAAACATATAATAAATATGTTGCCAAAAATTTAATTAGTATTTCATTTTTTGAGGACGTTTGTATATAAGATATATTGAGATTTGGATTTATGAAAATATTTTTCCGCAAGTATAAAAGACAAACATTAGAATAATGACCATATAGCACACGTTAAAAACGATGCTCATTTTTTACAACATTCGAGTCACAAAAACGACAAAGTCTTACAACATTCGAGTCACAAAAACGACAAAGTCTGTCTTCTCTTTGGACACTTTAGTAACGTCTGTTTTTCGATGAGATCCAAATCAAAAGTTAACATAGGAAAATCTTTTTATTTTCTCTTATTTTCACAGTATCTAAATAACATTCATTAGTAAAAGTATTCTTAATGGCAAGGTAACGCTTTCGGATTTGATTGTACGTACCGTATTAAGACCACTCCTGCCTGTTGACAAATTACTTTAAGAGATAATGGTATGTCATACATAAAACACTATTTCTGGTGTAGGTTGAAGATTTTTTTATTGTCAACTTAAAATGGAATTGGACTTATAATTACATCAACTAATAAAAATCGATCCTTTCTAATACCTAAATTGTAATTTGATTTACTTCAATTTCAAAGTTTTTTGGTAAAAAACATTGGCAAAAGAGGGGTATTGTTGTCATAAGAACTAAAACATCTATTGATATAAAACATTTTCAATTTATTTTCCAGGTTGTTGACTTACTGAACGATCTATACACGACGTTTGATGAGATTATTGGCAGACATGATGTTTACAAAGTGAGTGACCTCCCTTCTTTCTATATTTAGATCTAGTTTATGTTTCATTCAAACAATGACTGGAATGTTAACCTTTCAAGGGTCATAGGCAGACAGACGTGCTTTTGCGTATGGCATAGATCAAGATCAGACTACACAGAATAAGCAGTCTGATCTTGGATCAACACTGTCCGCTCATTAGGTCAAGCATTAAAGATATCTTTTTCTAGGTTTAAGAATGTTGTCCTTTTAGTATCTAGTAGAACACGAGTATAGAAGGAGGTTTTACGTATCTGTGCAATATAAGTATCTACTCATGTCAGCCGGCTGAATCTACACAGGCTTACTTGGGTAGAAACTTAATACGGATAAATTTTCTGAATGTAAAAGGACCATTCTACCTTGGGATTTGGCCATTTTTTTAGATGAAATAGATTCACATAACGTGAAGGCTTAATTTTAATACTGCGTTATGAGGATGCATTTGACGCCCATTTTCCCAGACTGGCGCCCAAATATTTGATCGAGAATGAGTTCTTAATTATAACAGTATATTAAACATGGTTCTCGAGAGATCCATAAAATCGCGAGATCAGAAGCTCGTAAATCAAATAATTATTATGACGTAAATCAATTTGTTTTTTCTTCTGTAGTATTAAGTTTTTAACTCAGAATGCTTTGAAAAGATAAAAAAAAAGTGGGGGGGGGGGCTTCTTGCATCTCCAAAAAGTTTCGACCTGGGTCAGCCTGCGCAATCCGCGCAGCTGACCCGGGTCGAAACTTTTTGCTTTTTGTAAATTTTCTGTATATCAAAGCACCTTTCTACTTAGAGTTCATATGGATTGTTAAAAATTATATGTTCAAAAAAGCAGCCAGGTGCTTCAGAATAGTATTTTGTGAACGACTGGTTATAGATATCTTAAGGAAAGCATGTACAGGTGCACTGGCCTCCGCAGTGTAACAGAAATAATTTGAAAATATTTTAACGTAGAGAAACCCGTAATAAAAAACAACTATTTCCACTTTAACATTATCCTAAAAAAAATTGCTATGGTGGAAAAAGAAAGTATTATTGTACTACTTTAACCGAGCCACTTTTCCATTCTTTTTCCTTCTTTGAATTATCATTTATAAATTTGAAACCACTATCTTTTCATTACAAAGAGAGATAGTAATTACTTCCCTTTCCTGGAAACTAACAAGAGTATCTACAAAAAATTTCAAGATGGGCATAAAGACATTCCTGGTCGGTTAAAAATGTGCAAAAGTATTATACCTGTATAAATCCGTATTTATCAACTATCAAGAAAACTTTATACATGCGGGACTAGAGGTATTAGGGGTCTACTACCTTAAAACCATAAAAAGAACTCAACAAACGAACGAAGGAACGAACAAGTAAACAAACAGATAAGGCTTATAAGGTCAACAGTAGGGGAAAATAGTTTACCAATTACCATTTGTAACTACCTGGTCACCAGCATTTTCTCCTTTATCCAAAACTGTTTTCTTACCTTTCAGAAACAAATTAAATCATT